>CM044961.1:2470951-2545692 GCA_024516035.1 Bactericera cockerelli | reverse complement strand
TTTCCCACCCTTTCCCTTTTTACATTTCCCCTTCTTTCTCTTTTTTCTATTTCCGCTATCCCATTTTTTTTTTTACTTTTCCCCTATACCCATTTTCTCCTTTTTTCCTATTTCTCCCTATACCCATTTTCTCCTTTTTTTTCCTATTTCCCCGCTATCCCATTTTCTTCTTTTTCTTATTTCCCGCTATACCCATTTTCTCCTTTTTTTCACTATTTTCCCGCATATACCCATTTTCTCCTTTTTTCACTATTTCCCTTATACCCATTTTCCCTTCTTTTCACTATTTTTCCGCTTATACCCATTTTCTCCTTATTTCACTATTTCTCCGCTATACCATTTTCTCCTTTTTCATTTATTTCCCGCTTACCATTTTCTCCTTTTTTTCTATTTCCTTACCATTTCTCCTTTAATTTTCTTTCCTATCCCATTTTCTCCTTTTTTCTATTTCCCGCTATACATTTTCCCTTTTCTTTTCTTTCTTTCCTTTCCTTTTTTTTCTATTTTCCCGCTATACCCATTTTCTCCTTTTTTTTCCTATTTCTCCGCTTTATCCATTTCCTCCCTTTTTTTCACTATTTCCCGCTATACCCATTTTCTCCTTTTTCTCATTTCTCCGCTATACCCATTTTCTCCTTTTTTTCACTATTTCCCCGCTATACCATTTTCTCCTTTTTTTCTCTATTTCATCCGCTATACCATTTTCCTCCTTTTCCTATTTCTCCGCTATACCCATTTTCTCCTTTTTTCTTTTCCCCGCTATACCCATTTTCTCCTTTTTTTCTATTTCTCCGCTATACCCATTTTCTCCTTTTCTCTTTTTCCCTTCCCTTTTCCTATTTCCCATTTCCCGCTATACCCATTTTCTCCTTTTTTTCCTTTTCCCCGCTATACCCATTTTCTCCTTTTTTCACTATTTCCCCGCTATACCCATTTTCTCCTTTTTCTCTTTCTCCGCTATACCCTATTTTCTCCCTCATTTTCACTATTTTTCCGCTATACCCTTTTTTATTTTTTTTCTCCTAAAATAAATTCTTATAATTTCTCGCATAATTACCTATTTCTATCACCCTTACATTATTTCTATACCTATTTTAATCCTAATACCTTTTTCTATTATTATTTTATACCCATTTTCTCCTTTTTCTATTTTCCGCTATACCCATTTTCCCCTTTTCATATTTCTCGCTATACCCATTTTCTCCTTTTTCACTATTCCCGCTATACCCATTTCCCTTTTTCTATTTCCGCTATACCATTTTCCCTTTTTTCACTATTTCCCGCTTACCCATTTTCTCCTTTTTCCTATTTCCCGCTATACCCATTTTCTCCTTTTTCACTATTTCCCGCTATACCCATTTTCCCTTTTTTCACTATTTCCCGCTAACCCATTTTCTCCTTTTTTCCTATTTCCCCGCTATACCATTTTCTCCTTTTTTTTACTATTTCCCGCTAACTTTCTCTTTTCCTATTTCCCGTATACCATTTCCTTTTTATTTCCGCTACCTTTCTCCTTTTCTATTTCCCGCTAACCATTTTCCTTTTTCAATTCCGCTTACCCATTTCTCTTTTCTATTCCGCTATCCTTTTCCTTTTTACTTCCGCTTCCATTTCTTTTCATTTCCGCAACCCATTTTCTCCTTTTCTTTTCGTAACCATTCCCTTTTACATTTCCGCTATACATTTTTTTTCCTATTTCCCGCTAACCTCCTTTTCTCTTCCCCTTCCTTTCCTTTTCTTTCCCCTATACATTCTCCTTTTCCTTTCCCGTATACCCATTTCCTCACCGCTATACATTTCTTTATACCCATTTTCTCCTTTTTTTCTCTCTATTTCCCCGCTATACCCATTTTCTCCTTTTTTCACTATTTCTCCGCTATACCATTTTCTCCTTTATTTCACTATTTCTCCGCTATACCCATTTTCTCCTTTTTTTTCTATTTCCCGCTATACCCATTTTCTCCTTTTTTCTCTATTTTCCGCTATACCCATTTTCCCTTCTTTTCACTATTTTTCCGCTATACCCATTTTCTCCTTTTTTTCTCTATTTCCCGCTATACCCTTTTTCCCTCTTTTCACTATTCTCCGCTATACCCATTTTTTCCTTTATTTCACTATTTCTCCGCTATACCCATTTTCTCTCTTATTCTCTATTTCTCCGCTATACCCATTTTCTCCTTTTTTTCACTATTTCCCGCTATACCCATTTTCTCCTTGTTTTTCTATTTCTCCGCTATACCCATTTTCTCCTTTTTTTCACTATTTCCCCGCTATACCCATTTTCTCCTTTTTTCACTATTTCTCCGCTATACCCATTTTCTCCTTTTTTTCACTATTTCCCCGCTATACCCATTTTCTTCTTGTTTCTTTATTTCTCCGCTATACCCATTTTCTCCTTTTTTTTCACTATTTCCCCGCTATACCCATTTTCTCCTTGTTTCTCTATTTCCTTCATTTTTCCTTATTTCCATTCTCCGTATACCCATTTTCTCCTTGTTTCACTATTTCTCCGCTATACCCATTTTCTCCTTTTTTTCACTATTTCCCCGCTATACCCATTTTCTCCTTGTTTCTCTATTTCTCCGCTATACCCATTTTCCCCTCTTTTCACTATTTCTCCGCTATACCCATTTTTCCTTTTTTTATTTCTCGCTATACCAATTATCTTTATTGTACTGAAATTACCGCTGATAACCATTTTCTCCTTTATTACATTCCCGCTTATACCCATTTACTCCTTTAATTCTCATATTTTCCGCTATTACCCATGTTTACCTTTTATTATATTTTTATACCCATTTTCTCCTTGTTTCTCTATTTCTCCGCTATACCAATTTTCCCCCTCTTTTCACTATTTCTCCCGCTATATCCATTTTCTCCTTTTTTTCACTATTTCCCGCTATACCCATTTTCTCCTTGTTTCTCTATTTCTCCGCTATACCCATTTTCTCCTTTTTTTCACTATTTCCCCGCTATACCCATTTTCTCCTTTTTTCTCTATTTCCCGCTATACCCATTTTCTCCTCTTTTCACTATTTCTCCGCTATACCCATTTTCTCCTTTTTTTCACTATTTCTCCCGCTATACCCATTTTTCCTTTTTTCACTATTTCTCCGCTATACCCATTTTTCTCCTTTTTTCACTATTTCTCCGCTATACCCATTTTCTCCTTTGTTTCTCTATTTCTCCGCTATACCCATTTTCTCCTTTTTCACTATTTCCCGCTATACCCATTTTCCCTTTTTTTCACTATTTCTCCGCTATACCCATTTTCTCCTTTTTTCACTATTTCCCCGCTATACCCATTTTCTCCTTTTTTCACTTATTTCTCCGCTATACCCATTTTCTCCTTTTTTTCACTATTTCCCGCTATACCCATTTTCTTCTTTTTTCTTATTTCTCCGCTATACCCATTTTCCCTTTTTTCACTATTTCCCCGCTATACCATTTTCTATTGTTTTTCTATTTCTCCGCTATACCCATTTCTCTTTTTTCACTATTTCCCCGCTATACCCATTTTCTCCTTTTTCTCTATTTCTCCGCTATACCCTTTTCCCTCTTTTACTATTTCTCCGCTATACCATTTTCTCCTTTTTTTCACTATTTCCCCGCTATACCCATTTTCTCTTGTTTCTCTATTTCTCCGCTATACCCATTTTCTCCTTTTTTTCACTATTTCCCAGCTATACCCATTTTCTCCTTGTTTTACTATTTCTCCGCTATACCCATTTTCTCTTTTTTTACTATTTCCCCGCTATACCCATTTTCTCCTTGTTTTCACCTTTTTCCTCCCCTATACCCATTTTCTCCTTGTTTCACTATTTCTCCGCTATACCCATTTTCTCCTTTTTCACTATTTCCCGCTATACCCATTTTCTCCTTGTTTCTCTTTTCTCCGCTATACCCATTTTCTCTTTCACTTTTTCTACATTTTCTTTTTACTATTTCCCCGCTATACCCATTTTCTCTTGTTTCTCTATTTCTCCGCTATACATTTTCCCTTTTTTCACTATTTCCAGCTATACCATTTTCTCCTTGTTTTTACTATTTCCCGCTATACCCATTTTCTCCTTTTTCTATTTTTCGCTATACCATTTTCCTCTTTTTTCCTATTTCCCGCTATACCCATTTTCTCCTTGTTTCTCTATTTCTCCGCTATACCATTTTCCCCTTTTTCACTATTTCCCGCTATACCCATTTTCTCCTGTTTCACTATTTCTCCGCTATACCCATTTCCCCTTTCTTTTTCACTATTTCCGCTATACCCATTTTCTCCCTGTTTATTATATTTCTAGCAGACTACAACCGCATTCACACCGGCTATACACTTAGTTACGACCTCTGTTTTCTATTGAACACGGCATGTGAGCACCCCGACTATACCACCTGAGATAACGGAGACACTCTGGTGTGTTTATATGGACAGACAGACGGAGAGCACCACACGGGACTATACACTACCTGAGGATGTAGAGCAAGGGAGACACTCTGGTGTGTTCTATTTAACAGGACAGGACAGGAGGAGACCCACAGGACTATACACCCTGAGGATGTAGAGCAGAGGGAGACCTCTGGTTGTTCTATTGGAACACAGGACAGGACAACGGGAGGAGCACATCACACGGGACTATACATACCTGAGGATGTAGAGCAGAGGAGACACTCTGGTGATGTTCTATTGGACAGACAGGACAGGACAGGGAGGAGCACACACACGGGACTTACACACTGAGGATGTAAGCAGAGGAGACACTCTGGTGTTGTTCTATTGGAACAGGACAGGACAGGACAGGAGCACACCCGGGACTATACCACCTGAGGATGTAAGAGCAGAGGGAGACACTCTTGGTGATGTTCTATTGGAACAGGACAGACAGGACAGGGAGGAGCACACACACGGGACTATACACAACCTGAGGATGTAGAGCAGAGGGAGACACTCTGGTGTTGTTCTATTGGAACAGGACAGGACAGGGAGGAGCACACACACGGGACTATACACTATACCACCTGAGGATGTAGAGCAGAGGGAGACACTCTGGTGATGTTCTATTGGAACAGGACAGGACAGGGAGGAGCACACACACGGGACTATACACACCTGAGGATGTAGAGCAGAGGGAGACACTCTGGTGATGTTCTATTGGAACAGGACAGGACAGGGAGGAGCACACACACGGGACTATACACTATACACACCTGAGGATGTAGAGCAGAGGGAGACACTCTGGTGTTGTTCTATTGGAACAGGACAGGACAGGACGGGAGGAGCACACACACGGGACTATACACACCTGAGGATGTAGAGCAGAGGGAGACACTCTGGTGATGTTCTATTGGAACAGGACAGGACAGGACAGGGAGGAGCACACACACGGGACTATACACTATACACACCTGAGGATGTAGAGCAGAGGGAGACACTCTGGTGTTGTTCTATTGGAACAGGACAGGACAGGGGAGGAGCACACACACGGGACTATACACACCTGAGGATGTAGAGCAGAGGGAGACACTCTGGTGATGTTCTATTGGAACAGGACAGGACAGGACAGGGAGGAGCACACACACGGGACTATACACTATACACACTGAGGATGTAGAGCAGAGGGAGACACTCTGGTGTTGTTCTATTGGAACAGGACAGGACAGGGAGGAGCACACACACGGGACTATACACACCTGAGGATGTAGAGCAGAGGGAGACACTCTGGTGATGTTCTATTGGAACAGGACAGGGACAGGACAGGGAGGAGCACACACACGAGGACAAACACCTATACACACCTGAGGATGTAGAGCAGAGGGAGACACTCTGGTGTTGTTCTATTGGAACAGGAGACAGGACAGGGAGGAGCACACACACGGGACTATACCACACCTGAGGATGTAGAGCAGAGGGAGACACTCTGGTGATGTTCTATTGGAACAGGACAGGACAGGACAGGGAGGAGCACACACACGGGACTATACACACCTGAGGATGTAGAGCAGAGGGAGACACTCTGGTGATGTTCTATTGGAACAGGACAGGACAGGACAGGGAGGAGCACACACACGGGACTATCAATACACACCTGAGGATGTAGAGCAGAGGGAGACACTCTGGTGTTGTTCTATTGGAACAGGACAGGACAGGACGGGAGGAGCACACACACGGGACTATACAACCTGAGGATGTAGAGCAGAGGGAGACACTCTGGTGATGTTCTATTGGAACAGGACAGGACAGGACAGGGAGGAGCACACACACGGGACTATACACTATACACACCTGAGGATGTAGAGCAGAGGGAGACACTCTGGTGTTGTTCTATTGGAACAGGACAGGACAGGACCGGGAGGAGCACACACACGGGACTATACACACCTGAGGATGTAGAGCAGAGGGAGACACTCTGGTGATGTTCTATTGGAACAGGACAGGACAGGACAGGGAGGAGCACACACACGGGACTATACATACCTGAGGATGTAGAGCAGAGGGAGACACTCTGGTGTTGTTCTATTGGAACAGGACAGGACAGGACGGGGACTAGCACACACACGGGACTATACACTATACACACCTGAGGAAGTTGATTATTTATTTATTTATTTTATTTGATTATCATTCTTCTTCTATCACCTTCTTAACAGTGTATTATAATGTAATTGGGTGTATATCAAATGTCATTGTAATTGACATACATCTGTTTTGTATTGCACTTAAAAAATAAATAGGTAAATATTTTAAAATTATTCTAAAAATTTTTTTTTTTTTTTTTTTTTTTTGAAATCATTAGAAAAAATTTAGGCAAGATTTGTAAGACATGCTTTTAATAAAGAAAATTACTTCTATCCCCTTTATCCTAACTACATTGAACATAACTTGCTCATAGAACACTTAGGTCTCAGTTCTCTTCAGGATAGGAGGAAAGAAGTACAGCTGAAATTCCTGCAAACTCTACTGAAAGGTGAAAGGGTCTAATAATCATGTTTATGTAAATGAGAGGTACGTTTTAGAGAACCGGACCCCAGGCTAAGATCTACAGTAGCAAAGTAGTTACAAATTCCTAATAGGAGGGAAACCTACATGTTCAAGTCACCTATTGTCCACGCAATAACACTGTTCAATGAGCCTGAGATCCATGCTGATGATGCTCGCTAATGTTCTCTCTCCTTCCTTAAGTTTTTTTTTTGTAATATTTTGTGTGTGTATTTTTTTTTATACGGTATAATTGTCAGTTATTGCTGGGATTATGGCTGTAGGTAGTAATACTTGCAGCCTCATCTCCAGTGTAGACATTTATACAGGGTGAGCATAAAGTCTCACCCCACCCCCAGTATCTCGAGAATGGCTGAAAATACAAGAAAAATCAAAAACCCGTATTCCCTTATTTTTAGGGGGATTGATTTTCAGCTAAAAAATTTTTGCCTACACGGCGACAGTCAGGCTGGGCATGGACCAACTTTGAAATCTTAAATAGAATGGTATGTCTTGTGGCATATAGTTTTAAAGGTCTCATTGAGAGAAGTTCATAACAAAAAATTTCAGTGAGCTAAGACTTACCGTTCTCGAGATACAGGGTCGGACGTCCTGCGTAATATCCATATATTTTGACCTATATTTCGTTAACCGTAAATTATGGAGAAAATTTTTCTTGTTAATAATAACTCCTTATGACAAGACCTTTCGAACAAGTTAAAACTTGATTTGTTTTTGTGTTAAAATATTTTCGACTGTTCGTCCGGCTGGCTGACGAAACCGACCAGAAACGAACATCAACAGAGTATGTCGAGTTTTAACTTGTTCGACAGGTCTTGCCATAAGGATTTATTATTAACAAGAAAAATTTTCTCCATAATCTACGGTTAACGAGATACAGGTCAAAATATATGAATATTACGCAGGACGTCCGACCCTGTATCTCAAGAACGGTAAATCGTAGCTCACTGAAATTTGTTGTTATGAACTTCTCTCAATAAGACCTTTAAAACTATATGCCACAAGACATACCATTCTATTTAAGATTTTAAAGTTGGTCCATGCCTAGCCTGACTGGGGCCGTGTAGGCAAATTTTTTTAAGCTGAAAATCAATCCTCCTAAAAATAAAGGATTACGGGTTTTTGCGTTTTCTTGTATTTTTAGTCATTCTCGAGATACGGGGGGTGGGGTGAGACTTTATGCTCACCCTGTATACAGGGTGGACCAAAAAAACGTTTACACCCGTTAATGGTAGATTACTGATGACATTTCCAGGCCGGATCTACAATTCGTTTTTTCGGATTCGCCTTCGTAACTGCACAAAGTGATTTTTTGCAACTTTCCGAAAAAGCCCGACTTTGGCTTAGGTCAGTACTTTTTTCGTGTTTAAGATGAGTTGATTCTGAACAATTTTGCAGAGAGCCAACAAAATTTGGATGTTTCTAGCCACACTACGTTGTTTTTTACGATTTGGTTTGTCATATTTTTTTACACCTGAACAGAAAAAAACACATGAAAAAACTTTTTTACTAAATAAAACACTCGACATTTGTCCGAACAAATTTTGGCACAGGCATGGGCAAGTTTGATAAAAGTTGGCGGCCGCCCCGAGAATGCTAAAAAATAATTTTACGATTTTTTATCACGTGATTTTCTGGGAAAAATTATTAGATGTTTGCCAAAAACTCTTCAAAAATCCTAAGAGTTTTCTAGCTGTAGACTGTGTAAGGGCGTCTTGTAATGTTTACAAAAATTGTTTACATTGCTTTTTTTGAATACCGCGGTTTCACATGCCTTCATCAGCCAGTTTAGGAAAATTCAAATGACAAATTTCGTGCTTCTCAGATTGTCAGTGGTGTTAGCTAGTGTGGTAGTGCTAAGAGTGTTAGTCGCATGACCGAGGTTCAATTCTCGACGGTCAATATTTTTCTAATTATCAAAAAAATCTGATGGAATATTTTATTCATACCTGTATCTGACCTATTGTAACACCAACAACTAATGGTTTTTTTTGGGGGTAATACCATCTGTAAATAGAGTTATATCAGATACTATTGGTATCACAATACACATAATTATTATTCATGTAAGCCCCTGAGAGACTGCCTTGATAATGTAAGGATGGTTTTTCTTATGCTTCCCTACGAGAGAAAAAAAAAAAACTAGCGAATTTTCCAAACGAAAATAGAGTTTATGAAATAAATCCAGGTAAATATGTAGGTAGGTTCTTCTATCATAAACAATACTTATTAAATAATAAATATTTACCGATTGCCAACTCTTAATAGAAGTCTTGAAAAAAACAAGATAATATTTTGTAAAACTAATAAACTTTTGTTGTCTTTATTATGTTTTATACTATTTTGATATAAAGAAAAAGGTATTTAAAAAAACATTTTGTGTTAGTATGTTCAATGAGAAACTATTAGACGCGCACGATTAGCTCAGTGGTAAGCTAGTCCACCCGGTCCGAACGCCAGAGCCAGCAAAAAATTCATGACTACAAAATAAAAAAGACTGTTGCCATTTTTTATTTAGCCATAGTACACACTATGGATTCTTCTCACACAAATTTTTGAAACCAATAGTGACTTTAGTACCTTAGTTCTAACTCAGAACTGTCCCTCTACCTAAGTGCCTTTCTCTCTCTCTCTCTCTTTCGCTCTCTGCCTCTCTCTCTCTCTCTCTCTCTCTCTCTCTCTCTCTCTCTCTCCCTTCTCAATTCCCTTAGAGGAACTGTTGGAAGTGGCGTCCACCTTCCTGGATGAAAAGGTTGAACCTCTTCATCATGTTCCATCGAATGTTGCGGAAGATTCCAGGTTTTTCTGTCAGGTCATCGAATGCCAACAGGATTCTTGCTACCAGATTTCGTAAACTATGTTTTTCACGTGATCCCAAATGTTCCTGTTGGCAACTCCATATGCTAAATGCGTATCTGCCATTTCAGCATCCGAATTATAATAATGTAACTTGTACTAAGAAAACTCAAGAAGTTTAAAGATAATATTTCATAGAATGCAGAAAAATATGCTAGAAAACTATCATCGAGAAACAATCATCGAGAAACAAATAATCATTCATTTGACTGGCCTTTAATTAATTCCAAGGAAAATAATTATCAGACATAAATAGCTAATTACTCTTTGAGTACAAGACGACCCTACACGGTCAACACTTTTAAGATTTTGAACATCATTTTTTGAGACTTACCTGGTTTGTTTACCCAAAAGATCACGTGATAAAAAATCGTAAAATTATTTT
The DNA here is from genome assembly GCA_024516035.1 of Bactericera cockerelli. Classification (NCBI taxonomy): domain Eukaryota; kingdom Metazoa; phylum Arthropoda; class Insecta; order Hemiptera; family Triozidae; genus Bactericera; species Bactericera cockerelli. The sequence goes on along the minus strand of CM044961.1, from coordinate 2,535,463 downwards.
TTAGCATCCTTGGGTTGGCCGCCAACTTTTATCAAACTTGCCCATGTCTGTGCCAAAATTTTCTCGGGCAAATCTTGAGTGTTTCAAAGTGTAAAAAAATTACATAAGAATTTTTTTTCTATTCAAGTGTCAAAAAAGATGCCAAACCAAACCGTAAAAAACAAAGTAGTGTAGCTAGAAACATCGAAATTTTGTTGGCTAGCTGCAGAAATGTTCAGAATCAACTCATCTTAAACAGGCAAAAAGTTCTGACCTGAAGAATAAGCCAAAGTCGGACTTTTTCAGAAAGTTGCAAAAAATCACTTTGTGCAGTTATAAAGGCGAATCCAAAAAAACGGATTGCAGATCCGTCCTAGAAATGACGTCAGTAATCTACCATTAACGGGTGTAAACGTTTTTTTTGGTCCACCCTGTATACATTACTAGCGGGCTGTCGCCCGCTTTGCGGGCCGAGGCATGGCCGTGAAAGTTAAAAATCCTTTTTCGCCAATGGCAGGTGTTGTAGTGGGAATTTCGAAAAATCCCGTCTTATTGCACATCTAGACTAAAACAAAGCTACCTACCAAATATCAGCTTCCTAGGACTTACCAATTCGGAGAAACAGTGATGAATCAGTGAGTCAGTCAGTCAGTGAGTGAAACTCTCTTTTATAAGTATAGATGTAAAAAAAAAGTGTAGGTACATTTTTGTGAAACGGAATCAAATAACACGCATCATCACGCATGTTTGGAGAAAAAAAAAATAACGCGCAATACTCACAATCATAATGCGGAAGTAAAAAGTGATACTTCTTTGGACATGTTTGGAACCATGGAGAAATGGAGACGTCTATCTCATGATTAATAAAACTGTCCCCTAATAGACTATCCAATATGGCTACCCTTATGTTCAAAAGCATGATGTGAGAATTAACTCAAACTCTGTTTGTCTCTATTGCATGATTAGGTATCATTTGTAATTGCTGTACTGTACTATCTGTAAGTTGACCTGTTTCTAATTACCCATTGGTATATTTGTATTTTAAAAAAATGTTAATAATATTTTATGATTTCGAATGTGTAATATAACAAAGATGGCTGATTTTAAGGGACAAGTTTGTGGCACTACGAGTTTCCCTCTCCATTTACTTATTTATCCATGTTTGGATTATTGATGATTTCTATCTCTCTGCTTTTATCACGCTTCTCTTCTACTGTTTTTATTTATTTTTTGTATTTAGTAAATTTTGTTTTTACTTCGCCTCAAAAGTTTTTATTGTAGTTATTTTGAATTTCTGACAAAGTTATTTCGATTTTTCAAATCAATTGAAGTTTCAGAGCAATAACCTTTAACTATGACAAATACGGATTAAGGATTACATTAGTGTTCCCGAAAGTAGTCCGTATTCTTGTTTGAAGCCGAAGGTAAGCCCTACTTTCTTTCTTACCAGTACAGAAACCAGAAACACTTCTGTCGCTTGGTTCAATCAACCTAAGCTGTAAAGCTCACCTGATAGCTTAAAACTTTGGTATAATAAGCATTAAAGCAAAATTTAAATGAATTACACAGTATAATAGTATTAAATCTGTATATTCTGTAAACTTGAAGCTGTCCCTACATTGTGAACTGACAAGAAGAGTCAGAGTCAATGCACAGAATGTCTCCAAAGCCCGTTCCAATGAAAAGGATGTAGGAGCAGTAGTACATTAAAATAATAATTATTTAAGTTCTAATCTCTAAAACTGAAGTGTAACTGTTTAATTATCTCACTAGGAGGATACTTGCAGGAGAAAGGTTGAAGTATTACTCAGTACATAACTTTTATAGATGAGTCAAGATGTTCCAAGGCATATAACAGTAGTCTCTTTAGTTTGCCTCAAAACTCAAAGCTTTATGATTGGTGGAAATTGATCATGGACCAGGACTTGGCAGACAATTCTCAACCTGTTCACTATAATTGAATTGATATGATATTTTATTAGAGTTTAAAACTTACAGAAGTTACATTACATTACAACTGTCTCGGTAGCTCAGTGGTCAAGGTGTCTGATTGGTAATCCAGAGGTCAATGGTTCAAATCCCAACCGGGACATGACAAGTTATCCTCTCATTTGGGATTTTGACCACATAATAATATGTCTTGGGCTTACTGCTGCAATAATGGGACTCATTAGTCCTAATTTGAGCAGTATAAATAAGGTGATATTATTATTATCATATTACACTATAAATTATAATAACTATATACATTTTAGTTACTAAAACAATATTATTGGAGGTAATGAAATCTGAAAAAAATATATACATTTTTTTTTTTTTTTTTTTTTTTTTCGTAAGTGGGGTTTAACGTCGCTTTCGACTGCCATGGTCATATCACGACGGGGGTTTTACCCTCCATTCGCAGGAAACTCACAAACCTGCTACTCACATTGACCTCACCCAGCCTGAGTGGGGCCGGGAAAAAATATATACATACTACGAAAATATATACATACTACAATTTAAAGGTTAACAAAGAGAAACAGTACAGAAAAAAGTAAGTATGTAATAACTTTTTTTTTTAAGTGGGGTTTAACACGTTGAGCGCCGCAGGACCCCATGGGGGCTTTTTCTATACTATCAACTGGTACCTAAGCCCACATGGGGGCTTTAAAATATGACTTCAGTTTATGTACACTAAGCCCCTATGGGGGTGTTGTATTTCTTATGAAGAAATTATTGCCGTAGAACAGAGCTATAACGTGATGGTCTTGGTTCTGAGCAATCTTATTAGCTGAGATAGGTGATTTTGAAAATTGACCAATTTTGCTTGGAACAGACAAAAGTTTACCTCAAAATCATGCGGTGCTCAACGTGTTAACGTCGCTTTCAACTGCCATGGTCATATCACGACGGGGGTTTTACCCTCCATTTGCAGGAAACTCACAAACCTGCTACTCACATTGACCTCACCCAGCCTGAGTGGGGCCGGGAAAAGCCAGTGTCACGAGAATTAGAATTTGAATGGTCACCCATCCAAGTCTTAACCTCGCTGGATGTCGCTTAACTTCGGTGTTCTGAAGGGAACCGGTGTATTCAACATGCCATCGACGCTGGCTGTAATAACTTTATTACCTTATTAAATAGATTGGCAATAATGATAATAATAATAAATACTCTTTTTTTTTGACAAGTGTAATATTTATATAGGGCATTATTATTGCTTGAGGCAAGCTCTGCCTCAAACCCATGGCTTTGTTTAATACAACATACAACATAACATAGGTATTTATGAAGTTTTTGTTATTGTTTTACAGATTATATTAACACCACCAACCCAAAAATGTATGCCAAAGGTAAAGGATCAACTGTACCATCTGATGCCCAGGCCCGAGAAAAACTTGCTCTCTATGTGTATGAATATCTGCTTCATGTTGGTGCACAGAAAGCAGCTCAGACTTTTCTAACAGAGATACGATGGGAAAAGAATATCACGCTTGGTAAACAATTTCAACTTGCTTTTAAGTTGCAATCCTAAGTGAATATTTTATTGTAATATTAGTTTTTACAAACAAATTACAAAGTCAATTAGTTGTAATTTATACAAAAAGTTAATAATAATATTATTAGTTATTCCATGTCCATAAGAGATACACATATACCTATACAATGGTGGTGAAAAGCTCATATGGATGTCCAGATCCAATGTCTAGACTCCTTTAATGTACATTGATTCTATTTGGTTTAGCATCCGGCTTTTGAGTTATTCAGGATGGGGGTTTTACCCTCCATTTGCTAGGAATAGTACTAGCTCCCATATTAACCTCACTCAGTCTAGGTTTGGGTGGAAATGTCAGGCTCATGTGTTTTTTACTTATGAGATAACAGAATTTATTGAGAAAAATTCTGCCCATTGTGTGGTATCAAACTCAAGCAAGCCAGCGTCGATGGCATGTTTAATACACCGGTTCCCTTCAGAACACCGAAGTTAAGCGACATCCAGCGAGATTAAGACTTGGATGGGTGACCATTCAAATTCTAATTCTCGTGACGCTGGCTTTTCCCGGCCCCACTCAGGCTGGGTGAGGTCAATGTGAGTAGCAGGTTTGTGAGTTTCCTGCGAATGGAGGGTAAAACCCCCGTCGTGATATGACCATGGCAGTTGAAAGCGACGTTAAACCCCACTTAAAAAAAAAAAAAAACTCAAGCAAGATCTCTGGACTAAGACAGTAGTTACAACCACTACACCATATTTCCCAATCCCAATAGAATAAAGTTGTTATGGTAACCCATTAATGCTCAAATTAATTTTTCTCAAAATTTACTATTTTTCCTCTGAATTTAGTGACAATTATGTTCCAAACAGCCATTTCAGTCTGTAAAGTTCATTTATATATTTTTTTTACCATTTACAAGATATGAACTAGCAACTTATCATGTTGTACACTGAGGCTATTTTCTAGTTTTTTCCCAGGTACATGAGACAAAATGGGGATTTTTTAATTATGTCCCCTTTAGGTCAATGGTGGGTTTCATGACTGAGTATCATTGTCTGCTCTGAAAAATCTTGATGAAACCCACCGGTGACTTTCATGGAAAATCAGTAGTTACCAGTAGGGTGGTCAAAAAAGGAAAATGACACTACTTTCTCAATCCTCCCTAATAGCACCCGAATCATCTTTACTTTAATAGTTTTATCAAATTTTACTATAATTTGAATTATCTGTAGAACATTATTGAAAACATGTGTAATCAATAAAGATTTTTTGTTGTTGTAAAAATATGACATTTATCTACACAAAAAAGCTCCAAATATGTCGTTTAAGGGTGATACTAAATAGAAAGCAATATTAAATATCTAAATATCAAAATTAAATATCTTGAATGCACCAGTTCTTGTAGGATCACCGAAGTTAAGCAACGTCCAGCGAGGTAAAGACTTCGTGATGCTGGCATTTCGGCCCAACCCAGGGTGGGTGAGGTTAATGTGGGTAGCAGGTTTGTGAGTTTCCTGGAAATGGAGGGTAACACCCCCATTGTGATATGACCATGTAGTTGAAAGCAATGTTAAACCCAAATTTAAAAAAATCTTCCTGGTCAGCAGGTATGTTTCTAAGTAGCAAGTGTGTTTGGCAGATTAAGTTGCCTGTGGGTATTAATGGATTAAGTGAAGTGCACAAATAGCTTAGTGGTTTTCCATGCAGAAGGTACTGGGTTCAAATTTTGGTTACAGTTGTTTGTAAGGGGGTTAGCTTTAGGTGCGCTCGTGTTCTCACCCAACATCTAAATGGGAAGTATTGTGTCACTTATCGCCCATCAGAGAGGAGGCATACTACAGGATGGACAAGCTAGATAAAAAAAAATATAGACAAACTAGAAAGTAGTAACACTGTATACAGTGTTTCTACTTAAACATTTGTTTAGGATGGGGAATGGATCACTTGCACCTATTTTTTATTGGTTTTATCAAAAGAGTTAATTGTAAGGATTTGCAGGGGTTTTTTTTTTTTTTTTTTTTTTTTTTTTTTTGTGTCCAGGAACCTTTTTAAATCTTACATCAAACAGTGGAAATTCGAAAATCTTTTTTTGTAAGTCCTGAATACATAAACCATTAAGATTCCTGACAAAAATTTAAGGGAACTCTCTTTTGAGCAAAAAAAGTGTCCAAAGCCCAGAACATAAAAAAATTGTTCATAGAAAAAAGCTCTATAAGAACAGTATACTGAAAAATAAAAATAGGTAAATATGATGTCAAAAATCAACTGTCACAATGTATACGCTTTGACAACCAGTTTGACAGCTTTTGTTTTTTTGTGGTTTTGACAGTGGAAATGGCTTCTTCTGATATATGAGTATTTACTACAGAATCAGTTATACACTCAAAAAAATCCATTTGCAAGTCCTCCATTCAAAGAGTGATTTTTCTTTACTTTAAAAAAAAAGTTCAGAAGTAGGTATGTAGTTATTAGTAGGTAATTATATCACAACAATATTTTAAAAAATCATTGCGAACTCTTTCATTGTGTGCTATTCTTCTGTCTCTAGTGTTGTTAAAAAAAAACATTGACTCTTAATTTCAATAAGTGTTTAGCTTGCTATGTGAAAGGTCCAGGGCTAAAAACACCAGAGTTTACCCAGTAAATGGTGTAATGTGTCACTTTTTGTCCATGATTGTGGAAGAATACTATGGAATGAACAAGCTGCTATCATGGCTATGAATATAATTTCAGGTGAGCCGCCTGGGTTCCTACACTCGTGGTGGTGCGTCTTCTGGGATCTCTACTGTGCTGCACCGGAGAGAAGAGACACCTGCGAGCACTCGAGTGAGGCCAAAGCTTTCCATGATTATGGCTTTGTCAACTCTGGCTATGGTGTGAATGGTATCAACCACAATGCAGGCCCCGCTCCCAGTCCTCTGGGTCAGATGCCCCCAGGCGACATGCCGGGTGGCCCCATGCCCCCTGGCTTCTTCCCTAACTCCACCATGCGGCCCTCACCCCCCACCCACCCCTCCTCTCAACCCTCCCCCCATCCCCAGCCCCCGCCCCCCCATGCACAGATGATGGGCAACCAGCCCTACATGGGCCCGCGTGGCTACCCCGGCGGCCCACGGCCGGGCCCTGGCGTATGTATGCCGAATATGGGCAATGACTTCAGTGGCCCCCCGGGGCAGCCCATGATGCCCAACAACATGGACCCGTCCCGTGCCGGCCCGCCCGGCATGAGCATGAACCCAAGGATGAACCCCCCGCGGGGCCCTGGTATGGGACCTGTGGGTCCAGGATCCTACGGGCCAGGCATGCGAGGGCCGCCGCCCAACAGTAGCCTTGGCCCAGGTGGCCCTGGGGCTGGCCCTGGCATGCCCCCCATGTCCATGAGCGGCCCGGGGGGGCCTCGTCAGTGGAATCCTAATGCGGGGGGCGGTCCCATGAACTATTCGTCCTCCTCTCCAGGAAACTACGCCGGCGGTCCACCAGGCTCTGCGGGCGGTCCCGGGGGCCCCGGCACGCCCATCATGCCCAGCCCGCAGGACTCATCCAACAGCGGTGGCGAGAGCATGTACACCATGATGAAGAATGTGCCGGGTGGCTCCATGCCAGGGGACTTTCCCATGGGGGGCGGACCTGACAGCGGCTCCATGGGCCCCATGGGACCCAACACCATGGGCTCCGTCATGAACGGGGACGGGATCGACGGGATGAAGAACTCGCCTGCCAATGGCGGGCCGGGCACTCCGCGCGAGGATAGTGGAAGCGGCATGGGCGACTACAATCTGGGGGGCTTCGGGGGACCGGGCGAGAACAATGGGGCCGAGAACGAAGCCATCCTGAAGATCAAGGAGAGCATGCAGGAGGAGGCCAAGCGGTTCGAGAAGGACTCGGATCACCCGGACTATTACATTCCCTAGGAGTTGCGACTCAGCATGGGGGGTCGGCATCCTATGTGTAGACAATGAACCTCCACCTCATTGTACATTTTAGCCCATAGCGTTGGTAATCAATGCGCTAAACAATCTAGCGCATCGAATCCCACTCAATGCTTGTATTTTTTCCTCATTAAATTTATTTAACTAAGTGACTACATAATAATAAGACTTTGAAGGTTAGGTGGTGGAAAATGTTAAAAATATTAACCTCGCCTAGTGTGGTTACTGTCCACTAAAGAGTACTATCATTATTTATTTTCTTTTCTGTAAAATACTAAAGTAAGAAGATGAAATGTACAAAGCCTGTCATTGTTAACTTGCCCGGTAGCTTAGTAGTCAAGTCATCGGCCTCGTAATTCAGAGGTCGTGTGTTCGAAACCCAGTCGGAACATAAGTTGTCCTCCGATTTAGGGTTTGACCATATAGTAAGGATGTCTGTGGCTTACTACATATTTTATACTGTCTGATTAGAACCAAAAGACTAAGACATCCAAGTACAGAGCAAAAAAACCCTGCCCTGCTGGGGATCGAAGCCAGGTCTTCGGGTGTGCAAGCCTAGTGCACTACCTACTTGGCCACGGTGGCGACTTTCATTCAAGGCTTTGCTATTTTCTTTGTCCTAACAGTAGGCAAATGCCCATGTACTTAAAAGTAGGTAGTGAAATATTTGTATTTATTTAAATTGTTTTTTTTTAAGTGCAGGTGACAGTAGTAATGTTTTCTCTTCCCTTTGATCTTTTAATGTATTTGATTTAGTTTAGGGACTATGCATTTTGTACATTGTCTGTTGTTTTATTTCTCTTTGTTGTGTCAACGTAGCTCTTTGTGTTTTAGTCATGTAAGTTTCTATGGAATATGATTTAAATGTCCATTTCTTTTATTTCCTTGGATTTATTGTAATATTATTGGTTCATGTTCTATTTTCACATAGTTATCTGCTGCACTTGTATTTATTTATTAGATTTTACGTACAATTAAGATGTAATTTTATATTTTATTTGGTTTATTTTCGTGATGTAAGATTTGAGGCACTGTACTTCACTGTCATAATATGTGCTTTTTCTAAATGAATTTTACAAAGAGTATATTAAATCTTTGTTTCGTGCACCTAGAATAAACTACCAAGTTTTTTTTTATATTATTATTTTAGTCATGTAGGGGCTTTTATTTTACTGAATTAAAAAAATTGCATTAAGTAATACTTGGTTTTATTTCAAGTGACTGCTCCTAGTATCCTATTTAGTCCGTTTATGTTTTATGATATCTGTCATGCAATTGTACTGCCCAAGACGTGATCAAAAAATAGTCAACATCATTTTTATGGTAATATTTGGTAACATTTCTCAATTAGAACTTTTTTCAACAATATGTTACTTTTTGAATGACGATGTTTTTACAGTCTAATTTGTATGTAATCTTATCATTGAAATACATGAAAAGCCGATAACAATTGAAAAACTTCCCTGCTCCATTGGGTATTTCTTTGACATTGCCAGATTTATAGTTTACTTTAAAAAATAATCATCTCTCTTCTTCAAGTCCAAATTTGTATTATTTTTTTATGATATTTATTTACAGAGGAGACTTAACAATCAGAGTCCTTGCTCCTCCGACTTTGTATTTTAATTTACCTGATTTACTTTCAGTTTCACTTTATTTTTTCATTTATATTAAGTCAAGTTACTAAATTATGGTACGATCGTTTTATAATGTGATCTTTTATCTATTTTTTATATCAAAATGGAGCAGAGTATAATTTTATTTAAGAAAATAGATGGTAAAAATATAATAATATTTTTTTCGAAATTAAAAGCCAAGTACATTATGGCTTTTCTAAGACATCCTTATTTTATGTCAGCTACCGTTCACGAGGTACATAATTGAGTTGAGGAGTTACAAGGAGTCAAATCAAGTGGCAACATCAAATAAATATCTACCTCGAATTAAGGTGGTTTTTTTTGTCCTACTGGTGTCATGAGATGGGTACCTGTTTCTATCTCACAAATACGGAATTATTATTAGTATAACTATAGAAAACCTTTGTAAAAAACCCCTTCTTCTTTATCTTTCGTGATTTAGTCTTTATTTTCTTTATTTTTCTTATCCTTTCTTGTAATTTTATAGAATACAAATTACTATACCTCTAGCTGTAAGGAAATTTAACATTTGGAAAATAAGCATAATTGACTATTAAATATTGAATTTAGACACAATCAATTTACTATTCCAACTAACTATCCCATATATTTAATTATACTATTTCAAAATACATGGATTTTTCTCCTCTATTTGTAAAAAGACAAATATCTGGTTTTTTTATAAGTATTCGTCAGCACTATTTCAGCAGCAGAAATTGCATCTTGAAGAAAGCATTTCCTGAATAATACAGGGTGTCCCGTATACAGATGCAAATATTTTGAAGGTAGGTTCAGCCCACCGTGGACTATCATATAAGCAAAACTTGCAGTGGGACATTTTGCTTCGTTAAGGAGTTATGGCCAAATCCCTGCCAAATCCTCTAGACCCTCAGGTCTAGAGGTCACTTGGATCAATGCACGTTTTCAAAGAAATGATAGCCAGTAGGTGAGTTTGGTTCCAACAAAAAATATTGAAAGACCAGAGAGATATTTAATCATAAATGAATTTTTTTTCTCCTCGAAAATTCGATTTTTCCCTTTTTTCTCTTTCGTGAATTTAGAGTACTTCTACTATTGCAATTCTGCGTATCACTATTTAAAAAAATACTCTTTGCTTTGTTGTTTCAATAAATTCTAAGTTCTTTCAGACGCGTGAAGGAACGAAAGAGTATACGTAAATTATTTGTAGGGACCAACGTCTCTTTTTTTGTTGGCTTAATGTCGCTTTTAACTGCATGGTAATAATCACGACGGGGGTTTTACTGTCCTTAGCTGGAAACCCGAAACCAGGTCAATTACTAAAGCTATGAGGGAACCAACGTCTCTTTTTTTTATGGGGTTAACGTCGCTTTCAACTGCATGGTCATATCACGACGGGGGTTTTACCTCCATTGCGAAACTCACAAACCTGTACTAAATTCACCGCTATCCAAAGCCTGAGTTAGAGGGCCCGGAAATTAACCAGCTTTTCACTTTTTAAATTTTCAATTGAAAATAGCTCTTTGGTTTTTTTATTTATTATTTTTTGAGTGCAACCCACCTCTATCAGGCTTGCGTTAAAAATTCTCACACCTTACTAGCTAGTCATAAATGGTCACATAACTACAACAGAACGGACAAGGGTTCTGTGGTAAAAACAGGTTCTGATCCAATGTTCTGACCTATAAGTCGTTAATAAACAAGACACAACTCTACCTATTCTGTTGATGTTAGTTTCTGGTCGGCATACCTAACTTAGTATTTCGGGGGTAAAATCGAGGATCGAACCCGTGACCATATGGAACTATTTCTTGTAGGTATAATTTATTCTGGGTTTTAATCCATTTTTATGTGGGTCTTCAAAGAGTAATTTTGCTGGATAGACGAAAATTTTGTCATATTAAATGTTTCTCCTCGTTATTTGGCCTAGTCTAGTCTTAAGTGAGTTTTATGTAAGCAGTTTTGGCAGCTATTAGAGAAGTTGTTGGATTGAAGAAAGGCCAGCTTGAACAAACAACTTGCATTCAAGTAGAAAAATTTGGACCTTATTGGCTGGTAGGTTTGTGGGTAGATTCAGGCTGCAATTACCTATGAATTCAAAATAGAAAAGAAGCAAACACTGGTTCGTAAAAAACATGAATAAATATAGTAGCATTTTAATAACTTGATTATTTTTTTTTCAATATAAAAAGCTATGTCATATAAAATTAACAGTAAATAAGTTTTGTGTATTGACTTCCAAAACAAAGGTCTTCTCTTTGAGCCAGAATTTATATACAGTCCACTGCCTATTACAAACAATTTTGGTTAAAAATACACTGCAGACACAACATATCGACCATTAATAAATATCACACGTCATTCATCTAAATACATAAATGTACTTTAAAGTAAAGGAAGTATCACTCGTATTCGGTGTGATCAACAATAATGTTACAGTCAAGCGAATTAAACCCTCGTCAATTCCAAAGAGTCTCGTGGTTTCCCTATAAAAATAAAAATTCTGTCACTCTCAGGATTCGACCACACAACCTTCGGATTGAGAGCTCACCTCTCGACCACGGAGGTTGGCTGGTGATATCATCTACTTCCAACGGAGTGTACTTCGGCGATACATTCTATCTGTTGTGGTGGTTCCCCATCCAAGCTGACGTTGTCTTCATTATCACTATCTACATTTTCACTACTATTGACTACTAAACTATTATTATAATAATTAGTACTACTTTTGTCATAATTAATAATACTCTCACTATCTTTAATATTACTTTTATCATAGGTCATATTAATTTCGTCACTACCTTTAGCACCTCTTGTAGTTTCATTTGTAATTATAGCAAGTGTCTCACTCTCCACACTTTTATCATCTTTCTGGCTTTCTTCACGTATAATTCTTTTCTCACTCTCATCATTCTTTCTTTCACTCTCTTCTTCGCTGATTTCAACACAGTCTTCATGATCATCAAGAGCTAAATTCGACGCACTTTTTCGTTTCTGAATACGACAGCACTTGGGGCACTCTCCCTTGTAGCACGCCTTATGGAAAGTCGCGCGACAAACACGACACGTGTGCGTTTTGACCAGATCAAACGGGAAGAGTACCTCGCTGTCCTTGCAAAACTCACATATGTGTCCTTTCATCTTACAAAGGGTACATGAGGAAATGTGTTTCACACCGAACCCAATCACATGCTCGAGCAATATCTGTAATTTACCCGCGCGGATCTCTTTCAAATCGAGAAGACTGTACAAGTGTAGACAGTCGTAAAGATATTCCCGAGGCCAGAGCTCCACTTGTAAATAATTCGCTGTGGTTTTGCACGACAGAAGATAGAACTTGATGAAGTTGAGCTTCATTCGCATGTAGTGAACTTGTGTCATTTGGTCTACCAAGAGATAAAGGCGAGGGTTCAGCAACTTAACATTGAACACAGGATGATTGTGGATTTCCGAGAGAAACGCAGACGCGTGCCTGCTCACAGGGCGCGGAGAAAAGTCCCAGTTATAAACAATTCTTGACGGAATGACACTAGTCATTGGTCCAAAACAATCTTCGCAGAAGTACTCAGATGTATATCCACAGAGAAAAGAGAAGTTCATACCGATTGGAGACAAGCACTGCTTGCAAGAATAGTTCTGGAAGCGAAGACCTTGCTCTCGGGTTAGCTTTGAAAGGCAGGCGGTAAAGTGGGAGAATTCAGGCATATCCAGAGGCGATTGAGAGGAGTGAACAACTTCAAAGTCACCTACTTGGTCATCATAAATGGTTTCAGAGGGAGTGGGAGCAACGGGAGCTTCTGGCACTGTGGTTTGGTGTTTGTCTTGGAAACCTTTGATTATTTCATCTGAAATAGTTCAATAAAATTATTAGCTTAATTTTGCTTTTTTTCATTGTCTAGTCTAACACTCTAACACATAAAACAAATAATTTGTATCACAGTTATGTATAAAATATGTTCTGTTACGTGGTAGACGACGAGTGCAGTCAAAGGAAACAAGTTAAGTAGCTTATCACAATCTATTGTGCTATTTCAAATGCCATTTGAAAACAGATTTAATATTTGAATTTTTTTTTTTTTTTTTTTAATAACAGGATAGTGTGATTATTTAAATAATAAAAGAATTCAAATTAATAAGAAATATTCAAATAGAAAAGTAAATTATCAGATCGCGTACTGTCCTCCAAGAAATAGCTAAACAAACTTTGCAAGATTTTTTGAAAACTTAGGGTGTAATCTCTATATATAAAACAGAAAAAAGGACTACCTACCTACCTATGTTTGTTTGTTTGTTTGTCCGGAGTTGTTTAGTCAAAACGGTAAGAGATAGCGAAAAATGTCTCAGAATTGACCCCCCCAAAACCATTATCGCTTTGTCCAAAAAAATTATAAAAAGTTCAAAAAGGCATTGCTGTCCAGCAGTACGGCCATGCCTTAGTAAATTTGAAATTTAGTCCCGTTGCAAAGCACGGGCAAACGGCTATTTAAAAGATATTTTTGTAATACCTCTGTGGCACTAAGTCATGGATTGTGTACTAAGTAAGATAGGGAAAACTGACACTTAGCAATGACTTGAGAATAAGAATTTGTCTATTAATTTTGCCCTTAGTGTAGGAATCATCAGATTTTGGCTCTCACATCATTTTGTTGCTACCCTCCCATAATCTCCAAAACAGTGGTGGGCAGTGGTGGCTTGCTTAAGGTTGTGAGAGAAATCTCTCACAACTGTACTGATTGCGGGTTAAAAGAGCACAATGACATTCACTCTAAGTGTATATTTGTAATGCTATGACTCAAGTGCTTAACTTGTGAGTTAGTAACTAGTAGCCAGCATGAGTAGGTAACTCAACTTGCCTATATGACTAAATTGAGAGTTCAGTTACCTACTCATGCTGGCTACTAGCTCAAAGCAGACAAGGCCTTTTCACCAATCACAAGACTCCATGGAAATGTCTTACTCAAGCTGGCTACTAGCTCAAAGCAGACAAGGCCTTCTCACCAACCACAAGACTCCATGGAAATGTCTTACACAAGCTGGCCACTAGCTCAAAGCAGACAAGGCCTTCTCATCAATCACAAGACTCCATGGCAAAGTCTTACACAAGCTAGCTACTAGCTCAAAGCAGACAAGGCCTTCTCATCAATCACAAGACTCCATGGCAAAGTCTTACACAAGCTAGCTACTAGCTCAAAGCAGACAAGGCCTTCTCATCAATCACAAGACTCCATGGCAAAGTCTTACACAAGCTAGCTACTAGCTCAAAGCAGACAAGGCCTTCTCATCAATCACAAGACTCCATGGCAAAGTCTTACACAAGCTAGCTACTAGCTCAAAGCAGACAAGGCCTTCTCATCAATCACAAGACTCCATGGCAAAGTCTTACACAAGCTAGCTACTAGCTCAAAGCAGACAAGGCCTTCTCATCAATCACAAGACTCCATGGCAAAGTCTTACACAAGCTAGCTACTAGCTCAAAGCAGACAAGGCCTTCTCATCAATCACAAGACTCCATGGCAAAGTCTTACACAAGCTAGCTACTAGCTCAAAGCAGACAAGGCCTTCTCATCAATCACAAGACTCCATGGCAAAGTCTTACACAAGCTAGCTACTAGCTCAAAGCAGACAAGGCCTTCTCATCAATCACAAGACTCCATGGAAAAGTCTTACACAAGCTAGCTACTAGCTCAAAGCAGACAAGGCCTTCTCATTAATCACAAGACCCCATGGAAAAGTCTTACACAAGCTAGCTACTAGCTCAAAGCAGACAAGGCCTTCTCATTAATCACAAGACTCCATGGAAATGTCAACATGAACACCTTGACCCAGAAAGTAGAATAATTATGTAGTCCTAAATATACATACCTATATTGTATCCATTTTCAATATCTTCCATGCTTTGCTGATTGCCTTCATTATAAATTTTGAGAACAGTGGTAAAACTGATATTGTCAGCACTATTCAGATTGTCAAAAGCTCTTTGTTTGCTCTCCACTTTTTCTTTGACAACAGAATTGGCAACTATTTCATTTTCATTGAATTCTTTCTCATTGGCTTGCTTTGGATCAGAATTGTCATGATTTGATTTTGACTCTCTTAAAGTTTCTGGATTTTGATTATCAATATTTGATTTGTCTGTATTCAGATCAGCTACAGAGTCTTCAGTTGTCTCTGTGAGAGTGTTTGTTTTGTTTTTACTTGAAGAATCATCAAGTTG
Source organism: Bactericera cockerelli (assembly GCA_024516035.1). NCBI lineage: Eukaryota > Metazoa > Arthropoda > Insecta > Hemiptera > Triozidae > Bactericera > Bactericera cockerelli. The sequence continues at coordinate 2,520,249 of CM044961.1, read as the reverse complement.
TAATATTGTTCTAAAATAAGCTTCTTCATCAATGTTGGAAGATGCAGCAATAGATGGTAACGAAGTGAGAGACAGTACAGACCCCAATGAGTCTTCTATATCATCCTTAATAGTTTGGGCCACATCAATACCTGATGAGAGAGGGCCTTTTGGTGAGTCTGCTTTCATTGGGGGAGACCAAACACCTGCTAGAATGAGAGCATCATCAGACCAGATGTTTAGAAGACTAGAATTAATTGCAAGCTGAAACTCATACTGCATAATACCCTGCAGCAAATTGACAACAATGTCCAACTTTTCAGTGTCTCTCAGCAGAGCTGATTTATTGTAGAATGCTGTAAGTGATTTAGGCTCTGACCTCATCATGCTCAGATAGCTCACAAGCAAACTGTCATTCAAGGCTAATCGAAGCCAAGCACGACACCGTCCAATGTCATTTGTGATCAGTTTGAGCTTATTGATATTGCTGATGATTTCCTGGTGGGAAAATATGAGAACAACAGGCCAGAAATTACACTCAGGTTTTTTAATTATATCACTTGTCATGGCAGACATTTTGCTAAGGATGGTTTCCCGCAGCCCATGTAGGAATAGGGCCTCGAGAGATGTGCAGAGAGCATTGGTCACCTCATTGGTGGTTTGTTTGCCTTGCTGGCTATGAGGAGAAAAGGTTTGAATTTCTTTAATATAGTGGTTGAGCTCCTTGACAATTTCATTTTTGAAGTAAATATCCCGTTGTTTGTTTGAAACCATTGATCTGAATAGTGAATTCATCATGAAAACTTTGCATCCTTGACCAACACAAAAGAAAATGGATGGTAATCTGAAATAGAAAGGAAGTTTTTTACTAGTTCATTTTATGCATTATTATTAGTTAAAATTAGCCTCTCTGGCAAAACAGTTGTGACTACTGTTGTCCAGAGATCCTGAGTTCAAGAGATTCTGTTCCCTCCAAACATGTGAGGATGGCAATTCTAGCCCTACCTCGGCAGGGTGAGGTTAAATTGAGTAGCTGGTACAATTCCCAGCAAATGGACGGTAAAACCACTATCTTGACTATCTTAAATAAGAATGTTAAAACTAAAGAGAATCAACTGGTCACAAAATCTCTAATAGAGGTCCATGTAATAATTGGAGTTTCTCTTGTGGAACTCCAACTCATTAATAATGATAATAATTTAAGAGAATCTAACTTTGTCTGAATAATACTATTGGAAATTTAGTCATTGTCTATAAATTTGTGATTTAATTGAAGACAATAAATTATGAAATTAAGGCCATGATATTAATACATTGAACTTGAAATTTCAGGTCAATCACACGGTTACGAAATTGCTTATTTTTGAAGGATTTTTATGAACCTTTCACAGAATACTTAAAATCTCATTAGAAAATGATTTCACACCACGAAAACCACAAATTTACACTTTAAATTACTTTAATTTTGATTAAAATTTGAACTATATGTTCTATCTAATTAATACACTAAAAACAGGAGGGAATTGTAGAACGTAACAACATTTATTTCAACACAAACTTTGAAAACCAGAATAAGCTTTTTCTGTGACTGGCCACAATACTACATTCTCCCAGTGCATAAAAAAGCGTTTGCTTCACCACAAGTTGACATCACTGGTATCGCTCTGGTGGTCTACGGTTTAGACGTCTAGGATACCGCCGAGGTTCTTCAACTTGATTTGACTCCACTTGTTCCTCATGTTCATCATTGGACTCGGACTCACGGCTTTCAATTTGACTTGACTCGACTTGCTCCTCATGTTCATCACTGGACTCACAGCTTTCATATTCGGCGTCACTGAAATCACTTGCCGCACTGCTCGTAGTACTCTTACTTGAATACACATATCTTGCTTGTTCGGGTTCACGAAAAACTTCATTAACAATACTTCTCTCCCCTTTAAATTTCATCATCTGATCTGCATGACGTTTCCATACCTGGACACCAACACGTACCAAATAAACTACATTGCCAAGTTTCTTATGCACCACACCGTTTGTCCACTTATGACTGTTTGTCTTGTAATCTCGCACCCATACGTTTTCACCTTCGTTGAAAGTTTTTATGAACTGCACTCTGTTATCTTGGATACTACAGTTTTTACTATAACGTTTTTCTTCTGGTTCAGTTTTTTCGGCTTTTTTCGGCCTAATAAGGTCAAATCTAGTTTTCAAAACTCTATTCAGCAACAACTCAGCTGGACTCTTATTTGTAGTTGTATGTTTTGAAATTCTATAATCAAATAAGAAACGCTGTAGTTGTGTATCGTCAGGCATTTTCTTTAAAAATGACTTGATTATTTTTACCGCAGATTCTGCTTGTCCATTACATTGAGGAGAATAGGGTGGACTTGTCTTATGTACGATGCCGTTCCTACTAAGAAATGCTTTAAATTCTTGAGACTGAAATGGCGGCCCATTATCACTTACTATGTAATCTGGTAGACCAAACCTTGAGAACAATTCATAAAATTTCTCAACAACACTTTGACAGTTTGTAGAGTTCATCTTGAACACTTCAATCCATTTAGAAAAAGCATCTTCTACAACCAGGTACATCTTACCACGGAAAGGTCCCAGGAAATCAATATGTAGCCTCCGCCACGGTTCAGTCGGATACTCCCACATGTGTAGCGACACTTTCTGCTGCTCTGGTCTGTTCTGAATACATTCAAGACAACTGTTAGCAATTTTCTCGATGTCGGAATCCATTCCAGGCCACCAGAAATAACTACGGGCTACTGATTTCATTTTAGTTATTCCTAAGTGATTTAAATGTAATTCTCTCAGCAAATGGCTTGTGCAACTAGCAGCCACTACCACACGATAACCCCACATGATAATATTATCCTCAAGAGTAAGCTCCTCTCTCTTGCTATAGTATTTCTTTTCATCTTCTGATATTGTTGATATCTCAGGCCATTCGTTCAACATATAGTGCTTTATTTTTTGTAACACCTCATCCTGATTAGTTGCCGACCGAATTTTAGCTGTATCCAATACATTGTTTTCACAGATAAATTTCAAATAATTAGCATTATTTATTTCCGGTCCAGCTTTATCGAGGGGCATTCTTGACAATGCATCAGCGAGGACATTTTTTTCTGATGTAATGTATTCTATGTCAAAATTATACCCAGAAAGGAAAACGGCATATCTTTGCAGTCGGCTGGCTGCCATTTGAGGAAAACCATGTTTGGATCCAAATATACTAGCGAGAGCCTTACAATCACTTTTTATTGTAAACTTCTGACCCCATAACTGTTGATCAAATTTTTTTACTCCAAAGACAATGGCTAATGCTTCCTTATCTACCTGACTGTAATTTTCCTCCGCTTTGTTCAATCTTCTGGACGCGAAAGCTACCGGTCTCTCCCGCTTCTTATCATCAGGCTGAAGCATCACTGCAGAGATTCCATAGGCGCTTGCATCACAGGCTAGTATGATTGGTTTCGTTGTGTCAAAATGAAGTAGTGCATTATCTTCAGTTAGCAATTTCTTGATTTTAAGAAACGCCTCCTGACAATTAACATCAAAATAGAAATCAGTATTTTTACAAAGTAAATCATTTAGAGGTTTTTGTATAGCAGACAAGTCAGGAATGAACTTTCGATAATAGTTCACTAGACCTAGAAAGGACTGCAACTGTTTCGCATTTTCAGGCTGTGGGGCGTGCAGTAGAGCTTCAATTTTTTCCCGGCCCGGCCGAATACCATCTTCGTCAATTAGATAGCCCAAGAATTTAATTTGCTTTTGAAAAAACATGCATTTCTCTTTAGACAAAGTTAAGCCCATCATATTCAATTTGTCCAACACTTGAATCAATGTTTTATGGTGAACGTTTTCATCCTCACCAAAAATTAGAATTTCATCAAAATAAACTTTTACATTTTCTATGTCACGGAACTCCTCCGAAATTCTTTTTTGAAATATACCTGGTGCTGATGATATACCGAATGGCATTCTATTATATATATAAACACCCTTGTGTGTACTGATGGCTACTAATTCCTTGGCATTATCTTCTAATACCATTTGTTGGTACGCGTGGCTGAGATCTAGAATAGAAAATTTACCACCAGTCTTGATTCCAATTAACAGTTCTTCAATTCGAGGAATAGGATGGCGCTCAAGTAGTAAGTAAGGATTCAATGTTACCTTATAGTCTCCACAGATGCGTATGTCACCGTTGGGCTTCAGTACAGGTACAATCGGCGTTCCCCACTGCGAGTAGCTGACCTTGCTGATTATACCTTCACGTTCCAGGCGCTGCAACTCCTCCTCAACTTTTGTCCTCAGCATCAGCGGTACAGACCTCGGCTGCACAAACTTGGGCTTAGCATCAGCGGTCAACCTCAAGCTTACTTTCTCGCCATTGTACTTGCCCAATCTTTGGGAAAAAACATTAGGGTACATATCAATTATTTTTTCAATGTCTTTACATGTTACAATTTTATTAACTTTATCTTGGAAACATTCAAAATGACTTTTTAATGTATTAAACATAAATATCCATTCTCTTCCTAGAAGGGCACATCCAGTTCCTTTGAGCACATACAGGGTGCATTCATGCTGCTCAGACTGAATTTTTACGTTCACGTTTATACAACCCAGTAAGTGTACACTTTCATTGCCCCAGTATGCCAATTTTAAATTAGTTTGTTCTAATCTTATATCATTAAACATTTCATTATAGAGTTTCTCAGATATAATTGACACCGAGGCACCCGTATCCAATTCAAATTTGATAGGCTTACCCTCTACTTGCGTACTAACTTGAAACCTCTCCACATAGTTCAAACTATTGATGGACAACAAATGTGAAATATTCTCTTCCATGGTGCTGTGTTCAACTTTCTGTACAACATCCACGTAATGCTGCTTCTGCTGACCCTTACACATCCGCTTCAGATGTCCTTGACCCCCGCAAACATGGCACTTGTAGAACCTCAGCCTGCATGTAGTGAAATCATGGCCATGTCTACCACAACAGACGCACTGTATGTCGCTTTTCCCTGCTTGTATCTGTGAACTAGAAAATCTGTTGTTAGATCTATTTTTACTGTTGTGAGGAGCAATTTGGGGATGTCGCTGGTTATTTTCAAACTTGTGAACTTCTCGCAATTTATTTTCGTCTTTAAGATCATTTTCTGTCTGTTCAATTTGAATAGCAGTCTCTAGCACTAGATCAAATGTTAACTTGTCTTCTTTTTCCATTCTACATTTTCTTTTCACATCTTTATTCTGAAGTCCACTCATCAACCTGTCTCTAAGTCTTTCTTTCAAATCATTTCCAAATTTACAATCAGCAGCAATCGCCTTAATTGTTCTCGCGTACTCTTGTACGGATTCACCTACTTGCTGTGTACGTTCTTCAAATTTAATTCGTTCAGTAAGAAAATATTTCTTAGGTGAAAAATAATTTTGAAGTTTTACCTTGAGATCGTCCCACTTTTCCTCTTGTGGTTTTCCTGGAAAACACAAATCCTTAGCCACGGCAAATACTTTACCGCCCATCAAGGTCAGTGCAATCTTTACTTTCTTCTCGTCTTCCTCAGTGACTCCATTGCACTCCAGGAAAAGCTAACCCTGCACTAATTTCAACCTAACCTAAGCCCCTCACCCAAGCTATCCTAGCCGGCTAACGAAACACAATATTTAGTCTGACAACCGTCAGACTAAATATTGTCTCCTCGTCCCTCACCTGTATCAAATATAAACATAAACGTAAATATATCAAAACAGAAAATAAATAGATCGCGAGAAATATTCTACGACTTAGCGATGGTGCCGCGCGTCGCGCTATGTGGGGTTTCCATGCAACTGGGATTCGTTTACACTAAATATATTTGCGGTTGTCTAACCTGCATTCTTTGTTTTTGTTTACAAGTATTTAAAAATGGCAAAAGTAGTTTTAAAATTCACGATAAAACTTCATAATATAGTTCAAATTTTAATCAAAATTAAAGTAATTTAAAGTGTAAATTTGTGGTTTTCTTGGTGTAAAATCATTTTCTAATGAGATTTTAAGTATTCTGTGAAAGGTTCATAAAAATCCTTCAAAAATAAGCAATTGCAGGGTTAGACCGGGTTGCTGCGCGACCCGGCCTAACCACCTGCACTAATTTCAACCTAACCTAAGCCCCTCACCCAACCATCCTACCCAACAAACGGTTGTCAGTCTAAATGTTGTGTTTCGTTAGCCGGCTAGGATAGCTTGGGTGAGGGGCTTAGGTTAGGTTGAAATTAGTGCAGGGTCACTCTGTGTATCTTCTGACAGACTAAATAGGCATCCTGACAATCAGTAACAAAAGTTCAATTAATTTAGAATCAACTGTCTCACCTTCTTACTGGACCCTGACAATCAGTAACGGAACATGAATGAAATATTGAAATTAGAATCAATTGTCTCACCTACTCCTTGGATATCTTGACTTTAATTTTTCAGTTTTTTCACATTTGCCAGGTGTCTCATTTAGAAAACAATGATGAATTTACATATTATTTGATCTTTGATCACAATGAGCACCAACTTCCAACTTGTTGGCTGTATCTACTGTATCATTGTATCTTTTCACAAGATTCCTCTTTACATAGAGGGTACACTACTACACTGTCAGATTTATCTGAAGTGATAGTGACAATCAGCTAAGTTTTGAAGTCATTAGTCATTTGATAAGAGAGTAGTGTCATGTACACAGTAATTAATAACTAATGGCCAATATATTATTGATGCAAATGAAAAATGAAAACTAATTTTTTTTAAAACTTATTTACGTTTTTCGAAATTATGTTTTCTTTCAATATAGAGAAATTTCGCAAAGTTATCGGGATACATATGTCGTGTTTTTTTTATACAACCAGACTTTACCAGAGTTAACATTTTGGAATATTTTTGTTTTTTTATTGGATTAGGAAATTTCCCCTCCTTTCTAGTAAACTCTAGTAAAAAATATTCCTGTTTTCGGGGAAGAGAAAAAATCTCTCTTCCATAGATTTTTACCAGAGTTTACTAGAAAATCGCCATTTTATTAATTTGTTTTTGTTTGTGTTGTGATTTGTAATTTGTTGATGTCGCGTTATTTTTCAGTTCTATTATTTTATGTTTTAAAATTGTTGATCTTTTTATTACTTTAAGTTATTCTGTATTATTTCCCGATTTACTTATAAATATTGTGTATAATAATTTACTTATAAATATTGTGTATGCAATAATTTACTTATAAATATTGTGTATGCAATAATAATAAATATATAATAAACTAGCGGGCTGCACCCGCTTCGCCAAGCCATCACACACCCACAACCCATTAATCACACACAACCACACCCACACACCACACACACATCATACACACACACATTCACACAGAAACACACACACATCCACACACACACATACAAACACTCACACACACCACACAACACACCACACACACACACATGAACCACACACACACAAACCACACACACAAAAAACCATACACACAAACCACAAATATACACACACATACACACACACACACACACACACACACACACACACACACAACCATCATATCTGTAAATTTCAAAATCCCAAGCCAAATCTACTGATAATGTAGCAAACTGGACTATATTTCAAGAACGGTTTGTCAGAATATGGCAGCAAAGGGCTCAAAAATTAAAAATATAGGTCCTCGCGACAAATTTTAGGTTCCGCGCTGGAATCTGCTAAAAAACGTGAAAAGTCTGAAAAAAAGGTCGAAATTTCGAACATTCTGGCTTATATCTCGAGAACGGTACGTCAGAATGTGGCCTAAAATGAATTAAATGAAAGCTAATTTTGTCTAATGTGTTATTAAATAATAAAAGATATATCTCCTCGCGACAGATTTTAAGTTCCAGGGCAAAGACTGTCTTAAAATCGGACCCTTCCTCAAGCCAACACTTGAGGAAGGTCATAACTCAAGGACGGTTTGGAATTTTGGACTTTTGAAAGTTTTCCTGGTGTCTTACGGCAATTTTATTTGGGGTCGTCTTTCATCAATATTTTGCTATCTCTTACCGTTTCGCCTAAACAATTGCTGCACACAAAGATACAAAGATTCAAAGATACAAAGATACAAAGCCCGTCCATATTTCTCATTTATATTAATAAACTAGCGGGCTGCACCCGCTTCGCCAAGCCATCACACACACACCACCCATACATCACAAACCACACTCACACATCACATACACACACCTCACACACACACACACATCAACACACACACCCATCCATACACACACACACACATCCACATCCACACACACACCCATACACACACACCCACCCAAACACACACACACACACAACACAATCACACACATCACACACACCACACACATACACACACCCATCCACACACACACACACACTCACCCACACACACCCACCCACCCACACACATATACACACACACACACCCATCCACACATCCACACACACACATCAACACACACACACACACAGACACACACACACACACACACACACACACACACACACACACACACACGCAACCATCATCGCTGTAAATTTCAAAATCCCGAGCCAAATCTATCATAGCGGATATTGATAATATAGCAAACTGGTCCATATTTCGAGAACGGTTTGTCAGAATATGGCAACAAAGGACTCAAATAAAATCATGTGATGTTCTCAGACAGTTTTTACAATAAAAATATAGGTCCTCGCGATAACTTTTAAGTTCCGTGCTGGAATCTGTAAAAAAAACGTGAAAAGTCTGAAAAAATGGTCGAAATTTCGAACATTCTGGCTTCTATCTCGAGAACGGTACGTCAGAATGTGGCCTAATATGAATTAAATGAAAGCTAGGTTTGTCTAATGTGTTATTAAATAATAAAAAATATAGGTCCTCGCGACAAATTTTAAGTTCCGCGCTGGAATCTGCTAAAAACGTGAAAAGTCTGAAAAAAAGGTCGAAATTTCGAACATTTTGGCTTATATCTCCAGAACGGTACGACAGAATGTGGCCTAAAATGAATTAAATTAAAGCTAATTTTGTCTAATGTGTTATTAAATAATAAAAAATATAGGTCCTCGCGATAGATTTCAAGTTCCAGGGCAAAGACTGTCTTAAAATCGGACCCTTCCTCAAGGAAATACTTAAGGAAGGTCATAACTCAAGGACGGTTTGGAATTTCGGACTTTTGATAGTTTTCCTGGTGTTTTTCGGCAATTTTACTTGGGGTCGTCTCCCATCAATTTTTTGCTATCTCTTACCGTTTTGCCTAAACAATTCCTGCACACAAACATACATACAAAGTCCGTCCATATTTCTCATTTATATATAGAGATAAATTAATCATTAATTTTTCTTTTCTTTTTTACAGATGACCCATCCTAAGCCATTTTTAATTATACATAAATATTAGATATTAGGGCAACATCATTCAGAATTTTATTTTATATAATGTTTTGAAGAAAATCAGAAATTTATTGAATTGTAATTGAGAATGTTTACTTCCCCGAATGTTTATTTAAATATTGGTAGCATTCGGAGCGCACTCTCGTTTGACTTGAGTAAGTTATAAAAAAAATTGTGGTGGGGGTAACTAGACTTTACTAGAATGGATTAGGATTTGGATTCTGGTAAACTTTAGTTACATAAAGAAACACGACTTAATACATACACGGTATGGGTATACGATAACCTATCCCCGCCAAAAACACGACTTAATACATACACGCTATGGGTATACGATAACCTATCCCCATAACGATAAAAATCTTTCCAAATCTGTATCAACAGTGTTGACATATGACCACGATATTTAACAATAGATTCTATGGTTTTAGGCTGGTATGCAGGGACAATTTTGTAATCCCTATAGGGTGCTCTGTAGGGTGGTCCCGAGCTTGCTATAGGGCAGGCATGTCAAACTCAAAATGTATGAAGGGCCATTTTTCAGTTGTGCTGATCATTGGCGGGCCGCAGGTACTCAACCCCTCCCCCACTCGTAAAAAAAAGATCCTGACGTAAAATGAAAAAAAAAATTCAGGGTTTTTAATTTGTTCTAAAAATTGAAGTTTTATTGGTTTGAAATAATACCCAAAATACACAAAAAGTACCTATAATAATTATTAAAAAACCAATAAGAAATCCTTATGAACCGGCTTATTTTTGGCCAGATGCTTGGCAACGCTTTTCTGCAACTAGGTACTTAATGTTAGGTACAAAAGAGCTTTTTACACTAACTTTGAGAGCGTTTGACAAGTTTTTGTCTGTTAATCTTGTCCTCTGCTCGGTTTTAGTCAGAAAATAAGTCTCGAGCCATATTTTTTTTTTTTTTATTTTAACTTTCCTTATCTTATAATAATGAAGTATTGTATTATACCCTAACGCTCGCAGCGGGCCGCACAAATCGACCAGGCGGGCCACATGCGGCCCGCGGGCCGCCAGTTTGACATGCCTGCTATAGGGTATAGGGAATACTTCGACCTTGACAATGATTTATTAAAGAAACATCTGAATGCACATGCGCACAGACGCTATAAGCAAACGTCTCTGAAGGACTCTGCATACCACCCTTTATGGTTTTAACTCATAAGATTTTCAAAGTGCTATGGACATACCTGCCTCACTTCAAGAACCTTGAAAAAAAGTGCACTCCTATTAGAGGCAAAATTTAAAAACGTTCATCAAAACTGATAAAAAAGATAATTTTCCTATCAATTTAAGTACTTTTCAGTAAAAAATCCAATCTGTCTATGAATAATTGAACAATAGAAATCTGTCCGAAAAGTGAAAGAAGCTGACGTGAGTACATTTTTCAACCAGTCATTTTCACTTATTTTCACTACAATACCTACCTAATACTGATTTGTGATGAATTTTGAAGAACATCTTTTTACTTGTGGCAGCTCTTAACCAGTCATTTATTGAGAATCTTGCATTTTGTAAGAAAATTTTATAGGCTGAGATAACTATGAGTAACACATATCTTTGGATGGGATTCATTGAGCCCTACATGAAGGAGTCTTTTATTTCTAATGCATTCATCAAGATGGGTACACCACCATCAGGGATTAAGATCGTAAGGAAAATAGGATCTCCAAATGAGAACACTTTTGGCTATATTGACTTTAAAACTGAGCAAGATGCATTGGATGCTTGGAAAAGGTGCAATAATAAAACCATTCCAAATTCCAAACCTCCTGCAAAATTCAAACTAAACCATGTCATTGGTCCTCCTGAGTTTACTGCTTATGTTGGCAATTTACCTAAAGATGTTGATGATATGCAACTTTTCAAAGTTTTTGCTGATAAATTTACATCTTTGAGAAGTGCTAAAATAACCATACAAAATGGGCAAAGCCAAGGCTATGGGTTCCTCATATTTGGAAATGAGACTGACTATTTTGAGTGTATGAAGACAATGAATGGAGTGAAAATCAATGGAAGAATTATCAAAGTGAGCTCATCTCATCGAGATGCTCAGTTTGTCAATCCAGAAATCCTAAGTGATGAATTGTTCTGGAAGGATTACAAAGAATTGAGTCAGAACTACTATTCGTCTATTCCTCCAGATTTGTTCTATAGACACTCTATCGACATTCCTTGTTTTTCAAGATTCTACTCAAAGAACGAACTCCAGCTTGTTGATTACTCTGGTGCTATTGACTACAACACATTAAACTCGGCACAAAGTCAAGGTCTTTGGGATTCCTTGATAGTGTCTGGGTATCGTGTACTGGACCCAGACTATCATGATAGCAGCAGTTTCTGTAGCAATTATTGAACAAGTCAGCAGGGATACTAAAATGTTTTATACCAATTGTATTTTCAGTTTTTTTAGTACTACTTAGTGAACCTATTTTCATTTAAATCTTGGTTTTACAAAAAAGAGACACATCAATTAAAAAAAACTATTGTATATATGTTGTACACACCTGAGCTATTGGTCATCATTTATCCAAGCCTAGTGTGCAACTCCACATGGCCATGGTGACTGCAAAGAAAAGAATGAATTTGTCAAGAAGCAGTGCACATGAATGTCTAATATATTTTGTTCAAAAATCACACTTCAATTAATCATCTATGAATAAATTTGGCTCTGCTCTCTTTCAGGAGACACAATGATAGACAAACTCTTGACATTTCAAAAGGCCATCAAAATCTATTCGCAAGAGAAAAATAAGATTATGATCAACCTAACCAAGCTCATGACAATTTTGCAAAATCAAATTGAGCACTATGATTATGTGAAAAATGCAAAACCAAGCCAAGAGTTTCTCTTGAAGTTTGAAAATGTTCAAAACATTGTGTTGGAAAAAATAAACAAAAGAATTGAAAATGAAATGAAAGACTTTGCTGCTCTACGGAGCGAATATATGAGCTTGTTCAATGAATTAGAACTATCAGTGCATAGTTTTATTAGAGATTTAAAATTTGAGGCAACTAGCTTACCCAACTCTGACGAAAATTTGCAAGAAATGTTTGGGTTATTAGAACAAACAGAACCCAAAAGATATAAGCAAACTGCACCTGATAAAGACTTAAACACAACAAAAAGTAAACCAAAAATAAAATCAATTCCTAGTGAGAAAGATAAAGCGGAAGTTGATTCTACCATGAAATGCATACCTCTTGGTGGAATTTATGTTCTAAGAGAAATGTTGATGGAGATAATGGTCCTAGAAAATATAAATCTTATTCAGTTGATGAAGTTGAATACCTATGAAATGGTAAAAGTGTTCAGTTTAGATGAGTTTCAGAAGGTAGATGCAAAGCTCAAGTCTCTAGATCTTCTATTGAAATGTTTTTGTGAATCTATTGTCAGGTAATAAATTGAATTTTGCACTGGAAATTTACACCTTTTATCAACCCAGAAACTGCAAATATTAATCAAATCATTTCAAAAAATGCCCCTGGGATCTAACTGAAATAAGGGTATGACTGTCCTCCAATTCAATATGATCATGAATTTCAATGTCCTAATGCTGAATGTAATACAAGTGTGTGACAGTAACAAAATTTGCTAGATGGTATCTGAGCATGGACATGAACATTCAGCTAAGGTTCATGAGGTTATCAGTTTTTTACTGAACATTTTAGATATTTGTTACTAAGATGTGGATGGATTCTGAACGTGGCACCAGATATTGAAACAAGCGGAGTAGGTACAAATATAGAATAATAGAAAGTACAGGTAACAAGATGTAGCATGGCATATGAAACTCCCCTTGCACGTTAAGTTATGAAGGGAAAAATGCAGAGGGGCTAGGTTCAAACTGGTTTTCTAAAACTAAAAAATACTGAGCACCCTATTCACATTGAAATCTCAAGCTGCATTTGAATTACAAAGGTGTGGACCTTGCATAACATCTTTCAATTATTTTTAAGGGTGCTTGTTCACTTAAAGCTGTAAAAAAACGAAGATAATTTGTAAAAGTAATACAAAGTGAGTATAATTAAACTTAATCAATACATACTGCCAAAGAAGTATTCAGATGGTACAGCCAACCTGTTGAAAATGACTGGTACTATATTGACTATGAACTAATAGTCAATACTATTAGACAAGAAGTCCCAGTATGCCAATAGTGTAATATAGCACCCCTTTAAGTTTGCTAATTGATTTAATAATAATGAAGATAGAAAGAAAAATTAATACACAGTTCTTTAGAGTTTAGAGTAATGACCAAAAAAACTTTTATTTCCTTAATTCATTATAGAACTACATATTTTGATAAAAAGATTTCTTGAATAATACAAATTGGTTTTCTCCAAACTAATTTAAAGTTGTTTGTATTTATTTTTATAAAAATATAACTAAAATAATAGATGGGTTGTAGGGAGGGGATAAATTCTATGAAGGATACAAAAAAATATATGCATTTTACCATTATTGATTGTTGTACATTTTATTTCAAAGTTATTTCAAAAACAAATGAATGTTGATATAGAGACATCTGAATGTTTCTAGGATATCTTTATTTATTTTTTCCTTTTGGAAATAGTTTCTCATGAAGCCCAAGGACTTGTAAAATTATTATTAGGTATTTACTAGTTTACGAGTGAAATGTTGCATCTACTTAAATTTATAGATAAGTTAACCCTGAATGATAATAATAAGATCCAGTTTCCTAGAAACCATAATACTAACCAAGTATATTCACTTGTGGACCTACTATCAGTAAAATGTTTGACAGATAAAATCTACTAAGGGTGTAATAATTTACCAAAAGAGAAGGTATAATTTATTAAGATTGCAAAATTAGAATAGCAATTTCAGAACAAAAAAAATGTTCCAGTAATTAAATACTCATCTAAACTCTATAAGACCAAAATAATTTCATACCATAAAAAATAGTATACAAAATAAATGAGTAAGGTTTATTTATAAACACATTAAAACCAGATTAAAAAAAAGTTTATAAGGTCCCAAGGTAAATAAAGTTTCAATTGCAAAGATAAAACTTGATTGATGAAAAGAGAGGTAAAATTTGTAAGCAGAACTCAATTTTCTACTAACGAAAGAATATTTTCAGAAGCACTTGTACACAAATATTTTTCCCAGTTCGTTGAATAAAAGAGTATGATTTTATTTTAAATGTTTGTCAACTTTAAGGGTGGTTTTTAACTTTTATATTATTTTTTTGTTGACATGGATGTGTTTGATACTGTTGGAGTTGCATTTTTTATTTCCTTGCTTTCTTTTGGATTTAGACATTGAGACACAATACATAATATGTGTCATGTGGTTGAACCTTTTCTTTTTATTGTTAGCTAGAGCTATTGCCAACAAAATGCAACACCAAATTCAATATTAACTACCATTATCACTGCTTAGTCTCAGAGGTTTTTCTGTTGTACTTAGGTGTCTGATTCTAAGTTATTAAAAAAATATGTAATGCTTTCCATTATACGTAATGTTATGATTAGCATGATAAAAATAATCGCACTCGGTAGATACTATGACCGCGACTCTAAGATGTATTTGCATACGCTGCATATTTGCAAAAAAAAAAAAAAAAAAAAAAACATACTGTGCACTGGTGTAGTCAAGTGGTTAACGCGCTAGTCTGGTAATCCAGGTAGCGTAGGGATCCGTTCGAATCCCACCCAGTGCATGAATTTTCTCTTTAATTTGAGTTTATGACCACATAATAACAAGACTCTGAGGGCTAGGTGGTAGAAATGCTTTGAGCATTAACCTTGCCTGGTGGTTACCTTCCACTAAAGAGTATTATTATTATTATAAGGGGCAAATCATAAAACAGGATTAGTTTAATCCAAGTGGTCTCAATCACTTGAACTCAGGCTATAGTGCGCTGTGGTTGGTTGAAATTTCCACCAGAGGGTGTGTGTTAAGGGATAGTGTAAACTCAGATTAATCTAATCATTTCATTATTTGGCCCTAAAATCCCATTGACCTTTTAGCTACGAGTCCCAGACTTGTCCACTTCACTATGAGGCCAGGATGATATGAGAACACAGTGTGTTCCTAGAGTTCAACAACAGCTGATTAACTTTTATTTTAAATGGTTAAAAAGTTGAAAATTAAAAATCTTATACTACACTTTGTTCTAAAATTAACCGGACAGTCGGATCTTTTCAGTTTTCAATGCTTGGGAAAGGGTTCAACTGTTGATTTTTTTATATATTTTTTATTGTTCATGTATTCTGTAGATAAAATAGACTAAATTTCATGCACTGTTATATACCCAATAATTAAAAAAAAGGAAAAATGAAGAAAATCGAGTCATTTTTGAATTCATAACAAAGGAATAAAAAAGTTGTATTTTTACAATTTCATATCAGAATGGATTTGAAGGGTCTTTTAGTATCTGGTGTTGTCTTCTCGTGCCATTATGACAGCTGCCTTCTCTCTGTGATCCACTGATGATGGATTTGATATCATCTTGAGGAATGTCATCCGACGCCTGAGCTGATGAAGACTTGCCACTAGTGATGAAGGGTTGGGTGGAAGAGATTGCCACAGGCAATAACCCCGCCCTTTAGGTAGGACATTATTGTTATTTTCTTTTTTTTTTTACTTATTTTTTTGTCATTTGTTTGTTTTTTTTTCTTTTCTTAATTTTATACTGTTACCATTGATTTTGTCCTCCTAATAAAGCTTTTAAAAAAAGAAGAAAAAAAAAAAAAAAAAAAGACTGATTGGAGCGCGGGTACAACTCCTCACACGACGCTTCAGCATGTCCCACTCATGCTCAATGGGATTCAGGTCGGACTCAACGCAGGTCATGGCAGCGCTGGATACCCACGTGGACCAGGTACTTGCGCTACGTGTGGACGCGCATGCTCAGTGTCTTGCATCAGCTTGAACCCGGCATCAATGGAACGACATGATCCTCCAGTACATCTGTAATGTACAAATCTGCATTCAACTTAATAAAACCAATAATTGAACTTAATAAAACCAATAACAATATTCCGAAGTTAAATGTGTTCACTCCCGATAGGTAAATTTCACGTTATGAAGATTAAAATTTTAATTAAAAAAAAAGTTAAAAGTTATCATCATACATGTGTTAATCACTTTTGCGATGTCACATCTACTCAAACTCGCTTTACTAAATCTTTGCTGAAACCGGGACTTGAACCACCGACCTCCAGGTTACAAGGCGACGCCTTATCAATCAAAGGTACTGAGGTCAGTTTGAAGAAAACAATCACAATGATACATTATTGACGAATTTGTCACTTACCTGAACGAAAGATGAGAGCTCTAAATTTAAGTATCATAAGTCATAAGAAATCAAATCATGAAGTAAACATGTCAATGATAACATATCCTATGTATACAATTATACATACATAAATAAAATCATAACAAACTTTGAGGCTTGTAATTGAGGAAACTGAAAACATCTCCGCTGCCTCGTTAATTTTGGAACAGAGTGTATGTTTTAAATTTTATTTTAAATTTCAGGGACGAAGTCAGGACCCCAGGGTGGTCAATTTTTTATTTCTTCTGTTTGCTAAAATTTTGCTTCTGTGAATGGGGTTGGACCCCGTAAATTCGTATAAAAAATTCTTTAGTTCTATCTTCATTCCAAAAGTACTTTACAAAAATCCGGAATCTTTAATTTAAATATTAAAATAGCAGTCAGTTAAAATTGGCAAAATGGCAGCCCCAAATCAGACACATTTCAAATATTTTTTTGTTGACATTAACACATGTTAAATCCAAAATTTCAACTGCCCAGCTTTAAATCTTTCAAAATTGTTTGAAATTTGAATCTGCTGTTGCTAGAAATTATGTACACACTGTATGTGCTACTGTATAAATGGACAATGCCATTCTTATAATTTAAAATTAGAAAGTGGTGGCAGCACCTCAGAAACATTTTCCCACTGGCCACGCCTGTAGAAATTTTACACTTTGATTATTTTATGATTGAAATCATTTTTTAAAAGTAAATTGTCAATATTTGAAAAGGTGTCTAGAAAAATGATTTTCGTTACAAATTTAGAAATCGGATTAAAAAAAAAAAGAAATTATCTGAGAAGGCTTTTAGATTAGATAGCTTCAAAAAAAAAAAAATAAAAATGTTTACAAGAGCTTTTTTTTAATTTGGGTTTAACGTTGCTTTCAACTGCATGGGTTAATATGGGTTATATCACGACGGGATGTTATCCTCCATTCGCAGGCTCACAAACCTGCTATTCACAATAACCTCACCCAGCCTGGGTTGGCCGGAATGGCAGCATCACTTAACTCCGGTGATCCTAAGAGAACGCCCTATGGACGCTGGCTTTACAAGACATCTTGAAAAAAAAAAAAAAAAAATTGAAGCAAAGTATTCTAAACACCTCTCAGATCATTTTTCAAATGAAAACGGTTTCCAAAATTTGTAACATAGAGTGTGTTATGCCGCTGTGTCACATTGCTCATGTTGGCTAAAGAACTTTCCACCCATCACAGGTGTCCAGGGAACGATGTGATTGGCAGAGTCCGGGACTGTCATATTTTCAATTACATAATTATTTAAAACTATTTGCAAAAATAAATAATTAAAAAATGGTAAAAAGTAATGTTTTTTTATTATATATTTTTCTTTCTTGTATTTTTAAACATAAAAAAGTAATTATAAATATATTTTTCAAAGGATCGGGAAACAAGAGAGAAAAAATGCATCGAAATATTAGAATTAGTTTTACAAAAGGCACTATATTATTTAGATAAATAATTTCAAGAAAAATTATTGCGTCAAAAATGTAAATAAACCTCATGCCCGGTGAAATTAAAGGAAATAATACCTATCAATATTTTGTATTGAATTAAGAATAAGCACGTCATTAGTTGAGGATTTCTCCTCATCGCTGGAGAATTTCTTAAGCATACATTAATTTTTACTTTCCTTATCCAATAATAAGTTGTAATAACCATGTCCTTTTTAGTGGTAATAGTTACTGACAGCTCTATTAAATCAAGGTCACCACACTTAAGTTATAATTCTAGCTGAACCTCTTACGTTGAGCAGGAAATAGCCAGGATAACAAGGATTCGAATTCAAGTGATTACCCACTAAGTCCTGTCTTCGCGTGATGTTGCCTAACTCCAGTGATCTGACGAGAAATGGTGTTTCCATGTGCGACGCTGGCTTCTTGTTTTAATTCAACCCTAACACAGAATTTCCTTTCGACACAGACAAGTTATCGTAAATGGGGGAGTACACAAAACGAAACACAAGACGAAGAAATTCAAATCTCAAATTTAAAAAAATAAATCGTAAGTTCAACAGAAAATCTTTTTAAACAAAACAAAAAATAAATCTATGTAAAAATAACCAACCACCTTTCATTTTATAGTCAAACATAAAAACAAAATCAATAACAAAAGTAGTGAAATATAATAGGTGGACAGATTTTTTATTTTCAATTGTTCTAGTATGTTTGCAACAAATTTCAATTTTTTATGAAATTGTCTATGAACAAATCAACGTATATTTACTTGTCAAAGCATTCCTTACAATGGCTGTTAAAATAAGAAATATAGGAGGATGAAAAACTTGCTCAATTTTGATTTTTGCCCAAAATAACTAGAAGGGATGTTTTCAACTGTTCTTTTATAAATTAAAAAGAAGCGAAAACCTCGAGAAAAGAGATCATTAATATTTGTTTCAATTCAACTTCAATTTGATTAAACTACATGTTTAGGTGACATTTAATTACAAAAAGAATTATTGATAATATTGCTTTCGTAAATAAGACAAGAGATAACGTAACAAAAAAGGTAAGAACCAATAGTTAATGTGACTCAAGATGAAACTATAGCAAATCAAGGTTCCAAGGATCGAATCCTGGCAGTTTTGTTTAATCTTATACAGGATGATTCCTTTGGGCGGCGACAAAAAGTTACGGTGAATTCTACACTTGAAAGCGCGTCAAGCAGTCATGTACCTTTTTTTCCTGACACTCTTTGAATCCAGGAAAGGCACCTGAAAAATTACAGTACGTATTGAAGAATTAATTTTTGTATTTTTCTTTTCTTTGGTTGTTTATTTTCATACCTGGTACATACAGGGTGTTTCAGAAAAGTGTGCATTAATTTTAACCACGTATTTTATGTACCATTTTAGGGGGGGTCAACTCTATAACAAAATGGGCGAAAGTGCTTCATAAGGGAGTTTCAGTTAACCCCCCTGTGGCCGTCCCTGAAAGTGCAATGACCTCAATTCTCACATCAAAATAACGGCGTCATCTTGTATTGGGAGTCAATTTTTTTCCGCGTTTCAATAACTCTAACAGGTAAGGCGTAATTCAAAATCTAAGATTTTTTTAAAGAACCTTTAGAGATGTGTATCTCTCTTATGAAGCACTTTCGCCCATTTTGTTATAGAGTTGACCCCCCTAAAATGGTACATAAAATACGTGGTTAAAATTAATGCACACTTTTCTGAAACACCCTGTATAGGTGTAAAACATTGTTCCGTGCGCACAACTTGATACAGAATAGTAGACGTCACTAGACGAAGAAAACATATCCCGCACTTTCGGAATGGACCAAAAATTGTGACGGAAAAAAATACTGTGGCACGGAAATTTAAAACTTACAACAGAAGCAAACAGATTTTAAGAGTTTTTTTTTGCAATCCAATTTTTTACTACATATACATACTCTTTTTATCATTGCATGCTAGAATATTGATCCTCAACTCATGGAACTTCTCACTCTCTCAGTAAATGTTGATATCATCAACATAAAAATAAGCCAGCCTCCGTAGCGTAGTTCTGACTACTGCCCGTAGTCAGAACAAATACGGTAATTTTTCAGGTACTTGTCTTGGCTGTCAGGAGTGTGAGTTAAAAATGAGTCTTCGACGCGCCTTTATGTATAGAATTCACCATATTTTTTTTGTTCCCACTTAATGGAATCACCCTGTATAAAATCCTTTTACATTCATTTATTAATAATCAATAGAACTACGAAACAGCTGGACCAAATGACTCCCAAATTGGCACTGAGTCTCTTTTTTGGTATTTAGGTGCGTACTAACAAAGTATTTTTAAAATTTCCAAATGGACAAAAACCTCAACGATGACGAAGTGCCGAGTTCTAGCTAGTAATGTAACAAAAGACATGTCAGCACAGGTCTGACAAATGTATAATAAGGAGCATTATTGTTATTACTATTATTACTAACTGACACCTCGAGACAAATCAATTATTTTTTATTCTCTGAGTTTATTGATTATTTTCAGTCAGGTCTACTGGATAACGCAGCAGCTTTTTTATTGCTACTAAAATGAGAGTCCATTAACTTTTGGGTGAAACAACCTCGAATAGACTTTTAAATATAAAAATAATAAATGTATCTCTAAATAAAGTATTGTTGTATTAAAAATATAAATATTAGTTGTATACAAGAAAAATAAAAAGAGAACCTTTTTTTTCCTTCACAAAAAAAAAGATTTGTCTTAAGAGTATGAAATGTTTTTTGTCCGTACAGAACAGGACAAAACAAAAGGCATACAAGTTTAGAATGCAAGAGGTTTAGGACAACTTTTACTTACAGGTTACAAAGTGTAATGAATTAAGTTGTTGTAGCTACGACGAATTGATCTGATAGGCTCTAATGGTTTCAGTGTGTTATGTCATTCTGGAATTCTAAAGAATTTGTTAACACAACCAGCCCAGTCCTATGTAGAAAAAACTGATGGAAAAAAAATTGTGAACCTTCAGCCCTCTAGAGGTTTTTTATTTGAAAATTTGTTTCGTTTTTAAACAATTATGCTATCTCAACCGGCAACATATTACAACAGTTGGAGTACAAAAATTACAGTTTTTTAAAAATTTCTCCAAGTTTTTTTTTGGGATTTAGAGCTACTGATTTAAAGTCTCTTGGTAGTAATTTCGCAACAGGAAGTAAAAGTTGTCACTTGATATACTTACAGGAAAATAAAAAACATAGCAATAAACAATTTAAAATTGATTTTTTTTCAAGGCACGTAAAAAAATGTCTCTTAGAAACCCTTTGAACAGGGTATTGAGGTTAAAACTTAAACATAAAACCTTACAGAAAGGCTATAAAGTGAATTTAACAATTTACAATGCAGGCTCAAAGCGATAGCGCTTAGACAAAGATTTTTTTTCAAGACCTAAAATTGAAATTCCAACATCTAGAGTAAAGTAGGGCTTTTTTTTACGATAAATTCGTTAGTCTCATAGTAAAATGATGAGTATCAAACATCTATTTGTCCCTCTGTATGTTTTATTTTATGTATGAATTCAACAAAAATGTCCACTGAACCTTTGATTTGAGAAATGATATAAGTGATTGTACATATTTATCTGAGCGCGTAAAGGAAGAGGTGAGTACCTTTGACACCCAGTTTTAAGCCTCCGTATAAAAATATTAGGTATACATAATTTTTGAAGAAGGATGATTCCCCGGTACTTTACATAGAATAAGTTTCTGTAGGGAACCTCTATACCTAACATTAAATAACTAAAGAGTAATGATACCTGCAGAGTTTTCGAGTGGCATAATACAGGGATATAAAGTATCCTTACATTTTTGGTCCAATTACAGAATTGAGTATTTAACTAGGGTTGAAAGGCAGAGATTAGATAAGGTCTTGATTAGAAAACAATTGACAACTCTCAGCAATAAGGTAATTCTGAGATTTGGTTTTTAATATACAGCGCTTCAAAGTTAGTATGTCTGATAGCTTTCTATTTTCATGATGATGACGTCACCATGCCATGAGGATGGTGATCGCCTATGATGATGACGTCACAACGCCATGAGGATAGGGATCACCTATGATGATGACGTCACAATGCCATGAGGATAGGGATCGCCTATGATGATGACGTCACAATGCCATGAGGATAGGGATCGCCTATGATGATGACGTCACAATGCCATGAGGATAGGGATCGCCTATGATGATGACGTCACAATGCCATGAGGATAGGGATCGCCTATGATGATGACGTCACAATGCCATGAGGATAGGGATCGCCTATGATGATGACGTCACAATGCCATGAGGATAGGGATCGCCTATGATGATGACGTCACAATGCCATGAGGATAGGGATCGCCTATGATGATGACGTCACAATGCCATGAGGATAGGGATCGGGATCGCCTATCTCTCACAATGGGATTTTTTTCTTGACATCATCACCAGCATGTGAAGTTCAATTTGCAGACTTAATTTTTCTCAGTTATTAACCGATTTACAAAATTAAGAAATGGAATTTTTGGTCTTAACGAAGATTATTTTTTTATATAAGTTTATCTGTAAGTCTCCTATACTTTATTTGGATTCATTACCCTCTACAATAGGGTGTTACTAGCCCTATACTACAGTGTAAAGGGTACCTGTAAGTCCCCTATACTTTATGTGGATTCGTTGCCCTCTACAATAGGGTGCCTCTAACCCCCCACCTATACTACAGGCGCGGTCTAGGCGGGGCAGGCGAGGGGGGTCAGTCATCTGCTGCGTGTTCCTCCGCCTCCAACACATGCTTGAAAGAGAAGGGCTGGAATGCGTAGCCCGTCCCCGTGTAGAACTTGGACATGAACTCGACCCTGCAAACATTTTTATATGTATAATTATAACACAAGAGCGTTTGTAAGGGATACCTTCCGGTGCGCTCGTGTTGACCCAGCACCTAATTGGGAAGTATTGTGTCACTTCTCGCCCATCGGAGGGGAGGCATACTACGGGATGGGGAGGCTACAACACAGACCACAAGCGTCTACAGTAGCTCGTTTCATGGCTACGAAATAAAACGGCTGTGAAACACGCATCTTTTTTTTTTTTAAGTAGATGGACATACATTGATAAAATATTTACAGAATATAAAAATAACAAAGTAAAATTGTTCTACCTATTGCCTGCAGTCTACCAACCCTTAATCATGAGAGAGGTTTTTCATTTATATTGAAGTAAAATTGTTCTACCTATATAGGACATGGTTATTGCCTGCAGTCTACCCAACCCTTAATCATGAGAAGGTTTTCTTTATTATTGACTATTCAATTTTTTTACCCGTTTACGTGGGTATCTTAAAATTAACTTAATAGCTTAACATATACATAATTTTATTGATTATATACCTCATTGTGAATATCTTTCTTACTATGGTTAAACACTACCAACCCCAGGTAGGTTTGGGAAAGGACAAAGTGTAAGGACAGCATTACAATAGCTTACCAATGCAGTCGCAGGGTGTGCAGGAATGCGGACAGCCCTTCCATCATCACCAGGATGGCGAGGGTGAACAGAGCCCACAGTCCGAATGAGCAGTAGAGGGTGATGGCCCCGAGGTGACTGTCGCTCTGGAGGCCTAGCTTGAGCACCATGTTCCAAAGGACCTCGGATAGTTCTGAAGATGATGATGGAAAAATAAATTGTACATAATTAAACAATACCTATGTCGATTCAAAAATATAAAGTACGATGTAAAAAAGAGCCAAGTCTTACATAAATCCAGTGTCATAACAGACAGAGATTGCTCTGATGAATAAGTATT
Organism: Bactericera cockerelli; assembly: GCA_024516035.1. Taxonomy (NCBI): domain Eukaryota; kingdom Metazoa; phylum Arthropoda; class Insecta; order Hemiptera; family Triozidae; genus Bactericera; species Bactericera cockerelli. The sequence goes on along the minus strand of CM044961.1, from coordinate 2,496,219 downwards.
TCTTTACCATAGCTAATAAATAATGATTTCTTACAGTAAGGGCGGAATTAAAAGACGTCTGTGGAGCTAAGTCTAGATTTTGCATATTGCCTTAGATGGGGAAAATTAATGCTAAGTCATGGTCACGACTTGAGATCGCGATTTTGTCCAATGATTTTGCCCTAAGTTAGGGAGAGGAATACAAGCATGGGTTAAACTTGAGTGTATACTGTACATAGGAGTCGGTGTGTGATATCAGAACCTACTCTGGTAAAGGCTCTAAACTATTTTGTTTTATTAGCTACCCACAATAACCTCACCCAGCCTGGGTTGGGTCGGAATGCCATCTCAAAGTATTCACCTCGCTGGACGTTGCTTAACTTCAGAGATCCTACGAGAACCGGTGCATTCAACGCGCCATCGACGCTGGCTGGTTCTAATCTAATAAATGAGAATATCTTTCAACCGTTTTAACCATAGTTTCTGAAAATTTAATACAACAATAGATTAGGGAAAGTAATACTTACGAGCATGGGCTAAACTCAATGCCCACAGTCGTAGATAGGAGGCGGTGTGTGAGATAGTACTCAGAACGTATTCTATGGTGTGTATGCTCTGATGAATGAGAATCTCAGTTGCCTCTTCGTGTTCTTCAACGGGGCCTTCCGGCGTTGTAGGTAGAACCTGAAGTAGCAATACATGATTATTACGAGCTTAGCGTAGGTAGAACCTGAAGTAGCAATACATGATTATTACGAGCTTAGCGTAGGTAGAACCTGAAGTAGCAATACATGATTATTACGAGCTTAGCGTAGGTAGAACCTGAAGTAACAATACATGATTATTACGAGCTTAGCGTAGGTAGAACCTGAAGTAGCAATACATGATTATTACGAGCTTAGCGTGACCAAGTGGTTCTGTGCCTGATGAGGAAGTATTTCTTTACTAGGGGGTTAATTAAATTTTATAATTAAATTCTGTACTTAATCGTGACGTCATCGCCATAAAATGGAACATTTCAGACATGCTGACTTTGAAGCACTGTAAATCCAAAACGAAATCTGCAAAAAAAAAAATTTGTAACTCTTTAATTCAGAAATTTTAATTAATTAAAAAAGAGAATTGTCAACTGTGATCAACATAAACGAAATATCTTTTTGTGCATTCTCTGATGTCTTTTTGCACTTGAGAGAACAAGCTTTGGTGTTGCCACCAGCGCCTGGGCTCCCGCCCTTATCCCGTCTAGACTTGAATAAGTGCGGAAACATTTTATGTCAACAAGTTTTTGTCAGCTTTGGTTGCTTACTTCATCGTTGGAGTGAAGCTCTATGCCCCCTGCAGGTCTCCGTTGTTGCTGACTTGCTGATGCTTGTGTTTGTTTTTGCTGGCGAAGAATATGAGGTAGATGGGCTTGCCGAAGAGCATGACTGGGATGCAAGCCAGGGACACAAGGACCAGCACCATCTGGATTTGATGCTGTCAACACAGATTAAAAGTTATCATATTTGTGTTAATCACTTTCGTGATATCACAATTACTCGCTTTACTAAATCTTCGCTGAACCCCGGACTCGAACCACCGACCTCCGATCTTTAAAATATTTATAGAAGGGCAACCATTTTACGAATTGTATCCTTGCCACCTAACTTTTAAATTGTTTTATACCCTTTTTGCAGGAAAGATTTCTTTTTTATCTTACTAATATCCATACTGTTCACATTACATTGAAAAGATAATGTTAATACACCCATATCGAACTGAAAATCTTACTAATGAATGCTATTTTTTTCTCAATTCTTTCAAAATGAACCATTACGGACAGATGTACCAAGTTTCATCAAAATCGGAAAAAAACGGTGTGGATTTGTATAAAGAACGTGCCCACAGACAAACATTAAAAATTTAAAAAAAAAACGATTTTCGAAAAATCACGAATATACCCTTACTGGTTTCAAGCGACGATATGAGCTAGGATTCATTGTCATCTGGACTAATTCATAGCCACAAGATTAAAAACTCGATTTTTTCTTACCTTAAAAGATTTAGAGAGCAGTCTAAGACTAATTTCGTCTAAGACAGCTCTATGAATTAGTCCAGTATGAATTATGATACAATGAACCTTAGTTATCATATTATTTAAATAAAATATGTTACAAATTGGATGGAAACTTCTTGAGTTTAAATAAAATATATTTCTAAAGGATTGAAACCCGCGACCTCTGACTTACCTGGTTCTCGAACATGTACTCTTCACAGCCGGGGAATGGAATGGAATGTTTGAACAACATCATATTGATGAAGAGAATGAGCACTGAAGGGGCACAACGGGGACTTGTGAGCAGAGCTGGAATAGAATGGAACATGAGAGAATGGAATGGAATGTTTGAACAGCATCATATTGATGAAGAGAATGAGCACTGAAGGGGCATAACGGGGACTTGTGAGCAGAGCTGGAATAGAATGGAACATGAGAGAATGGAATGGAATGTTTGAACAGCATCATATTGATGAAGAGAATGAGCACTGAAGGGGCATAACGGGGACTTGTGAGCAGAGCTGGAATAGAATGGAACATGAGAGAATGGAATGGAATGTTTGAACAGCATCATATTGATGAAGAGAATGAGCACTGAAGGGGCATAACGGGGACTTGTGAGCAGAGCTGGAATAGAATGGAACATGAGAGAATGGAATGGAATGTTTGAACAGCATCATATTGATGAAGAGAATGAGCACTGAAGGGGCGCAACGGGGACTTGTGAGCAGAGCTGGAATAGAATGGAACATGAGAGAATGGAATGGAATAATAGGTAAGTGTAAAATACTATGTGTAGACAAAAAAGTATTATTTCAGCGTCGAATTGGTTTAGAGGGAGATAGGCTAGAAATTCCTAGGATCGTATGTAATACAGAAGAATTGGGCAAAGAAGTTTTTGCGGTAATGTGTGGTAAATTATTTTTTACTACTTGACTTATGATATCCGCTTTATGTTAATATTCGCTGAGCGGGCCGCAAATAGGAGCTCACGGGTGATTTGATTTGAGGTGGTACACTTAGGGGTGTGGCATTGTTAGAGTGAGGTGGTACACTTAGGGTGTGGCATTGTTAGAGTGAGGTGGTACACTTAGGGTTGTGGCATTGTTAGAGTGAGGTGGTACACTTAGGGGTGTGGCATTGTTAGAGTGAGGTGGTACACTTAGGGGTGTGGCATTGTTAGAGTGAAATGGTACACTTAGGGTTGTGGCATTGTTAGAGTGAGGTGGTACACTTAGGGGTGTTGCATTGTTACAGTGAGGTGGTACACTTAGGGGTGTGGCATTGTTAGAGTGAGGTGGTACACTTAGGGGTGTGGCATTGTTAGAGTGAGGTGGTACACTTAGGGGTGTGGTATTGTTAGAGTGAGGTGGTACACTTAGGGGTATGGCATTGTTAGAGTGAGGTGGTACACTTAGGGTTATGGCATTGTTAGAGTGAGGTGGTATTTTGATTTATATTTTAGCATTTATTATACATTATTGTATGTGTGCTAGGTTACAGGTACATGATATATCAAGGAAGAGTTAAAAGATATAAAAATTACATTGATAAAATCAGGTGGTAGATAAAGGTACATGTAACTGATACATTTTCAGGACTAGTGGATAAAAGAATATAAAAAGTAAAATAAAATAAAAATGGTATAGAAAAACTTGGTACTAGATTGGATAAAATAGGAACACTTAGATATGATTAGATGTTTATACTGGGAGGTACACTTACGGTTGGCGGGGGCGTACATGAGCCACTTGAGGAACATGAGGGTGACCATGTACCCGAACAGAAGCACGAGGAAGATGAGCTGGGGGAGAAACTCGAGCAGAATGTTGACCGGCTTCCTGAAGTGCACGTGGTTCACCACGCTGAGGGTGACCCCGAATATCATGTGCACCACTCCGAATATGATGGACAGCTTCATCTTGTAAGAGTTGAGGAAGATGATCTTGTTCTCTGCTACCTGGGAGTAGAGAGCGATTTGTATTTATTTTTAAGTTTTTCTGCACTGGAGGGCTCAAGCACAGGACCGCAACCTGTTTGTCTCTTTACTGCAATGTATGAAGTACCATACGGCTGCAAAGTGTTTTAACTTCAGTGATAGAAAACAATTTTAGAAGTGTATATAAAGTCTTGTGTCAATTGTTAAAAGTTACATTTCAGCCAGAAATGTATGCAAACGCCTTGAGTTAAGTGTTGAAAGTTTGATTTGAAGACACATGAGAACTAGGAAGGGGCTTGGCATGTTTTCCCTCTTATATCCAGGTTTCTTTTATAAGGAAATAGTTTCCCTAATAACGAGGTAAATTGGACCTGGAAATTGTTCTCATACATGCAGGTTCCACTGTACAATTAACATTTCTTCCGAAGAGTTACCTGCCATACAATTAACATTTCTTCCGAAGAGTTACCTGCCATACAATTAACATTTCTTCCAAAGAGTTACCTGCCATACAATTAACATTTCTTCCGAAGAGTTACCTGCCATACAACTAACATTTCTTCCGAAGAGTTACCTGCCATACAATTAACATTTCTTCCAAAGAGTTACCTGCCATACAATTAACATTTCTTCCGAAGAGTTACCTGCCATACAACTAACATTTCTTCCGAAGAGTTACCTGCCATACAATTAACATTTCTTCCAAAGAGTTACCTGCCATACAATTAACACTTCTTCCGAAGAGTTACCTGCCATACAGGATCCAGCCCGAAAGGGTACGGGGTCTGTCTGTAGTCCGAACTGGCGGGGTCCAGAATCAGATCCCGGTTGGTCATCAGAGTGCTCAGGTTGTAATTGCTACTCCAGGCAGAGGGCACGAGGGCGAGAGACTTGGAGAAGACATCGTTGTAGATGAGACCCGTGTAGATGGAGAATAGACCCATGAGGAGAATGATGTAGCGTCCCCCGAAGAATATATTCCAGATCTGAGAATAGAATAGAATAAATGAGACCCGTGTAGATGGAGAATAGACCCATGAGGAGAATGATGTAGCGTCCCCCGAAGAATATATTCCAGATCTGAGAATAGAATAGAATAAATGAGACCCGTGTAGATGGAGAATAGACCCATGAGGAGAATGATGTAGCGTCCCCCGAAGAATATATTCCAGATCTGAGAATAGAATAGAATAAATGAGACCCGTGTAGATGGAGAATAGACCCATGAGGAGAATGATGTAGCGTCCCCCGAAGAATATATTCCAGATCTGAGAATAGAATAGAATAAATGAGACCCGTGTAGATGGAGAATAGACCCATGAGGAGAATGATGTAGCGTCCCCCGAAGAATATATTCCAGATCTGAGAATAGAATAGAATAAATGAGACCCGTGTAGATGGAGAATAGGCCCATGAGGAGAATGATGTAGCGTCCCCCGAAGAATATATTTAAGATCTGAGAATAGAATAGAATAAATGAGACCCGTGTAGATGGAGAATAGACCCATGAGGAGAATGATGTAGCGTCCCCCGAAGAATATATTCCAGATCTGAGAATAGAATAGAATAGAATAGAATAAATGAGACCCGTGTAGATGGAGAATAGACCCATGAGGAGAATGATGTAGCGTCCCCCGAAGAATATATTTAAGATCTGAGAATAGAATAGAATAAATGAGACCCGTGTAGATGGAGAATAGACCCATGAGGAGAATGATGTAGCGTCCCCCGAAGAATATATTCCAGATCTGAGAATAGAATAGAATAGAATAGAATAAATGAGACCCGTGTAGATGGAGAATAGACCCATGAGGAGAATGATGTAGCGTCCCCCGAAGAATATATTCCAGATCTGAGAATAGAATAGAATAGAATAGAATAAATGAGACCCGTGTAGATGTAGAATAGACCCATGAGGAGAATGATGTAGCGTCCCCCGAAGAATATATTTAAGATCTGAGAATAGAATAGAATAAATGAGACCCGTGTAGATGGAGAATAGGCCCATGAGGAGAATGATGTAGCGTCCCCCGAAGAATATATTTAAGATCTGAGAATAGAATAGAATAAATGAGACCCGTGTAGATGGAGAATAGACCCATGAGGAGAATGATGTAGCGTCCCCCGAAGAATATATTCCAGATCTGAGAATAGAATAGAATAAATGAGACCCGTGTAGATGGAGAATAGACCCATGAGGAGAATGATGTAGCGTCCCCCGAAGAATATATTCCAGATCTGAGAATAGAATAGAATAAATGAGACCCGTGTAGATGGAGAATAGACCCATGAGGAGAATGATGTAGCGTCCCCCGAAGAATATATTCCAGATCTGAGAATAGAATAGAATAAATGAGACCCGTGTAGATGGAGAATAGACCCATGAGGAGAATGATGTAGCGTCCCCCGAAGAATATATTCCAGATCTGAGAATAGAATAGAATAGAATAGAATAAATGAGACCCGTGTAGATGGAGAATAGACCCATGAGGAGAATGATGTAGCGTCCCCCGAAGAATATATTCCAGATCTGAGAATAGAATAGAATAAATGAGACCCGTGTAGATGGAGAATAGGCCCATGAGGAGAATGATGTAGCGTCCCCCGAAGAATATATTTAAGATCTGAGAATAGAATAGAATAAATGAGACCCGTGTAGATGGAGAATAGACCCATGAGGAGAATGATGTAGCGTCCCCCGAAGAATATATTCCAGATCTGAGAATAGAATAGAATAAATGAGACCCGTGTAGATGGAGAATAGACCCATGAGGAGAATGATGTAGCGTCCCCCGAAGAATATATTCCAGATCTGAGAATAGAATAGAATAGAATAGAATAAATGAGACCCGTGTAGATGGAGAATAGACCCATGAGGAGAATGATGTAGCGTCCCCCGAAGAATATATTCCAGATCTGAGAATAGAATAGAATAAATGAGACCCGTGTAGATGGAGAATAGACCCATGAGGAGAATGATGTAGCGTCCCCCGAAGAATATATTTAAGATCTGAGAATAGAATAGAATAAATGAGACCCGTGTAGATGGAGAATAGACCCATGAGGAGAATGATGTAGCGTCCCCCGAAGAATATATTCCAGATCTGAGAATAGAATAGAATAGAATAGAATAAATGAGACCCGTGTAGATGGAGAATAGACCCATGAGGAGAATGATGTAGCGTTCCCCGAAGAATATATTCCAGATCTGAGAATAGAACAGAATAAATGAGACCCGTGTAGATGGAGAATAGAAAAATGAGGAGAATGATGTAGGGTTCTCCGAAGAAGATAATCCAGATCTAGAGGGCAGTAATGTTTCTTGTTGTGTTTTAAAATGAGCATTTTCAAAACCAAACTTTAAGTCTCATTCACGAAATTTTCTCATCCAAATTCGGATAATTGGCTTTCTGCTGTACTTAAATAACATAACCTTCTCTAGAGCGTTATTTCTTTACATCTCATAGCCGGATCGAAATACTGCAGGCTGGCTACTAACGCCAAGCCAGCAAGAACTTTCCTACACAATTGCTGTTGAAAGGCTTTTGTAAGTGCTAGCGGTGAACTAGAAGCCAGCATATGAATCTTCACCCAGCCACTAATCTATTATAATGGGACTACATGTCTTGGGCTGAGATGGCCGGCTCAAGTAGATTTAAGGTCCAGGTTATGGAGCTCTGTGATGGGTGAAAACTGATCACGACACCACGTCAATCTACATGAGCCGGGACCTGGCAGGCACACTCCACTCAGCAATGAGCGAAGCAACACTATGCTTCCTCTTCGGTGCTTTTCTCTCACCTCATTGCTGGTCTTCTTCTTGCCGAGTCTCTCCTCCCAGATGACCATGAAGGCACCGAAGAGGGTGAGAATCACGCCATGACCCGCGTCACCGAACATGATGCCGAACAGGAACGGGAATGTAATGATCGTGTATAAACCTGCAGAGAACACAAGACATGACATTAGCACAATACTTTATACCCAGGGGAATGTAATGATCGTGTATAAACCTGCGGAGAACACAAGACATGACATTAGCACAATACTTTATACCCAGGGATTTGACCTGGCAGCAAAAGAATCAGTAGACCCTGGACACCTAAATACAGAGAAGAAAATTTCTAAAATGATAATGATGGGAATCGAAACAAGTTAACCGTTCGCAAAGTTTGCAAATTACCAAATCCTTTTTCACTTTTCTTCACAAAGTAGGAGCTGGGACTTTAATTGAATGTAGACTTCAAGTGTTATTGAATATCGCTATACTGGTTTGTGAAATTCAAACTGGCTCATCAGATTCTCGCTCGGGTTTCCAGGTAATTTTCACAAGAGGATAGGCTACCCGATCACTCGGGAAATTTTAACAGGTACCAGAGTACCAGGGTACTTGATTACCCAGTTCCAATCATCAGCCTTATTAGGAAATGTGGAAGTATTCGTCCCAGAATGCACCAATGCCGAGCCCAAGTAGGTTCGAGAAAAGGCAAAGAAAAAGCTTTTTCTTTGCCTTTTCTCGAACCTACTTGGATTGAATATTCTCCAAGTGAACAAAAAACTTGGCTCTAGCGGGAATTGAACCCAGGACCACCCACCTGGATTGAGTTCCCGGTAGCTGGCGATGCCGTACGAGTCAATGAGGTTCTGGAAGCCCTGAGTGAAGCGGTTGGTTTGGTTGAACGTGGGAGGCATCTCGTTGGTTTCGATCACGTTCAGGAATGAAGGTATGGAGCTGCCCACTGCTTTCTGTGAAATTAGGGGATGTAGACATTAGAGTTCAAGCAGTCTCACGTTATTTTTCAAATTTCCAAAACCAACGAGCCAAAAAAACAACAACAAAAACAAAAAGGCAATTTTTAAAATTGAGATTCTTTGAATTTTACCTTGTTTTCTTCAAAATTAGAGAAAATGTTTGACTTAACACAAAACGGAAGACTCAAAATATTGAGGGCATCTGCTGAAACGAGTTTTCGTCAACTCATGTAATGCTTATTTTTTTCTCAATAATTCAACAATGACTGCTTTTTAAAGGTGTTTACCAACACTTCTTAACACTTGGACGACCGGGTGTACCACCGGTGGTACACGCGTGTCTGTACGGAATGGACCGGGTGTACCACCGGTGGTACACGCTTGTACTGCGCCTGTGAATAGCCTAAACATCGCCGGTCCCACGGGAGAACTTACTAAAAACATGCCGGTCGTCCATGTGTTAAAAAAAACTTCTTTCAGATGATAAGATAAAAAGGTAGTTATTTGTTATTGTGTCACAACTTTTAGTAGGTACCATCGACATTACGAGAACTAATGCTTATGCATCATATCTCCAACCAACCATTATATCCCAATATCAATTTCGTAATGCCGCCACTGGTCGTTGCGCACTCTACAACTACCCCGATTGTATTCACGAGGGAAGGGTAGGCCCCGACATCCAAAGTTCAGAGACGAAAAAAATTCCGATCCCATCGGGATTCGAACCCACGTCATATGGAGTGCAAGCCGAGCATGCTACCGCTAGGCCAAGGTGACTACTTCTTTCAGATGTTTAGCAACACTTCTTTAAAAAAATAATATAAAAAAATCGTCAGTAGTTTCATCGATAAGGTGGCAAACTTCTATGTTCTCGTAGGTCGGTGGTTCAAGTACCAAGTTACGCAAAAATTTAGTAAAAGCAAGTTTGAGTAGTTGTAACATCACCTAGGTGATTAACACGAATATGATAACACTTCTTAAAAAAACACTATTTTAGGTGTTTGACAACACTTGTGAAAACATAACAACTCGGTGCAGACCTCGATCTATTAACCTGCTCTATGGTACAACTTCTGAGCTATTTAGATAGGTAGTTTATAAGCTAGTCATAAGTGTTTTTTTTTTTTTTTTTTTTTTTTTTTCTAGTCCTAAGTGTTTAATGTTATTGTGTTTTTTTTGTTGTATTTTCTGTATTTTAATGTAAAAATGGGCTTAACTCGTAAACTTGTAAAACAAAAAAAAACTCACACTGCCCTCAGCCAAGGTGAGCCTCACGAAGGTGAGATGCCGCAGCGGCACCCAGCACTCGCCTATCAGGCACTTCTTGGTCACGTCCATGTTGAAGGAGTTGAGAGTGTGGTAGATGGCCTTCATCTTGCGGACCATCACACTCCACGCGTGCAGCTCCTTGGCCACGCTGACCAGCACGCGCTGCCGGTGGTCGCGGGTTTGATTCAGCACCTGGCGAGAGAATTTTCATTTCATATCTATATCTGATACATATTGATTATTCACTGGCCGGAAGAATGTCCTCTTCTCGACTGGGTACCGAACGACTTGTCACTCTTGGTTTAGATTTCTACTAACTCACTTTTCTGTTCTCTGTTAAATAAATGTAAAATAGATTGATTCACTCTTACATCATGTATTCGTACATTACTAGTCATCTCCTTAGTTAGCACAACATACATATCAATATCATAAGAAAAGCAATGCATGGGTAGTACGGTCAAACCTGGATATAGGAGAACTTAAGTGACAACATTTTTCTTCTTCTGATAGTCAGGTTTCTCTTATAAAGAGGTTATTCTACCTTAGAGAGGAACATTGGAGCTTATTTTTATTTATTTATTTAGAAACTAAATAACTAAATTTATTTAGAAATATTCTAAATAAATTTAGAAATTTATTTAGAAAACTGGAAATTGTTCTTTGAAATATCAAGGTTTCTTCCCGATTCGGACTATTAGGTCCCATTATTCCAGGAGTAAGCCCAAGACGTATTATTCTGTGGTAAAAATTTCAAATGAGAGGATAACTTGTCATGTCCTGGCTGGGTTTCGAACCCACGACCTCTGGAATCTCTGAACTCACAGAGTGCCACCTTTACCACTGAGCTACCGGGTCAGACAGTACAGTACTACTACTCACCATATTCAAATCCTCCAGTCTTGTCTTGACGCCCTGTACCATGTCCGTTCGCTCCTGGTGGGCCGAGGGGCAGGGATAGAACACTTTCACTACTACTCACCATATTCAAATCCTCCAGTCTTGTCTTGACGCCCTGTACCATGTCCGTTCGCTCCTGGTGGGCCGAGGGGCAGGGATAGAACACTTTCACTACTACTCACCATATTCAAATCCTCCAGTCTTGTCTTGACGCCCTGTACCATGTCCGTTCGCTCCTGGTGGGCCGAGGGACAGGGATAGAAGGACGCGTGGAAGCCGGAGCACACTTTCTTCACCCGACTCTTCAGCTGCTCTCCCTGGAAGAACGCCACGAACACCGTTTTGTAGATCTCGTTGCCCTGCGGGGGGAGTGAAAGGTACAGGAATTGATTACAAAAGAACTACAGGAAACGCCAACAAAAAAAATAAAAATATATAGTTTGATTCCTGTTTGGGCAGAATTTTCTAACAAAAAGTTCTGCTCCCTCCAAAGTAAAGAACTCGTAACGAAGTAAAGAAGGCTGGGTGAGGTTAGTGTAGGTAGCTGGTACGATCCGCAGCGAATGGAGGGTAAAAACTACGTTCTGAATACCTCAAATCAGGACGTTAAAACCAAATACAATAGTTAGTTTGGCTTAGATATCAATACAATACAATACTCTGCTTATCTTGCAAGAATGAGACTAAAGAGTCCCTTTACTCTCACAGTCTCATCTGTCACAATAGATCTCATCAGGTCGCAGTGATAATTGTATTGAGTTTCCACTGATAACTTAGACCTACAACCAGGTTAGATAATAATGAAGGAGTGATGCCACAGTGTTGTAAAATTCCTGATGATTGAGACCTGAACCACGGACCTCCAGGTTACGAGTCTGTCGCCTGACTTACCGTGGCTGGATCCTCCAGGGGTTGGTCCAGCTCTGCCTGTCTGAGGAACACATTGCCCCTACTGATTCGCCACAGCATTCGCTCGAAGGCAGGCACTCGCTCTCTAGGCACTACCCCAGCCACGAACCTATAGGGGAGACGGAGGATGGGATAGTACATTAGTGGATTAAACACAGCATTCGCTCGAAGGCAGGCACTTGCTCTCTAGGCACTACACCAGCCACGAACCTATAGGGGAGAGGGAGGATGGGATAGTACATTAGTGGATTAAACACAGCATTCGCTCGAAGGCAGGCACTTGCTCTCTAGGCACTACACCAGCCACGAACCTATAGGGGAGAGGGAGGATGGGATAGTACATTAGTGGATTAAACACAGCATTCGCTCGAAGGCAGGCACTCGCTCTCTAGGCACTACCCCAGCCACGAACCTATAGGGGAGAGGGAGGATGGGATAGTACATTAGTGGATTAAACACAGCATTCGCTCGAAGGCAGGCACTCGCTCTCTAGGCACTACCCCAGCCACGAACCTATAGGGGAGAGGGAGGATGGGATAGTACATTAGTGGATTAAACACAGCATTCGCTCGAAGGCAGGCACTCGCTCTCTAGGCACTACACCAGCCACGAACCTATAGGGGAGAGGGAGGATGGGATAGTACATTAGTGGATTAAACACAGCATTCGCTCGAAGGCAGGCACTCGCTCTCTAGGCACTACCCCAGCCACGAACCTATAGGGGAGAGGGAGGATGGGATAGTACATTAGTGGATTAAACACAGCATTCGCTCGAAGGCAGGCACTCGCTCTCTAGGCACTACACCAGCCACGAACCTATAGGGGAGAGGGAGGATGGGATAGTACATTAGTGGATTAAACACAGCATTCGCTCGAAGGCAGGCACTCGCTCTCTGGGCACTACCCCAGCCACGAACATATAGGGGAGGGAGGATAGGATAACAAATTATTGGATTTAATAAAATAATTAGTACAATAAATAGGATTAAAAGTCCGACAGTCCCTCAAGTCGGATAATTAACCAAGGGGGCTTGCTTACCCTAGATCCTATTTTATAATTCGACCCTAAGATTTCATCAGCCTATTATTATGACTCGAAAGATCAGTCAGGCGGCGTCTCGGTCTGGTCAGCCAGAGGTCACGGGTTCGAAACCTGACCGGGACATGACAAGTTATTCTCCTATTTGGGATTTTAACCACATAATAGTACGAATTGGGCTTACTGCTGGAATAATGGGACTTGTTAGTCCTAGTTGTTTAGTATAAATAATGCAATATTATTATTTATTATTATTGTGTTTATCACAATTACTTAAAATAGCTTCACTAAATGTTTGCTCAACTTGGGTCTTGAACCACCAACCTCTCGATTACAAGTCTGCCGCCTTCTCGATCAATCTACTGAGTTCGGTGACTGATATTATTATTTCAAAACCCGAGGCGCTCTCTCGCACCCAACCGGTTGCTTACCCCAATCTCCCGCGGCCCACTTGGTTGGCTGGCTCCTCCGATATCAGAGCTTTCGTCAGCGAGTCGTTGCCCTGGGAGCCTGTCTCGTGCTGCGGGAATGAGAAACTCTGGGTGGGGGGAACAGAAGAGACATGGGTGTTAGGGACAAAGCTTCGGCTGACATTCACAACTTTGAGAACCCCCCCCCCCCCCCTCTCCTACCTGAGGGCCGAGGCAAGATGCGCCTGCCAGGTCCCGGCTCATGAAGATTCAAGGTCACCTGATCATCTTAGAGCTCTGTGATTCGTGGACAGTGATCACGAGAGCTTAAATCTACATGGCCATTATTGGAAAGTATTGTGTCACTTCTCACCCATCTTTCAATGATAAAAAAAGGCTGTATCTTTAATATGAATCAATCATTGCAAGTAGGTACCACTTGTAAATCAAAATTACAAGACAAAATTTTAAGAGAAACGTCTGTCATTTTTGAACTAAGAAGAAAAAAAGAAAAGATCAATCTTTCACAGCCCTCTTTATTATGCAGCCACGCCTCTCTCTGATGAGCGAGCAGTGACACAAGTCGCACCTGGATATATAATTTTTTCGTCCGCTCCGGGGTTCAAAGCCAGGACCTATAATCTAATAGGTAATATTCCATCCGCTGTAATCAAGAATTCAATGAACACACCCAAGCCGGCCCGATTTGTCTTGGCTTAATTCGTCTCCAACTAATTAGTTAAAAACAATTAAGATCTGTCAGTCATGAACTCAAGTCATGTGACAGAAAAGAAAGAAAAATGATTTGTCATTGAATGTATGAGACGAAAATAAATGAGACGAAAATACACTCCCAGTTATGGACAAAATACTTCCTCGTGAATGATTCACATACTACAGCATGTTCTTAGCGTGCTTTTAACATCTACAAGACAGCACAGCGCGGCGGCGGTTGCATTCTACATTTGCTGTAAATCAGCGACCCATATTAACCTCACCCAGCCCAGGTCAGGTCGACAATAGCCAGCATCACGAGAGTTCGAATCTTAGCGGTCACCCACCAAGCCCTGACCTCACTCGACTTTGCTAAACTCAATTGATCTGACGAAAACAAGTGTATTCAATGTGCCAACGACACTGGTTGCTGGTAAATCTTGTTTCACAGGCATTGTACACAATTTTAGGTTCGCAATAGTTTCCTGTATTAAAAAAAGTGAAAACCTTTCTCGTTCGCGCTTTCTTAAAAAAAATCCGAATCTGTACAAAACTTGTTAGAATGCATTAATTTGGTGTAGTTTTCGAGATAAGCCAGCGTAAATGGCGCGTTTAATACACCATTTGTCATTTAGGATCACTGAAGTTCAGTAACGTCCAGCGTGGTGAGAACATGGATTGGTAACCATTCTCGTCTCGGATTCATCATGGTCATCATGAGATTAAAGGCCCCACTCAAGCTGGGTGAGGAGGTTAATGTACGCAACTAGGTTGAATGTTATGCTTAACATTGTACGCAACTAGTTTCTGGTGTGGGTAAGACCCCTCTCGTAATATATCCATGTAGTCGAAAGCGACGTTAATCCCAAAATAAACGAGAGTTTTCGAGCACCAGTATGTCTCATATTTTGATGAGGAATATTTTGATTATTTGCAATTGTTGAAGTTTAAACATTTGTTTTTACATTACAGAACCCAACACAATCCTTCAGCTATCTGTCGATAAGATCGGAAGTAAAGTGTCACAGGTTCAAGACACAGAAATCAATTGAGGAGAAGAGACGTGGCTAGTTTGGATGCCATTCATATTGAAATGAGGAGCGCGCTGCAGAATAAAGAATTATTGACTGGGTCGTCGCCGCCCGATTCTAACTGTAATTGTCTGACTTGCCCAAGTCGGGGTTATTAACCCGCACCAGCATGTCACCGCCCGATTCTAACTGTAATTGCCAGACTTGCCCAAGTCGGGGTTATTAACCCGCACCAGCATGTCGCCGCCCGATTCTAACTGTAATTGCCTGACTTGCCCAAGTCGGGGTTATTAACCCGCACTAGCAGCATGTCGCCGCCCGATTCTAACTGTAATTGCCTGACTTGCCCAAGTCGGGGTTATTAACCCGCACCAGCATGTCGCCGCCCGATTCTAACTGTAATTGTCTGACTTGCCCAAGTCGGGGTTATTAACCCGCACCAGCATGTCGCCGCCCGATTCTAACTGTAATTGCCTGACTTGCCCAAGTCGGGGTTATTAACCCGCACCAGCATGTCACCGCCCGATTCTAACTGTAATTGTCTGACTTGCCCAAGTCGGGGTTATTAACCCGCACTAGCATGTCGCCGCCCGATTCTAACTGTAATTGCCTGACTTGCCCGAGTCGGGGTTATTAACCCGCACTAGCATCGATGACATGACACGAGAATAAAAATAAATAAATAAGTTGTATTATTATACCCTAACCAAAACATAATGATTTGACTCGATACGAAAATCTGCTAATTTCATGAATTACTAACTGTAAAACCAACGTTTTGGGGTGATGGGTAATTCTTAATAAAATTATACGTCTTATATTTGAGTGCTTAAGACAAAACATCGGGTGAGATGGAGAAAGGAATACACCACACAAAACTATTTCCAACAATAGTAAGGCCGTCTACACAGAGCAGTTATAAAAAGTTTGGAACCAGATGCGTCGTCTCATCTGAATACAGATAGAGCAACGCAAAATGGATTGGTTTTGGATTCGAGTTTATTTTAGACGCAAACTATAGTTTATTTTCAGTTACAAACGGGTGGTTGCACTGGTTTGCAACTTCTTGTGTGTAGACAGCTACGATTTAAAACAAAAAGTAAAACCAACTCAACTACTATACCACATTGCAACAACAAGAGAAAACAGAGGGTCTTTGAAAAGGTCTCCTAATTTAATTTTCACTTTCTTTAACCTATAAAGTATAGAAAGTATTCTCGGTCGGTTTTTTCGAAATTGAGCTGATAACTTTCACATCTATATTTACTCGAACCTTATGTTCCCAGGTGTACATTCAACAGATAAGGGATACGGTACCATTCTTGTCAGGCAAAAGACAAGAACACAAATAATTGGCGCCTTCAACAATAACGGTAGTAAAGGCATCCAGGCGGTTAAAGTAGGAGTGTCAGAACCAAACACCTTCACAAATGAGGAAGAGGTTGTCTGATCCCAACTAGGTATGGAGGAAGTCAGAGTGAAAGTAGAAGAAGAAGAAGAAGAAGAGGACTACTCGTGCCTTCCTCACCTGCCTTATAAAAAACCCTATTCTTTATATTTATTTAATTGCATTATTTTTTCAAGTATACGAAAGGTATAAAAGTTATAATGCGATTGCACGAGGAAGACCTTTTCAAAGAGATAGAAAAAATATTCCTTGAGTTCTTTTTCTCCATTCGCACTGGTTTTTTTATACATACATATTTTTAGAAATATTATTCAAAAAAATTATCCTACGGTTTACACACAGTAGAAGGGAAAAAAAACTCAAGGATTGGTGATGGTGGACAAAACAAAATAACTGAAAATTCCAAGACTAAATCTTGTTCAGGCGATAAAGTTGATTGTTGAAACTACTCACAATATCCAAAATATCCATGTCAAGCTAGGTGTAAGAGAGACACAGAAAAACAAAATGGCCGTCAATAAGTCATGTAAAAGATAAAGCGCTCGTTAAATTGTGAATGACAACCCCAAGTCTCTGAGGTAAGTTCCACAAGCTCCTCTTCTCTTCATTGAGAAAATATTTAAATTTTTATATGGAAAATTAGCGACCACCGTGCCAGATGACCCGGGTTCGAATCCCAGGTGGGTGGAAAATTTTCTATTCTGCACTTACTTCAGATGTACACGGAGTTCACTCAACCGTTTACTGGTAGTCAAGTGGTTAGCGCGCTAGTCTGGTAATCCAGGTAGCGTAGGGATCCGTTGGTTCGAATCCCACCCAGTTCCTCATTAATTTGAGTTTATGACGACATAATAATAAGAAGACTCTGAGGGTTAGGTGGTAGAAAATGCTTTGAGCATTAACCTCGCCTGGTGGTAACCTTCCACTGAAGAGTATTATTACTATTATTATTAATCACCACACCGTGACTCAAACAGAGTGGGTGCGTAGACCAGTGTCGGTAATACCAGAGTAAATCATGTAAAGTGGAGGCTCTGGCAATGCTGCGCTACCCACAAAAACCACCTCTCATCATGTCAAGCGGATCCCCTTCAATCCTGAACGAATGAGAGTCAGGAAATTACAAACAGTATTAACAGCACAAGTTCCCGGGGTAGGGTACAAACTTGTAGCGATACACGCGGGGATCCGTTGACTCGCCTTTTGTGGAATTAAAAAAAAAGAGCGACCGCTAAGCAGCCAGTAAATAAACCGTGGCTGCTCAAATAATTAACATTGGCTGTGCACGCTGGCTGCCTACACATCGAAAGCATTGAACTGGAGTGCAAACACGGAAGTACATTATTATTTATTATTATTACTCATTTTACGTACAGTTAGAGTCGTACCTGGATATAAGAGAACTCAGCGGACCGAATTTTTTTCTCTTTCATCTAGGTTTCTCTTATAAAGAGGTTGTATATCCAATTTTCTTGTATTCAGTTCTCCTATATCCAGGATTGACTGTATTTCAACAGCCCAGTAACCACAATCTTCAACCATGTACAAATTACTATGATGTGATAACAAGGAGTTTTCTTGCTTAATTTGGGGGTTTTAGACTGCTGCATTCACTAGAAAACTCACAAACCAGCTACCTGTAGCTCACCTGGCCTGAGGTTTATGAACCATGGAAAAAAACATGGACATAGACACAACACACATAGCAACATTCAACAATTATTAGGTAGAATTCGTCAGGGAGACACAGAGAGGAGGGGTAGGGAGAGAAAGAGAGGGAGGGAGGGAGAGAGAGGGAGGGAGGGAGAAATATGGAAAACACGAACAGGAAATTAGACAAAGAAAAGTGGAGAAGAAGATTGGGCCAGTAATTTTATTCAGTATCAACAGTTAATTCTTACACGTTCTTTTTTTTCTTTCATCACCCTCTCTCTCTCTCTTCCTGAAGAGGAAGACGCAGTAAAAGCAATAATGAGGGGGGAGAGAGAGAGAGAGAGAGAGAGAGGAGAGAGAGAGAGAGAGAGAGAGAGAAAGAGAGAGAGAAAGAAAGAGAGAGAGAAATCAAATGGAAATTTTCAAGATCGCATGACGCACAGGGAAACCCTAAAAAACGTGTAAGAAGAGAGAGACAGAGAGAATATTGTAGCAAAAAGTTTTTGAATTATTTAGCGGAATGTTTGGGAGAGGTGTGAGAGAAGGGGTTAGGGGAGAAGGAGAGATAGAGAGAGAAAAAGGATCTAAATTTCAGAAATAAGACTTCGTCACCTCATGAAAGACATCGTTTAAGGGTTAAGGTTTGAAAAGAAATATTTTCTTAAGACTTTTTTTGTCTTTTACACCAGGTAAAGCGAGAGAGAGAGAGAGTAATAACAAAGGCAGAACTATAAAATATAGGATTACAAAACAGATAAGTGGGAGTACTAACTAGTTTACTTTTCTGTTAATACTGATTCATACAGAGAAGAGGGAGAGACACAGAGAAGGAGAGAGGCGAGTGCGAAAAGTGAGATTTTTTTGCAAAATTTTGACTTGCGACCCAGGCTGGGTGAGGGTAATGTGGAAGGAGGCTTGTGAGTTTTCACCCCCGTTGTGATATGGCCATGCATTTGAGAGCAACGTTAAACCCAAGTTTCAAAAAAATGGTTCATAATCAATGGCGGACCCTGTATAATATAAGTAATAATTACTTTCGATAATATTGATAAAATCAGCCTAATTATCGATATTATGTTGGTGAATAAAATATGAATGATTGACAATGAAGGAGGATGATAAGGAAAAGGTGCGGGATGATACGCCAGGGGGAGTGCGAGAAACACAGAATCTGATCACCAAGACTATTACATACAAGTACAAAAGTACATAAAACACAACACCGCGACATAAGGACACTGATAAGAACATTGTATTCACACATGAGAGAACGAATTAATTTAATTAACATAAATACGCTGTTATTTGCTTATCTGATAACTCTAAATAAAGAAAGTCTCTGACTAGAGAGATAAAAATGTAAGAATAACAAGAAGCATAAGCAGCACACCGTTAGTTCATCAACCACAAGACGAGGAAATAAAAGGTTTAATTATGAGCGAAAGCCCCGCCCAATTATTTCATTTGAATTTATATTCTTTCCAAATTCATGTTCAAAGGTCCAAATTGAAGAATTTTCTATTGATAGTCAATCAATTTTTTTTACACATATGTAGAATATTCTTTTGATTGTCTAACGGGGTAATTCGGTGTCAAACAGTTCTTGGAAAAGCTCATCGATTTGTCCTCTTGGTGGTAGGGTGGGGGAACTGCATCCTTATGCAAGCGTGTACCACATTATTTTTTGAACGGAAAATGTGGCAGGAACATATTAAAGCTTTTGTTCACGACGTCATCACGAAGTATCGTTTTGTATTATTGTACAAAATAAACTTGTGCCATTTACAATAGTAAAGAAAAACTGAAAAAAGAGTGCTTTCCGGACCTCTAGACAGCGCACTACTCACCTCGTGGAAAAAGGTCTGCGTCTTCTCGAGCACGTGCTTGAGTTCCGTCAGTTCAAGGTAGTTGGACTTGAGGTTGATGGCGTTCTGACTCAGCTCCAGGATTTCGCTTTCAGTGCGCTCTAGATGACTCTGCGAGGGGGGGGGGGGGGGGAGAAAATAAGACACATTGTTGAGTAAGTGGAGAGAAGTACTAGGCATTGACGAGAGAGTATTGAAGACCATATCATTTGATATAACATTAGATAACATAGAAATTCAAAAGAGAACATTTACTGTTTCAAAGAAAATCGAGCAAATTTTGGTTCTGTAAGCGGTAAATATTTCGAGTTTTTTTTGAGCAAAATAAATTTGATATAAAGCTAAAATAAAAGACATGAAAAAACTGGGTAATCTAAGTTTCAGATAGTTGACCTACCTGGGGCTTCTCCTAAAATCGGCCCTGAAAATTTCAATGAGTTAAAAAGCGCAATGTGAGAACAGACCTACATTTAAAATTTCAGTTTTCCAGCTATATCAATTGAAAGATATTCAGCTGCTGCTGGACTTTATGAACATTCTGTGTCTAAAAACCAACATCCTCTTGAACCCAACCAGATTAACCCTTTGCTCACCTCCAGGTCTATGATCTCCCTTGGGTTGGGTGCGTTGGGCTGCGTGCTGTTCTCTTGGATCAGGACCCCCTCCTTGTTGATTTCCTATACATATATGTAGATCTTCCACCCAACCAGATTAACCCTTTGCTCACCTCCAGGTCTATGATCTCCCTTGGGTTGGGTGCGTTGGGCTGCGTGCTGTTCTCTTGGATCAGGACCCCCTCCTTGTTGATTTCCTATACATATATGTAGATCTTCCACCCAACCAGATTAACCCTTTGCTCACCTCCAGGTCTATGATCTCCCGTGGGTTGGGTGCGTTGGGCTGCGTGCTGTTCTCCTGGATCAGGACCCCCTCCTTGTTGATCTCCTATACATATAACTCTTCCACCCAACCAGATTAACCCTTTGCTCACCTCCAGGTCTATGATCTCCCGCGGGTTGGGCTGCGTGCTGTTCTCCTGGATCAGGACCCCCTCCTTGTTGATTTCCTATACACATTGATCTTCCACCCAACCAGATTAACCCTTTGCTCACCTCCAGGTCTATGATCTCCCGCGGGTTGGGTGCGTGCTGTTCTCCTGGATCAGGACCCCCTCCTTGTTGATTTCCTATACATATAACTCTTCCACTCAACCAGATTAACCCTTTACTCACCTCCAGGTCTATGAT
Source organism: Bactericera cockerelli (assembly GCA_024516035.1). Lineage (NCBI taxonomy): Eukaryota > Metazoa > Arthropoda > Insecta > Hemiptera > Triozidae > Bactericera > Bactericera cockerelli. The sequence continues at coordinate 2,475,066 of CM044961.1, read as the reverse complement.
CTCCCTTGGGTTGGGCTACGTGCTGTTCTCCTGGATCAGGACCCCCTCCTTGTTGATTTCCTATACATATAACTCTTCCACCCTACCAGATTAACCCTTTGCTCACCTCCAGGTCTATGATCTCCCGTGGGCTGCGTGCTGTTCTCCTGGATCAGGACCCCCTCCTTGTTGATTTCCTATACATATAGATCTTCCACTCAACCAGATTAACCCTTTGCTCACCTCCAGGTCCATGATCTCCCGCGGGTTGGGCTGCGTGCTGTTCTCCTGGATCAGGACCCCCTCCTTGTTGATTTCCTATACATATAGATCTTCCACTCAACCAGATTAACCCTTTGCTCACCTCCAGGTCTATGATCTCCCGTGGGTTGGGTGCGTTGGGCTGCGTGCTGTTCTCCAGGATCAGGACCCCCTCCTTGTTGATTTCAGCCTCGATGTAGCGAATCTTCCGCTCCAGCTCATCACAGCGCCGCACCTCCGAGACAAACTTGCGCTGGAACGCGTTCATACTGGAGTTGAGCTGGGGGGAGGAAAGACGCAGTCAATTCATTTATACAGTGGAACTAGAAGACAATTTACCATGTAGATTTTAAAAAAATATATACAAAAAATATCTGTTCCCACATTCACACTTATAAAAATGAAATAATCACATATAAGGAAGTGCCATACTCTCTAAGAAAAAAAGACATTATTGAAAAACCTAAGTGTAATACATCTAAGGGGCAAAATACCATCAAGTTCAAGGGGGTCGGGATTTATGACAAAATTCCTCAAGAAATCAGAAGAGAAAAAAAAGTCAAACTATTTAAGTTAAAGCTCAAGGATTGGTTATGCAAAAATGACTTTCCAGACTAATAATTTTAAGAACATTTCCTTTTTCCTTTAAAACGCTAAATCAAATGTAAAGTGATCAATTATATCTCTCAGAAAATACATGAAGAACGATGTTTATCAATATCTATTTAATTTCAAGATTACTTTTTTATTTATTTTTTTTCTGAAATATAATGTAACTTCAAGACAAAATCACATAGGTACATCGAAAATAAGTATTAAGAGAAAAAAAAATGTAGAACAATATTATAAGAGAATTTGAATTCTATCATATTTAGTAAATCTCAATAAAATGGTTACTTTTTATTAAATTGTTAGTTTTTATTATTACTTTTATTTTTTCAATTGTAATTATTCTTTTTACACCTTTCTAGACTGATAACACAACCCTTACTCACAAAACAAGAGATTCTAATCTCTTAGTGTGAGTAGAAGGCAATTCCATTATTATACATTATAGGCACATAATAATAATTTTCATATCTGTTCAATCTTTTATTGTATATTATTTACTATAAGTTAGAACTTAGAACCTATACTGTCTATATTCCTATGTGTCTACTTGTATGCTGTATATGTATTATTTAATAAAGATGCCAAATATTTACAAATTACAAATTTACAAATTACCCTACTGAATCATAAAAAAAGATTCTGGGTACTTTGGCTTCGCGGTACTGAATCTTCGATTCTCTGAGCACCCGACATTCGAGGACACATGTTTTCGACAGCTGATGAGGCCCAGTAGTTAAAGAATATTTTCGTAGGCAGTTGTCCTGGGATGTCTGAAGCTAGATAGTACAATTAATTTCTATACTTATAGATAAAATTCAAATCTGTGCCTATCTATGGCTGTTGTCTGTTACCAAAACCACAGCCTGAACAGCAACACAAAATGATACGATTTGACCGTCTCGTCGACCCTCTATACGTTGATCACCCTACTTGAGATAAATGTACTAGTATACAAAATTAGCCTACAAAAATATTCTTTTTCAAACAAATATATTTTTGATAGAACTGTTTCAGCTATTTCTTCAGGGGAATTTGTAACATAGGAAACAAGATTAATTATACAAACAAACAGTTCTCGCATTCTTGAAAACTGTTGTAAAACATTCGTCAAAATAATAAAGTATCCTTCTTCTGGTATGTTTTTTCAAATGCCAACTCTTGGGGGGGAAACAAGAATAATAGACACTAATGTATCCTGCCTGAAAAGGACGAGTTCCATTATAACAGCACTTGTTTTCATCAATCCAACTAATGTACGAGTATGTTTGTTCGAATCCCACCCAATGGATAAAATCATGAGTGTTTCACAGCTTTTTTATTTCGTAGCCATGAAACAGGAGCTACTGTAGACGCTTGAGGTCTATGTTGTAGCTTACCCATCCCGTAGTATGCCTCCGCTCTGATGGGTGAGAAGTGACACAGTACTTCCCATTTAGGCGCTGGGTCAACACGAGCGCACGGGAAGATATATCCCTTACAAACAAATGTAATTTTCAATTTTTTGGCCGGTTTCGAACTTCGGACCTTCGAAATTGTTGTTGTTATATTTGCCCCCTGAATGAAACTACAGTACTACACACATGGGGTGCCTGGCTAACACCTACAGCTCATAACACTCGAGGCTCAGGCCATAGGCCATTGCCAGCAGAGTCCTATAACACATAATGAACGCCCACCAGAGAGCAAGGGTCAAAAGCTAACAGCATCATTATTACTCCCATGACTCTTATTGCCTCTGAAGCAAAAATTCATTAAAAATCTTACTCATCCATCATAGTAGTCACCGTGGCCCAGTAGAGTAGCGCACTTGTTCTGCACGCACGGAGACTTTGTTTGAATCCCGGCTGTCGGAATTTTCGGCTGTGTACTTCGTGAGGAAAAATGAGTAAACGCCCAGTGGCGGTATTGCCGGAGTATGGATTGACATCACATAAAATAGGGCGAGAGTTTGTGTTAAGTCTTGCCTCCAGTGGTGAGGCAATACTTGCGGTGAGAAATGGGGCGAATCACACCTTGTGGAATGGTCTCAGGAAAAGGAATTTTTGGGTGAAAATGTCAGCTCTCCAAAAGTTAGAGCTACAATATAGATACAGCGGATGAGTGAAAAACAGGAGCCGCTCACCAAATAAAGCTGCATAAAATTTATTTGGCAACAGAAAACTTACAATTATTTGCTACAGAGATATACTGGGTGTAAGGTGAGACTTTAAGCTAGAGATGGATAATACCAAATGTTTCATAGAACCGGTACTTCAGTAGTCGATTCCATAAAAGTAACGAGTATTTACCCAATTACGAGTACGAGTAAAATACTCGGTTCTTGTACCATTATAATACGAAGTACGCAGAAACAAAATAAAGCTTTCGGTGCAATTACTTTTTTGATGCAATTGATTACTCTATAATAAGAACCGGTAAACATACTAATTACTTTCAATAACCGGAACTTTATGAGTAAAGTAATTACTCGTGCCCATCTCTACTTAACCCGCAATCAGTACGGTTGTGAGAGATTTCTCTCACAACCGTATACGTTACCGTGTACGGGATACGTTACAAAACCGAACCGTACTGCTCCCGGTTTAAGCTCACCCTGTATACGAGTATAACTCCTAAACAAGATGCTGGTACCCATAATCTTCGTTGGAAAAAGCCAGTATCCTATACTGGTACCCTTACTCTGAATAAATCGGACAAGTTAGAAATACCTGCAATAATATAATATGATGTAGCAAGGTAATGCAGTGCACAGAGCGGGTATGCACGTAGAGGTCAGTGACCCTCGTACTCAAGGTACTGCAACCAGGTGCATTCTGCATCTGCATGCTGGAGTCTCCGCATCTTCATGGCCTTTAGCCAGATATATAATATTAGTAGAATGAATGATGCTGATAACGTGTACAATCATAATAATACATATATTACTAGGTACCATGTACTGTGATTAGTGGCGGGTATAAAATGAGTTTAAAATATCTTATGTGTTACCGAAACCGGGCATGATAAGGATAAATAATGACGTCATTTATCGTAACCGTTACTGCAACATGTGGAGTTACCTGGCGAAATTCGGCATGATAAGGATAACTGACGCCATCTATCGTAACCATTACTGCAAAAAATGGGGTTTTCGCCTGCCAAAACTTGGCATGATAATGATAAATAACGTAATTTATCGTAACCATCACTGCAAAAAATGGGGTTTTTGCCTGCCGAAACTGGGCATGATAATGATAAATAACGTAATTTATCGTAACCATCAC
>CM044961.1:1831379-1852526 GCA_024516035.1 Bactericera cockerelli | reverse complement strand
TGCATTTGATACGTTGGAGACCTCTGGATCCAAGTGAAGTTTATAGACCACAGCCTTTCCCCCCAGAGATAAAGTGGCCTGCGCGACTTAAGTACCCTATAAAATACATCGGACCTCGCGGGCTTCTAGACGTAGGATTCTGAAGAGAAAGACATGACGTCGGATATGCAGAGTACCACAAGGTGTGCCCATGTGTCCGTCTGAGTAGGTGTGCCGTAGGGTTGAAAGAGGGAATTATCGACAGTCTGGTCTCTTTCGATCACTTCTTTTCCGAGTTTAACTTTAGAGCTTTACATGGAGGAATAAGTAATGGAGACGTCATAACGTAGATATATCTCATGGGTAATAAATCTATCGCATAACTGTCTATCCAATATGGCTACCGTTATTACTTTCATAAGCATGTATAAGAAGCAAAATTAACTTGGTACTGTTGTGATTTCTTCTGTGTTCCAAACTCATCAAGATGGCCGATTTTATGGGACAGGTTGGAGGCATTACGAGTTCTCCATTACTTATTCCACCATGGAGCTTTAGACTATTTCTCTCTCTTCTTCTTTTAAACATCATTTCGGCTCCTCGTCGGTCTGGTAATCCAGAGGTCACGGTTCGAAACTCAGACGAGACTTGACAAGTTATCCTCCCATTTAGGATTTGGACCACATAATTAATACCTCTTGGTCTTGATCGAACTTAAGTAAGGCGGTATTTTTATTACTGATTATTGTCTCCATCTCTGGTTTTTCATCTTTTTACTCTAAATTATCTGTTATTTCCTTTTTTTTCTTTTTCGATATCTTCATCTTTTTGGTACCCTTTCTTTAAATCGTTTCTTCTTATTCTTCATCTTAATTTTCCTATTTTTATTAATTTTTTTTCTGGAATATGTCCTTGCCTCTATATATTTATTTTTTTATTCTACATCTTCTTCTTCTTTTATCTTTCTCTATATTCGTCTTCAGGACAAGATTTGAAATTCTAATTTAATTTTTGTAATCAGTTGGGTTAGGTTCTTCACGTGGGTAGTATAGGACGGCAGGAATGTTTGTACTGGTTCTAACAGGGTGCAGCTTTTCTCAGATTTACGTAGGTGTAACTTTGCGATTTTTTAGGATTCTTTAATGAACTGGACATTTAATTTGTAAATTTTGCACCCAAAGTAGATTTTTAGGTGTAATGTTGGTGATTTCTTATTTTTATATTTTAACAAACTGGATTCATAATTTTTTAAACTTTTACATACCTGTTTTTGAAAATGGTCCCATATTGTGAGTAGTTTGATAAAATTAGCACGAGATAAATTTTTGTCACTCTCTCTGTCTCCGGTTTTACTGAAGATACAACTTAGCTAGTATCACACAGGTTCTCTTTCGATCACCGAAGTTTAAGCAACTTCCAGTGTGGTGAGGACATGGATTGGTGAATCTTCTGACGTTCCTTTAGATATTCCCGGTCCCACTTGTGAGGTGAATTGATAGCTAGATTTTTTGCCAAGCAAATGATTTATATAATCCCAGTCGTAATATATGATCATTTAATTACAAGTGACGTTAAAGAAACCTCACCCAGGCCGAGTGGGTCCGGAATCACGAGGGTTCAAATTTGAATGGTCACCCATAAAAGTCCTAACCTCGCTAAACTTCAGTGACAAAACGAGAACTAGCCAGCGTCACGGTCGATGGCACACCAGTTCTTTTTCAGACTCTGAATTTGAGCAACGTCAAGTGAGGCCAGAACTTAGATGGGTGACCATTCAAATACGAACCCTATTACCGGATCCAATCAGGCTGGGTGAGGTGAATGTGAGTAGCTGTTTTGTGAGTTTCCAGTGACTGGAGAGTAAAACCCCCGTCTTGATAATATATGACCGTGCAGTTGAAGGCGACGTTAACCCCCCCCCCCCCCAAAAGAAAAGAAAACAAGAACTGTTTTATTCATCGTGCCATCGACACTGGCTGACCCCCAGTTTGGGAACCGCTCTTTTCCCGATGAGCTGCGATCGAATTGAGCTGAAATTATAATGAACTGGCTGAAGCAGTCACTAATGAATCATCTTGTGGCATTTTGGTGTAATGGGCTCACTCAAGCTCGGGAGTTTTTAGCCTGTGGACCCAAATACCGGAGTGTGGGAACGCCTTGTCAAGATAACTTTTACATAGTAATATATTTATAATGTACTACAATGTACATAGTAATGTATTTATTCAATTTACTTTTCTTTTTATAAGCTATGTATTTATTTAATGTGCTTTTATTTTTACAGTGGAACCTGGATATAAGAGAACATTGTCCCAGGTCCAATTTACTTATCTTTATAAAAAGGAAAAATAAGGAAAAATACTTATCTTTATAAAGGAAAAATAAAATAAAATATAAAGGATTTTTTTTTAAAAAATAAAAATAAGGAAAAATAAATAATAAATAAACTTTATAAGAGAAATCTGAATGTAAGAGAAATTTTTTCGGTCCCTTGAGTTCTCGGATAATAAAGGTATATTTGACTTGGAAATCGTTCTCTCATATCCAGGATTCTCTTATATCCAGGTTTCTCTTATATCCAGGTTTCTCATATATCCAGGTTTCTCTTATATCCAGTCCTCTCATCCACAGGCTTCTGGCATATCCAGTTCTCTCATATCCAGGTTTGTCATATATCCATGTTTCTCTCATATCCAGGTTTCTCTTATATCCAGTTTCTCTCATATCCAGGTTTCTCTTGTATCCAGTTCTCTCGTATCCAGGTTTCTCTTATATCCAGTTCTCTCATATCCAGGTTTCTCTTGTATCCAGTTCTCTCATACCCAGGTTTCTCTTATATCCAGTTCTCTCATATCCAGGTTTCTCGCATATCCAGTTCTCTCATATCCAGGTATCTTGCATATCCAGTTCTCTCATAATTATCCAGGTTTCTCTTATATCCAGTTCTCTCATATCCAGGTTTCTCTTATATCCAGTTCTCTCATATCCAGGTTTCTCTTATATCCAGTTCTCTCATATCCAGGTTTCTCGCATATCTAGAGGGGAATTTTTCTTTTGAATAATTTTACTTCCGAGAAATTTCTAATATTAGAAATCGGAAGTATTGTGTTCGTTTTTCTAAAAAAAAATATTTTTTTGCTCCGATTTCAATTTTTTTCATATTTCTGGACGTTTCATAACCTACTGAGTAAATTTGGTTTTGTGTCCGTCTGTCGGTCTGTCGATCCGTCGGTCTGTTAAAACGATTCCTTGTAACGCGCAAATCTCGGAAACTACTCGACCGATTTTAATGAAATTTTGCACATATCTAGGAGATATTCTGTAGATGGTCCCATTAAATTCATCGAATTCATACCAGCGGTTCTAGGTGAAAGAGACCATGCGCCTGACCACTAACTTTTTACTTAAACGCTTATATCTCGTGAACGGTACACCCGATTTCGATGAAATTTTGTAAGAATATGCATATTATTGTTTCACACAGGCTTTTTATATTTTCTTTTTAATTAATTATAATTTGACTCTGATATTTAAGAAATTCCGAAATTTTGGACAAAAAAGTAAAAAAATAAGGACTACGACTTGCCGATACAGAATTTTTTGTGGAATCTAGAATGTAGAAAAAATGATATTCTACCATATAAAACAAATTTGAAGAAAATCGGTTGAGCCGTTTTGGAGATACAAGTAATTTTCTATAAAATCTCAAAATTGGCACGTGTTTACAATGTGAAGCAATCACGAGGAAGTTTTGTGTCCATAATTGGCAGTGTTTTTTTTTCCAGATTCGATATTTCCAAATATTTCCATTTTATTCCAAATATTTCCAGTTTAGCTTCCCCACTATTCCTGAAAGAAAAATGCGTTTCGGTACTTTTAAAGATAAATAATGGACACCTATAAAAGATCTGGAAGCAAGAATTTTCTTCTTCCACTTTGGATAACCGAACTGGAAGAAGATTTTTCCTCTTCCAAAAGAAAAATGACTTGCTTCCAGTTTGTTCATTTTATTCCAGTTGCATTCACTTTGGTTAGAAAGAAAAATACAGCTTAGGTTTCTCGCATATCCAGATTTCTCTCATATACAGGCTTCTGTTTCTCTTATATCCAGTTCTTTCACAATCATCAGGTTCGTCTGTACTTACTTTGGCCTCTTCTCTGGGACTAGAACGCTGAGTGTGGGAACGTCTTGAGAAGACGCAAGACTGTTTTTTTTTTTGAGGAACATATTTTTTTTCTAAACTTCAATTTCTCCGGAAGTAGGTATAGATTCTTGTATAAGAATCTATACTTCATACAAGAAAAGATTCTTTAAATGAATTAGAAATTCACTGCTACTTTGGACTGTGACAACTTACAATACCAACAGATTGTGGGAACTACGCCGTACGAATATTCCTTTCAGAACTTTTTTCGTGAAATAAGTCAAACATTCAATTTCTCAGGATGAAAAGATTCCAAAAAATGAAGCAGATAATTTGAAAATGTGACGTCGTGAGAGTGAAAGAATTAGAGAAATAAGTGTATCATGTCTGGAATGAAGAATTTAAGAATCCGTTCATCCAAATTCTGTTGACCTGTGTGAGCTGTCTGTTGTCTGTCCCGGCAGCTCATTGGTAAAGGCGGCACTCTGTGAATCCAGAGGTTCCAGAAGTCGCGGGTTCGAAACCCAGCCGTGACTTGACAAGTTTTCTTCATATTTGGGATTTTTACACACATAATAATATGTCTTGGGCTTACAGCTTGAATAATGGGGCTTAATAGTCCTAATCGGGCAGTATAAACAAGGCGATATTAATATTATTATTTAGCTCACTCCCTGATAGATCCCGAAACCATGTTCATTGAAGATTTACTGACAGCGGGAATCGAACCCACCATATATGAAACTGAAAGCCAGTATTTTACCTACAGACCACCTTGGTTGGTGTGACTATAAGAACGAAACTGGTTCCCAACGTATTGCCAAAGAAACGTTGTTGTATTTTAGTAGAAAAAAAAATCGAAATTAAATCAAACACAGACAGGTTTTGATAATTAAATTTAACTTTTCGTTCAAAAAGTTCCAACAATATAGACTTTATTTTTTAAATTATTACACTGAAGTTAGTCAAACAAAGAAATAAATATTGTAATAAATGTACAATCATTAATAAATTTCATTCTCTTTTAAATTATGTACATAATTCTACAGCCCTACAATGTAGGGTACATACATATATAAAATACATCAATTAATTGAAACCGACCTTTGTAGCTTTATCGATAAGTCGGCGGATTTGTAACCTGGAGGTCGGTGGTTCAAGTCCTGGTTTCAGCGTGGATTTAGTAAAGCGAGTCTGAGTAGTTGTGATATCACGAAAGTTATTAAAACTAATATGATAACTACATCAATTAATTTTGTAAGTCATTTCTGGGTAAAAGTGCTTCATTAAGTTATATTAAATTAAAAATTATAAAAATGACACTACGACTAGTACAATGCCCTAAAAGTTCTCTTTTGGTACAATTTTGGTGTCTTCTTTTTATGAATGGTTCCCTTTTTGATTCAAAATAAGAGATTTTTTTAATAACTTTGTTAAACGTTAAAAATACATTCAGTATTTTTAACAGTTCTTCTTCTTTCACTTTGCCTTTTTATAGACCTACTTGGGGTCGTCGGCATTGATCGCCCTCTTGGTTGAGGTTGGTTTGTTGTAGCATTTTTTTTTAAAATGTAGATATTATAAAGAACAGAGGCAGAGGTCTTCGGCCGGTTGGATAAATTCAATCATTTTGTAAATCGCTCTGACCAAAAGAACCAAAATCATGTCAATGTAAAGTCTCCCAAACAAAAAATCAAATCCGAGCTTCCGGAATTAACGACAGACAGGTTAACCACCTTGCTGTAACCCGGTAAAATGAGGTAAAAAAGAAAATCAACAAAAAAAAAAGATCAACTAATTTTACTGTTGGTGAAAGATAAATGCATTAAACGGAGCTGAGAGAGCACCTGAATACTTTGATATGACACCAAAATTTGGCTACTTATCTATGAATTAAACCGAATTTTCAACTTAAAAGCAAGTTCAGACCATAATTATTATTTGAACACAAATGAAGTGTTTACAAATATGGCATTTACTTGCATTGACATATTATTGCAACACCCAAATAAAATTAAATGAAGTGTTTTTCTACACAAAATGCATCTATAGATATAATACATACAAGTAAAGATCTAATCACACAAAATTTCTGTACAAAAAATGTTACAACTTATGATTTACAAAATACAATTAAACAATATTAAAAAATAGCTAACATATCACAAAACATAACTATGGCAAACCTTAGATGATGACAAAAAAATTGAGGAATTCTCAAAAACTTGGATCCAACGTAAAAATCAAACATGATAAATAATTAAGCCACAAATGGTGCATACACTAATTTTAGTGGATAACATCCACTAATTTTTTTTTTTTTTTAAGCGGGGTTTAACGTCGCTTAGTGGATGTTATATTTTTCCCAGAACCTTGAACATTTCAGGTAGGTTGAGCATTTCGGAAGAGAATGTCCTAGGCATTAGCACTACCCTTGATCAAGTTTTATTTATTCACTTTGTAAATATTCCATGTATAGGTATATTCGCATTTTTAAGTACCTATATATTCTTAATGTACATAAAACTCAGTGAGTCAAAACTTCATCATTTTCACTGCAAATTTCTGTATTGAAATTACAATTTCATAACATTTTTTATGATTATATCTTAAATTTATCTGAAAGACAATCTTTTTTATACACAATTTCTCAATACATTCTATTTTATCCCCAATATCTGCAGGAGAATTAACAATTTGTTTACATTTTTTTTGTGCAACAAGTTCCTGATTCAGTGTTATCCGTGAACAAGTTGCATTGCTCAAGATTATTGATAATTAATTATAATTAAAGTACTAATACTGTATGTACGAGGTTTGGCTATTAAGTTCGTAGACTCTTTCCATAAAACAATGTGTGTTTAACTTACCCAACTTTAGTAGTTATCCCCTTCAATGTACTCCCCTCCTCTATCCCTACAACGTTCTAAGCAAATTTTTCATTGATCGAAACAGTGGTGGAGGTCATTTTGTGTGAGGCTTTTCAAGACTTTTGCCGGTTTTTTCTTAACGTCTTTACGCTGTCAAATCTGGTACCTTTCAGGGTAGATTTGATTTTTGGCAATAAGTAAAAGTCGCACGGGGCCAGGTCGGGTGATTAAGGAGGGTGTTCCAACACTGGGATGTTGTACTTGGATAGGAACGTCTTCACGGAGAAGGCACTGTGGACTGGCGCATGGCACCATTTTTGCGCAAACTTTTGTCATGTTGAAATTTTCGTGCAAATTGTCCTCACACATTATCTATTATTTTAATTTGTATCAGCCATTAGTCCTAGAGTCAATTTACGGTCAGAACGAATCATAACACCAATTTTTCAATGTTTTCGTCGTTTTTGAGATTGGGGGCGACCAGGACGGGGATCGTCCTCAACATCTTCCTGACCACCTTGAAACCGTTTAAACCACTAACTTATAAAGCGTTGATCTTTTCAAACATGACTCCTGGTACACTGTCTTTAACAAAGAAAAAGTTTTACCAGTAAGTTTACGTAAAATTCAATAATCACTCGTTGCTCAACGTTTGTATCAAATAATTCCGGCAAAATTAAAAAAGGTGTCTTGCGCGTCGGGCTATTACAACAGAACTAATTACAGTACAGGCATGTGACAGCTATCAATCAAACACAAAACTTGAAGCTTTCTAACATGTTCATCATATCTTCTAGCATGGAAGCTTTTGCGTAGGCTCGCGTCTACGAACTTAATACCAAACCTCGTATGTGGAGGATCGTGTATTGAATGTATTGAGTGAAAAATCATTATTTTGTAAATCAATATGAAAAAGTCTTTTTTTTTCATGGTTATTTTTAGAGAATTCGATAGTGAGTACACTCAGGACCTTTATTATTCACCTTATTATCTAATAAATGTAAAAAAAAACTCAACAACCACCAGTTTCGAAATTTTACAGCTTTTTAGGGAAAATATGTGATGTTCCCACAAGTTTATTTCCTTCAAAAACTATTTTATGAGATCCCGGAAATTAGATCAAATCTGGAACAACTTTAACCCTTTCGTCACCACGGTCGTCTCTCAGACACTCAGCATGCAGTGTTTGTACACGGAATTATTCCTGACTAGATCCACCCACTGCTGGTAGCGAGGGGCACACTTGATGATGCTGTACCCCAGCTTACTGTTGATCATGAAGAGGAAATCTTCGTAGCCCAACCGAACTTGACATTTATCCGAAATGTAAATCTTCGTTCGGTCGACTTCGGTTGGTAACGTTGGATCCGGCCCGAAGGACCAATTTTTCGAGTCCTCCGAGTGGTACACGCTGTTTTCTGAGGTTGGTAACTCTGAGAGAAGAGATTGGCGGACGATCTTCTTGACGCTGACGCCGATTTCAGTGAAGGAAATCTTTGGATTGTCCTGTAAGTGCGACATGGTGCCGTGGTATACTGTGAACAGAGAGAGAAGGGGATTCATGAGTGTCTGTCGTCTAATTTAGTCGAGAGATTGACAAAAACTAAGGGCTGTCTCCATTATACAAGAGATAAACTAACAGTTCCGATACTCATGTTCATCTAATACAACTTCTCACTTTCTGTTTGTACTGAGGATAAAACAAAGTGAAGGTCTTGTTTCGACCTTATTAACATGATGGTTTAAAGAAAAAAAATCGAAATTTAGATAATACAATATCGTTGTAAATAAGGTGCTATAGTAGTACGATATCAGTTTTTCATTGATCAAATCATTGCTGCTATCGCCAACTTTTTGAAGTTAACTTTGTCTCAAATTTCAAGCCCTCTAATATTGATTTCTAATTTTGATAACATAAATACCACTTTTATAGTTAAGATGAACATTTTATGTATTTATGTTTAAAGAAGGATATATTCAAAATTAAAGAGTAAGTACAGGTACTTAAGAAAATCATAACTCACCTATATCACTCGTGCAGTAGGCCTTGATCAGCTCCTCATTGGAACATGGCCGACACTCGTCCTCGCCATCATCATGGCTGAACTCGAGATCATACGAAAACATGGCGAGTCGATTCTCGCCGAGACTAGTGGCGCCCTCTGACGGCAAATCCGCTTGAACGTAGAGCGCTATCTGTCCGCGATGACTGTCGAAACACCGCAGTCGCTCACGCGTCTTGCCGTCGTCCGGTGCGTAGATCTCGTTGAGACGTCGGTGACCTTCGAGGTAGATGCGGGCGCCGGAGAATTCCGGAGACACCCGAAGGCAGCCGTGGAAGTCTCGTCCCGATGTGCCTTGTCGGAGGACGATGCGAAGGGCGCCGCGGGGGTACTTCCACTTGACGGTGCCCTGGCTGCATCGCAGGTAGACGGGCTTGATCTCGTGGGACTTGTGGGAGGTCTCGAGTCCGCTGTGAACAGAGAGACGCGGTGGTTAGAAATAGTTGAGAGTCTTTGAGATATAAGAAGTGTGTTAGATGAACTGGTTAGAAGATTAGACAAATAAATTGTAAAAAAATAGGGGTAATGGGTATTTATACACAGCATTTCCACCTTGAAATAGACGGCTTAATATTTTGGCATAAAGTAAATCCCATCAAGTTTTAACCCCGTTTAATACAATAGACTATTTTAAAACTTGTGAGACAGGAGCGTCTATTATTCCGCTTTAACCGTTTTTTTAATGGATGTTAAATGGATGAACCATTTTTCTTAAGAACCATTAACAAAATCTACCTTTCACAAAATGTTTGCAGATAATTAAGCCACTCTGAAAGTCTCGGAAGATACTACAGCATGCGTTACGCTAGCACGGACCTCCCAGATGGTGTTTCCATGTACGTGTCTTGTAGGATATGTAGGTAGTTCGTCAACCTGGACATAAGCCACTCTAATGTGTTTGTTTAAATTTGTTTACATAGAACTTAGCGTTGCCACAGCAACCATACCTCGCCTTCCAGATATAAAGCTAGTCATAATCGTTAATGTTTGTTTTACATGTTGACACAAAGCTCCGTGTAATGGCGCATTGTTCTTTGCCATTTACTAGGTATATGGATAAATTTACTATGTATATGGATAAATTAGATAATTATATAGACACACATTTACATTGAGCTCTCCGAGATACCTGACGCTCAGCTCTTTACAATAATGTACATACAGGGTTGTTCATATTGATGGACGTGTTCATATAACGATAACCAAGAGAGGGAAAAAATATCTTTAGAACGAAATACGAGTCTGAGTTTAGTCTAGAATGGACTGTATGGTATTGAAATTTGCCTTTGAAATTTTCTCCAGCTGTTAATTTTTGGTTAGGTCCAAGGAATTTCAGACGATCACAGCGGATTTATGTCAGCTGTTACGTGATATTTTCTTGGATTAACAAATCTTAGATATTTAATCCTGTTTCATAATACGGCCCTTAGTTTTTTTTCTAATAGCTAACAGAGTAGGATTTTTAACATTAACACTAAGCAAAGATTGTGAACGGTCATTTGGGACTAAGCAAACATATTTTGGAAGAGTAAGGCTCTCCTAAAAAAAAAAAAAAAAAAAAAAAATCAAAAATCGAACTACCGACCTGCAGGTTTCAAGTTCTCTGCCTTATAGATCGAGACACTTAGGGTAGCTATAGCTATGGTTATTGCGAGAAATTCCGTCACGTGCCTGCGCAATTCCAAGCATAGCTTACCAGTTCATGTTGTCAACAAGTCACTGTGGTGCAAATTCTGCACATTTCAAGTCATACGAGCTGTTTTTTTTATTATTTTTGCTGGATCTAAAGAATTTTATTGTTCCAGTAATGTATGTTTATTGTTCATTATATCGTGTTTACTGTTTGTTCTTCACTTTCATGCTTCTGCAATGCAGTTTATGGGTGCAGGGTTGGTTTTTGGGGGAAAAAAGTGAAAACTTTTGTTTAGAAGTCTGTCCCGGTAGCTCAGTGGTAAATGCTGCGCTCTGTGAATCCAGAGATTCCAGAGGTCGCGGGTTCGAAACCCAGCCGGGGCATGACGTGTTATCCTCCCATTTGGGATTTTTAACAATTAAAATAATATGCCTTGGGCTTACTGCTAGAATAATGGGACTTTATAATAGTCCTACTCGAGCAGTATAAACAAGGCGATATTATTATTGTTATATTTACTCTAATTTTTTGATGTGGAGGTATTTTTGATGGGGTAGGTAATACTAGGTATGCTTCACCTGCAAAGGTACGCTTCACGTCTGGTTGCGATTCTCGCAAAGGTTTTTATTTCTTTTAGTTACATTTTTTTTTTTTTTTTAATTTTTCCAGTCTGAATTATTTTTGGACATTTTTTATTATAAAAAAAACCGTCTCATGTTTTAGATAAATGAAAGTCGTGTGAAGTTCACTCCAGCTAATTTCATTTGGATGAGGAGAAAAATGAACCCCTCTTAAAAACAGACCTGTACAGGTTATATCACACTCTTACCGAAGTGGCAGATATGGTGTGATCACATGTCCGCGAGACGTGATGTTTATACAAAACTGCCGCCATTATTTAAATAACAAAAAAATAACCAATTGAGTTTTTTTATCATATTTGTGTAAATCCTTTTCGTGATATCACAACTACTCAAACTCGCTTTACTAAATCTACGCTTGAACCACCGACCTCCAGGTTACAAGTCCGCCGCCTTATCGATCAAGCTACCGATAAACATCTAATTATGATAATAATAAAAGTAGATAATAAAAATAATAGTAGATATTAAAAGTCCCGCTGGGTATAACAAGCCATTTTAATAAAGCAAATCAAGTCTCGCTTTGGGACGTTAAACAGATACTTAGCAACTTAGCTTTGTCAGGCGAAAAGAAATCAGCACAACCCATTGGCGCCTTTTACAGGGTTGGGATTAAAAAGAGTATAATTCCGTAAACTCTGGAAGTGTCAGAACTCAACCAACCTCAATCATGGGGAAGAGGTTGACAAATGTCGACCCCAAGACCCAAAGTAGGTTTGGAAAAAGTGAAAGAAAAAGAAGAAGGGAGTAGAGAATCAGTGATAATTAAATACCTACCTTATTATACTAAAACAGTTTGGTAATAATAAAAAAATACCTAATAATAATAAACATGATAGCTACTAATTTTTTGAACGCATTGAGTTTAACTGAGTTGACAATTTTGCTAGTAATGTGCATTGCATCACATAGTCTGTTGAAAAAAAAAAAAAAAAAAAAAAAAAATGTTAGTGTGATCCAATTTTTTTTTGTAATTCCCATAATTACCTATAATTATATTTATCCAGGATACGCTGAGTCCGGGGAGTTTAGTCTACTATGAAATATTGCTGACGATTCTGCTGAATTATCGCAGCAGTTTCTCATATTTTGCTGACTGATATGATGATGTCATTTCTTGGTTTGAACTTATTAGTCCTGACAAGGATTGCTGACTAATAAATTATTATGATGAAGTGCACTTGTAGTCAAGTGGTCAAGGCGATAGTCTGGTAATCCAAGTAGCGTAGGGATCCGTTGGTTCGAATCCCACCCAGTGCACGAATTTTTTCTCAATAATTTGAGTTTGTGACCACATAAAAATAAGACTCTGAGGATTAGGTGGTAGAAAATGCTGTGAGCATTAACCTCGCCTGGTAGTTACCTTCCACTAAAGAGTATTATTATTATTATGATGAAGTCATATTATTTCTTTCTATCACCAATCAGTATTAGAAAATATTGCAACCAATCAGCATTAGAAAGTATTTTCATACCAACCTTAGTGACATGATCGATAATCTGGTCTTGAAATCTGGAGGTCGGTGGTTGTGATCAACACAAATAACCTCCTGATGCTGGCGATTCCCAGCCCCACTTAGGCTGGGTGAGGTGAATTTGACTAACACGTTTGTGAGTTTTTCCCGCGAATGGAGGGTAAACCCCCGTCGTAATATGACCATGCAGTTGAAAGCGACGTTAAACGCATTTTTTTTATTATTTAAATATGCCATTCCCGTTATCCGCCACTATCCCGTGAGAGAAATCCCCAATCTTCGGCACTGCCTGATAAATCTCCAGTCTTATCTGAGCTGGGCGACTGGTCACTTTAGCATAATGGCCGGGTGAGGTCACTTAAGTGCCTCGCAGAGTCGGTCACTTAAGTGTATGGTCAGTGACATTCAAGTTGGAACAACACTGGAGGCAGGCGAACTTGATCACAACTCAAAATAAATAATGCGTACAGGGTGTTGCATGTAACATCGCATTGTTCTTACTGCCCGATGAGGACTATTAAGATTATTAAGACTATTATTCCAATTAATGTAAGCCCAACACGTATTATTATGTGGTGTTATTATATCACAATTTTAGTGGGTAGTGCAGAATTATAGGACTTTTTCCATATCATTTAATAAAACTAGTGCCCGAATTTTATAAGGCACCACTAAAAAAAAATCGCCCAATTTTTCAAGCCACCCAGTCTAAATCCAGTCAGATAACGAGCTCCAAGCTTGTGGCCCGTATATATCTCTCGAATGAATTTCATGTTTTTTATGTCGTTCTCGAGATTTGAGTTTAATGGATCTATTACAAATACATAATAAATATCTCTGCACCCATATCTCTCTACTTATGAGTGAAATGGTATTACGTAGTGGCGAAGTCTCTCTACTTACGAGTGAAATGGTATTGCGTAGTGCCGTGGTTGAAAAGAAAACTTTTAGTTTTAATTTGAAATGTGTACGACGTACATTTGTATTTGTTACCGTTGAGTCAGCAGTAACGGAGTTCGACTTCTATTCGGGGATAAGGAAAGTCATATGATGTTTACACCAGATTTTTCCTCATAAATGTGAGTTTTGTGAGCTCATTAATTTGAGTTTGTTAGGTGGTAGTAAATGCTTTGAGTGTTATCCTCGCCTGGTAGTTACCTTCCACCAAAGAGTGTTATTTTTATTTAATCATAAACGTGACGTCATCACTCAAATTGCCTGTTGTTTCATTGGAATACTCGAGTCCTTAATGACATAATTGTATCAACACCCCGACTTATAGGAATTCAAGTGTTTGAATTCAACATGTGGTGGTTTCTGTGTTGAAATGCCAACATTCAAGTGATCTGTTTAGAAATGCTAATTATCCTGGATATGTTAGTGTTGAAATAATAAAATTTCAATTTGAAATGATGTGTTCAGAAACACATTAGGGTTAGGGTAATGGAAATGCTTAAATGTTATTTGTAAGTGGGTGTTGCTTCTATGCGTGAGAAAAGGGAATTGAACGCTTTCAAATTAAGGGTTCATATAGTAGGGTAATTGTGAGAATTTGAAATTTTGAATCCTTTCATGAAAGGAAATGTATGAATTTTAATATTGAAAAAGTGTACCTATCTATGTATGTTAAATGTATGTATATTAATATTTTTTGTGAACAAGTTACAACTTTAGTTGAGGGAAAAAAATGTAAAAATCTATGTAAAATTTTAAGCTTAGCAGCATTAGATAATTAGATATAAATATAGTAGCCTTTCCACAGTTATTTTAGAAAATAACTTAGAATAGATAAAAGTCCATTATAACAAAAACGGACAGAAACAAAAATGGACTTTCGTCTATCTATACTTTCAACACTTGCTAGGATGCAAATACTCTGCGTTGGTCAATCTCAAATATGCGAGGACAAATTTGGATGGGGCATCCCCCGATGAACCAATGTAGGTTGGAGCGCCATCTGTTTGACATGACCTCGATGAAGCCATCTAGAATTACCTACTCCCCTGAACAACGAATACCACTATACTCGCGTTAGTGCAACCAGGTGGAAAAAGATTTTTTGGACTCAATTAATATAACAGAAACCAAGAACCCTGAAATGATCGCATCCAGACAGAAATTATACCAACACTACAGTTCAATCAGCTGAAAAAAATATGATAAATAAGGGTGGAATGAAAATAAAAACTCCCTAACAAGAGCCTCTCATCGCAAAATTAACCAGTGGTTGAGCACCAAACGACCCCTCACCAAAACTGGATTCAATTACCACCCGATAAGAAATCTGTACTTGAATAAATATTTAGGGTGCACCAAAAGATTTTTGATTGTTAGACTACTCAAGGCAATGTGTAATTGTGTATCTTACACAAAACCCAAGAAGATGACCCTTGAAAAAATACATGAGTTTACGCAATTTGTGCAGATGTAATACGAGGTGAAATGTGGGATTGAAAACAACCTTATTCAAGTAGGAATTTCTTCCAAATTGCCAATGACTTTTGTATTAATATCTTGTCACCTTGTTTTAAAAGTTTAGTTTTATATGTACAGTTACCTATGTGTAGAAAAAATATATTTAAGTAGAAATGGATAACAAATGGCATATTGGCAATTATAAATTGTTCAACATGAACTGTCACTTTGTTCAATAGGTATAAGGTATTGTCGATTTTGATTGGTTTGGGTAGAATAAACCAGTGTTTTTTTGTTGTAATTTTGAACAAGGTTTAAATTGTTTATTTGGGTTTCAACTATACATGGTCATATTATCTCGACGCGCGACGGCTACACCCAAGGCATGGCCCGAGAATTATTTTTCATACTCCTACTCTCCATAATGAGGCATTGCCGAACATCGTTTCGGGCCTGAATTCGGCAGTGCATGGTGGTTTAACTTACTACTTATTGGTTAAAAACCTTTTCAATTTAACCTCAACCAGCCTTAGTGGGACTGGGAAGAGCCACCAGAACGTTACTAATCGTGATGACTATGAATGAATTCGAGAATAGAACGGTTACCATGTCCTTACCAAGCTGGACGTAGCTCAACTTCAGTGACTGAACTCCGAAACGTGCTAGTAACTACTAGCTACATTAATTGGCAGATCGTTAATTGCTACACAGACAGATTGATCGTACGAAACTGATGTGTTTTTAACATGCCCTCAGCTGGCTAAGGGTTAAATAAATCTCGACAAAGATATCAAATATCTGCAGTATTTCGTCTCCTCATAAATATTATTATCTTAAAGAAAGAGGGCTTCGGAGGGGATCGATTACCCGTCCCGGGGTCTCCAGATTACATTCCGCTTAATTGACCGCGTGTCCAAACTCATCAGAGTCATCAGTGTCTTCGGGTTGTGCAACCAACTGTGCGAATTACTATAACATCGGATTATTTCGTGTGCAAAAATGTTTTGTGCTGAGACTGAACGCAAATTATCAGGGCCGAACATAGAATGGGAGAATAGGCTATATCTAAATTTGTTTTTTGTTGTTGGTGTTTTTGCTGTCCTAAAAATTGTTTTGAAAATACCCAAAAGTTGAGGCTAATTAGGCATAAAAATGATTAATCTTTTAACCAACACAAAATTTTGGGACTATTTTGTTATGTTAGTTAGTTGTTTAACGTCGCTTTCAACTGCATGGTTATATCACTACAGGGATATAACCATGTTACCCTCCATTCGCAGGAAACGCACAAACCTATTACCCGCATTAACTTCACCTATCATGAATTCTTCACCTCGCTGGACGTTGCTTAACTTCGGTGAGCCTGCCTAGAATGGGAGTAAAGGATAGGTCTAAATTTGTTTATTGTTTTTGTGCAATCTCTCTATCCTGTTTAAGTATCTCCTAAATACGGGCCTGTAATCTGTTGAGATTTCAATATGAGGGCTCTTTCAGTTCTTGTGTGGTTCAATTATATCTCCTTGATGTAGGCTTGGGTTGCTAATATTTCTTCAGCCAATCTATGGTGAAAGGACCCACATTACCCTTATAGTTTT
This sequence comes from Bactericera cockerelli, assembly GCA_024516035.1. Taxonomy (NCBI): domain Eukaryota; kingdom Metazoa; phylum Arthropoda; class Insecta; order Hemiptera; family Triozidae; genus Bactericera; species Bactericera cockerelli. Next base: position 1,835,710 of record CM044961.1, on the reverse strand, counting down.
CGGACAAGAATAATAAGGTTCATATAATTAGGTACCATTATTACCGTCTTGTTAATTGATAGTATAAATCATAGGGGCTTTGTTTGCCCAGCATTTAACAAGATTAATATATCTAATAGAGTAGGTCATTAGAAAAACCTTTTCTTCTTGATAATTCGATGGGCTTTTAATTGTACTGGCAATACTGCGATAGGAGATAATGTCTACTTCATTCGATTAAGTCAATCTTGAATGAGGAAAACTTAACCAAGTCCTGAACTGAATTCACACATTGGTATTTTCATAGTAGAACTGTTTGTGGATTCAGGAAAAGACCGTACTAATTAATTGATTAAAAAAAAAAAACTCTTACCTAATTCCCAGACAGTAAAACTCTCTTACCTAAATCACACATCTCATTAGTGAGTGTGGAAAGAATTTCAACATTTCTTTAACTTTAAAAAAATATCTATCATTGACTATATCAAAATTACAGTATTCGAATAAAAATCAACATAAAAAATCCATATAATAATTAAAGCGAATAATTTATGAGAGTTTGGTCATGGGATTTGATAACAAGGATTTTTAGGAATTTTCTATTGGTCTTAATTTTTTTTAATCCTTTCCATCCATCAGTGTAAATAAATTTAAAAAATGATTTTAATCCTGAGGAGTTGAGAGGATTTTTTTATACCTACCTAATTTATTCTGGTTTAGAATTAGACTGAAGTTGAAAAACTTTAGACATAATCATAGATATTACTTCAGAAATTGGAAGTGTTAAATAATAATAATAAAAAACTGAAGAGACAGCCTCTTTTCCAGCTAGCTCCTGAAGAAAGCTCAAGCGGATAGTCTTTCTTGTATTCGGTTTTACCAGAAGCTCTTTTTTTTTTTTTTTTTTTTTTTTTTCAACAGCTATTGTATATTATGCCTTTACAATAAGTTGACATACACCCAATAACATTATAATACAATGTTAAAGAGATGGTAGAAGGTGAATATTAAGACACATAATGAAATAAATATGATTGAAACTTTTGTTGTCATTTTAGTCTTGCATTTTAAAATAAAAAAATGAACACCAAATGATACAAATACATAAAAACGAATTTCACACCCACACCTTCACTTGTATAGAAATGTTTCACAAAATTTCTTTTTTATGAGGTTTTAGAGGTCCCATTAGTCAAAAGCCCAATAAAAACAAACACGACCAGACAATGGTTTATTCCAAATGCTAAAAGAACTATTTCACGCTTTCTTGTTGATGATGGGTGAAACAATGCGTCTGGTTTATGACCGGAAATTCGTTGTAAAATCAATTACTTTGAGAAAGACTTTGGGATTTACAACACTTACAAAGGTTCAAAGAAGTATTGGTGTAAATAAACAACACAAAATAAAAGAGATTTCTCACAACAAAGTTTGACTAATGACAGCTATTCAACATTACTCTTCAATTGTATACAAAACCTTTTAACGAGGACATTTCAATGTATGAGTTTCGGCTTTAAGCTTGAAACTCACAAAACAAAAATCTTTTCGGCTTTCGAAGGAATAGATCAATTTATAAAAGTCTTTTGTTTCAAGTAAATGACCTCTATTATAGTGGTATCTAGTGTCTCTAAACAATAAAATATACGATGGACAAACTCAACATACATTAGAGTCTGTTGTCATCGGGTTAAATTTCCCGTTATTTTTGAATTCGAATCAATGAAAGGAAACAATTTATCAAAGATTGGTGAACCGATGATATCTGTTAAAAAATAAACTGTGAGTTTGGTATTTCAATTTTTTACTAAATCTCGTTAAAAATGTTAGGAACTGTGTTTTTCTATTACAAATTGTAAGTGTGGATTGTAGAAATACTGTTTTTCCTAAAACTTTAGAATGTAGCTATCATTAAATTAAAAAAAAATTAGGTTCTAGAAGAGACAAAAAATGTATGCATAATAGAAACTTTTTCTTAAAATTTAGCCCAAGCCAAGTTAACAAACAAGAGCTTGAAGTTTGAATTCTGTGATGAAATATTTCGCATGGTTTATCAATGGGAAACGACTAAATTACGTTTTTTAATGAACATTAAAAAAAGAGAGTCTTTTTCCTTTATCAATTACATTTTGGAAGGACGAATTTAGCGAGAAGTCTCATAATACCTGTAATTTTGAAATTCAATTTAAAATTTGAGCGTCACTTCCTCCTACCTCACAAAATTTAGATTGAAAACTACGAACGGAAATGAAAAAATAAATGATTATCTAAAAATCTCTAACATCAATATTGACTTGTGAATCCGCAAAAAAAAAGAGATTGAAAAAAAAAGAAGATAAATATTAGTGTAACCACTCTAAATTTTGAAAATAGCAGTCTACCCTAATATTTTTATCCTAACCTTAATGGTCCGGATTCCCCAAGGGATATTACCACCAATGCAACCATACTTATCTTATCTCGGAATCTTTTGATCCTTGGAGAGCAAAAAAGGAGCCCAAAAAATAATGAGCCCAACCATGCGTAAATTGCAACGGGCGCCAAAATTTCCTTTCAAATTTAATAATCACTAGTTAGATACCAGGATCAAGGAAGAAAAGGATGTGTAAAGGACGCTGGATTTCAGGATGTTTAGGTCTGAAGGGATCTAAGAGTATCCCTTGAAGAGATTAGAAGTAGGGATAATGGTTTTGGCATTTGTCTCGTCCTGGACCCAAAAATAAAATAATTTCATGTCTCGAGTGTACCTAGTAATTTGAGATGGTGCCATACTTGTTTTTGAAAGGGGTCTTATTTCTTCGAAGGGTCTTGTTTCCACTTGTGATCATTGGATTTGTTCAAGTGTTATGATGAAAGGGTAGGTCCTATGCACCTGCCTTGGGGGATCTGGGTTGTCAATAGAAACTTCGGCTGGCGGAGAGAAGATTATTGATTAAGTTTTGTTCAGATGGTTTTAAGAAATCAAATTTATTCACTGAGGTGAAGAATTCAACGGGTTGAGGATTGAGTTTCTAGAGGAGTGCCTCTAGAGAAGGCGCCGCTATTAACACGTTCGTTACCAAGCCAATTTTTTCAAGTTTTACGTAGGGACCAGGCGGTAAAGTTGCTGTTGCATCCTGGGGACCAAATTTTGGTCCCCAGGTTTTTTTTTTGCATATTTGGCATCGTATTTGTACAAGAATCGATCCTATATCTGTTCTAATACTAACAACCTACCTCCAAAAGGTCATATATGGATGTCCGGTCCCTTGTTAAAATTTTGATAACAGCCACATATGGCCGTTCGGTCCCAAACAAAAACACAAAAACATCCACATATGGCCGTTCGGTAACGAACGTGTTAAAGGTTTCTTTCAAATATCTAAATTTATACTTATCTACGACTTGTCTTGAAACTCTTAAAAGACTAGATAGAGAAAAATAATGTGTTGAATGCAAATCATTTCTCATTAAATCCATTGAGAATTAATATAGAAATCAAATAGTCTCGTGCTATCAACTTAAGTGAGCTGGATTCTGTATGATGCTAAAGAATATAGCACGCATACAATGAGACTCATTGTGTGCTAGATTTACTTTCATAGCTGCTTTTAGGCGGTTCAGGATGAAATAGAGCGCTTGTCATAAGCTGGGCCATATAGAAGAAAAGTTCCAACTATCGAACTCGTACTACTCGTAGGTAATTATGTTCCTTGTATTCGCAGGAATAGGACGTAGTATAAAAAAACCGAACTCAATTGCTTGATCGATAAGGCGCTGGGCTAGAAACCTCGAGGTCGGTGTTTCAAGTCCCGGTTTCAGCGTAAATTTAGTAAAGCGAGTTTAAGTAGATGTGACATCAAAATTGTAATTAACAAAAATATGATAACTTTTACCTAACTTTAACTAGTAAAAAGAAAATATTGGAAGTAAAATTAAAGAGCTCAAGTCATCATTTCACTTAGGGAAAAATTACCTATGAGGAAATTTAAGAAATAACGTTGAAGATGATAATGATGAAAGTAAAATTACTAATGAGATCATAATCATGGAAATAGGACATACCGGGCTAAAACGGACACGTACATTATTAGGGTAAAATTGACTCAGAACTTCTTAGAAAGCAAGGATAATGGAATTGAAAAGGTAACGAGGAATGTATATCAACTATCAGGACATCCTGTATAAAAATTACCAATGCTAATGATCTCAGCCACTCCCAACATTGCACAGGTGTGAGGCTGCAAGCTCCTTACGTCCATCACAAGGTGACTATAAAATTCCGACACGAGTGCCTTTTAGAACTTTGAAAAACAGTGAAAATTGATTGTAGGTATGCCTTTTATCAAATTTAAGACCAACCTTAGTAGCTT
>CM044961.1:1777501-1831279 GCA_024516035.1 Bactericera cockerelli | reverse complement strand
CCCCCGAGGAAATTGTAGCTAAAAATCCAAAAAATTAGCCAGGTCATGGCTGTTGAAATACCCTTCCCTTAAAAAAAGAAGTTAAAACCATCCGAGGTTAAAGACTTGGATTTACCCCACAAATTCTTTTTGTATTTTTGGCCCATAGGTGGGTAAGGTCAATGTGAGTAGCAGTTTGTGGGTTCCCAATGGGGGGGGTAAAACCCGTCGTGTTCCCTGGGTTAAAAGCACGAAACCCCAAAAAAAAAAAAAAAAAACCCCAAATTCAAATAGATGAATAGTCAAATTTGAATGTAAGAATTAAACACCCATTTTTTTTCTTTATATCCGGTCCCCCTAAAAGAGGTATTTCCCCATTAAAAAGGAAAAAATCGTTTCATTCTTTCTTTTTTATCCGTTTCTTTTATATTCAGTTTCTTATATCCAGTTTCTTATATTCGTTTTCTTATTTTCAGGTTTCTTTATATTATCTCTTTTAAAGGTCGAGGGTAAAATTTGAAACCCCCCCGAAGCCAAGGGACCAAGAAAGAATGGGTCTGAAAAAAAAAGATTAAATCCCCCTCGTAAAGGATCCCGTCCATTATCAATTTATTTTAAAAGATCATTTTTTTCAAAGAAATATAATAGTTTGGTTTTTTAAAAAATTTATTAAATTTCGAAAAAATTATCCCCGGGGCAGAAATTAAAGTCATAAAGGAGCTAAAAAAATGACGTATAAAAAAAAAGGGGAAAAAAACGGTGATATAATTAAAATTTTTCAATGCTTAGGGGTTTTTTATTCAGCTGTTCTTGTTTAATCTGAAAATGATGTCCACCAGGGGTGTTTCTTAAAAACCTACTTGGGAAAAAAAAAAAAAAAAAAAAAAAAAAGAAAGATATTATAGAAAAGGACTTAAAAACGCAAACAAAAACAGAAGAAGTTAATTTTATAGTCTCGAAACCCTTAAATCTTTTTGCCCCAGAACCTAGGGTCTTTATTGACAGATATATTTAAAGATTTTAATTTAAAAATTGGAACTGGGGCACGCTCAGGACCGTTCCAGCGACCTCCGGGGGGGTTCAGGGGTTGGGGGATTCGGGGGTCCCGGCCGGAGGGGAAAAATTTGGTCGAGTTTTTCCAATTCCGATGGATGGGGTGTAAAGTAAAGTGCCCCGAAGTAATGCGAAAACGGTTCGGGGCAATACCTTAAAAAAAGGAATTCGGGGTTAATGGCAAAAATGGCCTAGGAAAAACTTCGCCCATTAAAAACCTTTAATTAAAAAAAATTAATTTAAAAATTTCTTTTGGGAAATTTAAGTTTTTTTTTAAGTTTTTTTTTGTTGATTGAGATTGTTTTGTAAAAAAATAAATTGTAAAATAAAAATCCTCATTAATTTGTTTTGTGACCCCAATAATAATGAGACTCTGAGGGTAGGGGGGTAGAAAAATGTTTTGGTTCCCCCATTTTTATGGGGTTATTTTTTCGGGGAGATGTGTGCAAGAGGTTACACCATGCGAATGTAATATAGAAGAATTTTTTGGGATCTCAGAACACATCGAAACTGTGAGAAAAACCGTTCAAAACAAAACCCGGAAGGGGAAAAATCCGAAAACTATTCGCCCCATGAGATTTTCGAACCTTGTTGTTCTCTTAACATTGTTCGAGTCTTTTTTTTTCCCAAACTTTTTATCTTCTAATTTTGGCATACATATATTCAATTAAAAACATTGCATAATCATACATAGGTAAATTATTTTTTCCTTCACAAACGCCAAAGTGCAGAAATAAAAACTTTAAATTTAAATTAGACATTCAGAGGAATCAATTAAACTAGGCATTCCAAGCCCCCGGGCAAGTGGGGGGACATTCGTGGCGCTCGAGGGACAAAAAATGACGTAAAAGCAATTTTTACTCATTTTGGGTATCAAACACCTCGGCCCAGGTGTTTAAGAACGCCTATTTAAAAAAAAGAGGCCCGGGGAGGTGTAAAAGGTTAAAATTTTTATAATACGAGTTAAATTAAAAAAAAAAAAAAAGTTTTTCTAAAAAAAAAACCTTGTCCCGTCTGGGAGTGAGGGTAAAGGCGAAAACGTAAAAATTCCCGAGGGTTGGGGGTTCGAAACCAAACCGGAAAATAATTTTTTAATTTTTATTTTTAACAAAATTCTTGGGCTTATGCTGGAAATGGCCATTAATATCAAAGGGGGGCAGTATAAATAAGGCGATATTATTTTTTTCCCTGGAGGGGGGCGGTCTCGAATTTTTTCCCGTTTGAGATGCGACACTGACGGAAAATTTTTTAGAAATATTAATAAAAAAAAGCAATGAATTTTTGCGAGGTTGGAAATTTTAAAATGGTATCGTCTTACCCAGAAAACCCAGGTTTGTTCTGGATCGGGCCACGGGGAACAGGGTGCGATGAGTGACATGGGATGGACTGGTGCATGGGGGTCAATGGTTACGCGCTAGTTGGTAACCAGGTAGGCGAGGGTCCGTGGGTTTGAATTTCCCAGTGCCCAAAGCATGAATTTTTCCTCATTAAATTTTTGGGTTTTTACCAATAATAAAGAGACTCTGAGGGTTAGTGGTAGAAAAGCTTTTCATTAACCCTTCGCCGTTGGTGATTTCCCCTAAAGGTGTTTTTTATTATTATTAAAAGTTCATAGCCCCCGTCGATGGGGCGTTTTAATGCACCGGTTTCGTAGTATGGCCAAGTTTAAGAAACTGTGAAGATTTAAGTGGCACTTTAGTGGCAGGAATGCCTAGGCATTAACTTTCCCGGGTACTACAGTTAATTGTAAAAAAAAACCCTTTTGGTATTAATTTATTGTTGACTTTTGTATAAAATTTCAGTTGTGTTGCTCCCCCATACTCATGGGGCCCCGCGCGCCCACGTTTTGGCGGGGCTTGTGAATTAGTTTCAGTCATTCCCCAACACTCAGCCCCAATCCTCTGGGATCATCTGGGGAGCCCAGCAGTGGGCTGATAGAGAACCGCGGGGAGGCACCCCAATTTCTCCCCATGATTTTCTCATTTAGAAGCCAAATAAAATGGTTGGAGGGTTTCGAAAAAAAAAAAAATATAAAAAAAAAATTAAACAAGGGATTTTTTTATTATTAACCTGCGTGGTCCATTTCATAAAAAAACCGCGGGAGTTCCCAAATTATTAAGCTTAAAAACTAATAAAAAAACTAATTAAATGTAGGGGGTACAAGTAAAAAAAGCTAATAACTAAAAATGTTAAAAAAAAGATTTTATTAGAATTATTCAAAATATACCCAAACCCCCCAACACCAGGAGGTTCCAAAAATTTTTCACAATTGTGGGTAGATATTAAATGATTTTTGAGCCATTTTCTTAAATTAAAGGAAAGGTATTTTTTTTAAAATTAAAAATTAATTTTTTGGGGCATAAAGGGGACGTTTTTGAATCTTTTTTGCACCGATTCTGACGAATTCATTACCGCTTGTTTTGGCTTTATTTATATATTCCCGCCCATTAAAAAAATGAAAATTTTTTTGATTAATGTTAATGTTAAATTTCCCTTTGTCTTGGGATTGGGGAAAATCAGCATTCTCGCAATTGTTTCCTTTGCAAAATGTTCACACAGTTTAGTGGGTTAACGCCTCTTTAAATCAAGGTCGGGGGGGGTTTCCCATCCTCATGTGCGGGACCCCCACAACCCCCCCAGCCCTGGGTTGGGCGGGAAACACCCAACATGCGAGAAGTGGAAAAAAAAGGGGTTTTCACCCATCAAATGGAATCGATTGAAAAATAATGTACCCCGTTTTAAAATTGTTTGGGTTGGTTATAAAATAAAAGTAAAAAATAAAAAACCAAACGGGACTGTGAATACCCTGAAAAAACCATTTAAACATTCAAATTTCAATTGAATTTGAAAACAAGAAATTTTCTTATCGAAGAAAAATTCTTTTTTTTTTAAAAAAGGGTTTTTCCCACAAAAAATAAAAAAATGGGTTTGAAACTTAATAAATTTGAATAAAAAAAAAAAGAAAGGATGGGGAAAGAATCTATCTAAAATTCAATTTCAAATTTAAAAACATCATTAAAGCTCTTGAACCTACCGGGTTAAAGCAATAAAAAAAACCCCCAAATACTACAAATATGTGCAAAACAAATAAACCCCATTTTTATCCGTTTTATCAACAGCTCTAAAAAATGTTTACCAGCCCATAAATAAAATTAACCAAAGACGAGATGAAAGTATTACGTCACCAAACTTTTTGATATTCCTGGAGGTTGAAAAACGCGTTGTTAAATTTGTTGAAGGGGTTTTATCGTGTCTTGGGACCCCCCAATTTATGAGTTTTCCCCTTTTCGTGCCGCTTTTCATTTTCATTTTTTTTAATAATTTATTTCCCCCTGGTGATGTCGAGGGTTTTTTGCAGAAAAATCGTAAGTACTTTCATATACATAATTTTAAGAATTTAGATGTGGTATTTTTTGTATTTTTGGAAAGAGTTTATGAGATTTGAAAAACCTTTTGTTACCTGAGCCTTGAAACAACAATAATGAAAAATTTTAGGGGGTTGTCTATGTTGGCTTTTTTATTTCGTAGTGCCCCAAAGCTTTCCCTTTATTGATGCCGGTCAAACGAGGCAGGGGGCTGTGTTTCGGAGTGGGAAAATCAAAAGGGCGCCCTTTTAAAATTTAATGGGTTAGGTTTCCCTCCCTTCTCCAATGATTTGACATTAACCTCACCCAGCCTCAGTGTATAAATGCAGTATATCGTGTTGGGCTCATTGCTCACGGGGAAGAAATTTAAAATAAGAAGAAAAGTGCTGTCCCACCCTTTAAACCTTGATCGGGTTTTCTGACTTCCTTCCATTGGAATCTGTAACGGTTTTTGTCCCCAGATTTTGAAAAGCGCGGAACCTTATGGTGCTGGCCCTGGGGGAAAATCTACCACAGATGTTGGTTTCAACAGCTGTTTTTTTGTTAAATATTTTATTTAATATTTTGTTTTTTAGAAGCCCCCGGGTATAAAGGGTTTCTGAGTCATGTTTTTGTTATTTTAATTTTTCAAGGAAAAAAAATTAAAGCCTAAAATAATATTGTATTTTCATTTGTAGAACAAAATAAACTGTTGTCGATTGAATGTTTTATTAGAGAAATTTAGTTTCGAATGTTGGCATGAGAGATTGTATAAAGGTTGTAATTTTTTTTTTTATTTAGTATGCTTTATTAGGTAAGCAAAATATAATTAAAAAAAAAAATAAAGAAAAAAAAAAAAAATAAAAATTTTAAAAAAAAAGAAAAAAAAAAAAAAAATTTTTAAAGCCCCTTAAAGGGGGGGGGATTCCCAAACCTTACCCAACCCTAATAAGGGTTGGGTTTAAGGACCTTTTTTTAATCCCGTAAAAAAATTTTTCCCCCCTTTAAAAAGCTGGGCCATTTGGGGCCCCGGGGCCCCGTCTGGATCCCCAGAATTAAAAGGCTTTTATTTGGGCCCAAAATTTAAATTTGGGAAAATGTTGGCAAAAAAATTAAAAAAAAATCTTGATTTTGGGTTTTAAAAAAAAAACCCATTTCCCCCCCCGAAAAAAAAATTTTAAAACTGCCAATGGGGAAAAAGAGTTTATCCCCCCAGGGTTTTTTCTTTTGGGGGGGTGGGAAGGGATTTGGTGACCCTTGTGTTTTGAAAAACCCTGAAAAAATTTAAGGTTTTTGGGGGTTTTTTTCAAAAAAGCCCTTGTTGTTTTGTAAAATATTTTAAATCTTTTTTATGTTTTTTGCAAAACCCTTGTTTTTAAAAGAAACGGGTTGGGGGTTTGTCCATTCCCATTTTTTTTTGGGAAAAAGGGGTGTGGTTTGTGAAAAAATTTTGGGGGGGGGTTTTTGCCCCGAATTTTATTGTTTTTTTTAGTTTTCTTTTTGGGGGCGGGTTTTTACCGGGGTGGGGGTTTGGTTGCGTGTTGGGTTTTTTGGGGTTTTGGGGTGGTTACGGTTTCTTGTAAAATTTTTTTTTCAAATTTTTTTTAAGGGTTCACGTAGTAGTTTTTTTGGGGTGGATAGGGGGGGGTTTTTTTTTATTTTTTTTTTTAAAAAATTTTTTACTTTTTTTTTTTTCTGGATCCCTCTTTCCCCTTTTTTTTTTAAATTTTTTCTTTTTTTATTTAAAAAAAATTTTTTTTGGGAAAAATTTTTTTTTTTGGGTTAAACCAAGGTTGTTTTTTTTTTTTGGGTTTTTTAAAAAATTTTTTTTTTTTTTTTTTTTTTAAAAAGTCCAAAAATAAATTTCCTCCCAAAACCTTTTTTATTTTTATCGGGGAAAATAACCTTTTAATTTTTTTTTTCTTTTTCATCCTAACAAAAAAACGTATCTTTGGGTAAAAAAATTCAAAAAAAACCCCTTTTAATTTTAGTAATCTCCCAAAACTTGTTTTAAATTTTAAAAATTCAAAAAAAATTGTTTTTCAAAAGCAAAAAACATTTTTTTTTAAAAACCAACCCCTTTTTTACCAAAAACCCCTAGTCAAGAAAAAAAAATAGCCAAAAAAGGGGGATTTGGGTTAACCGCCCCCTTATTTTTTTTATTATTTTAATCCTTCACCGAATCTGCTTGATCAAAAAAGGCAGGGTTTTTGGGGGGTCGGGGGTTCGCCCATTTTCAGCGTGTTACGAGTATGTAAAGGGGTTGATGATTGTGATATCACAAAAGTGATTAACAAATATGATAAATTAAAATAAAAAACCCCTAGTTTAATGTTCACGTAGTCAGTGCCCTGGGGTAGCGCCTAGGCACGCACGGTGCCTGGGTTCGAAAACCCCTAGAGGGATGGTATTAAAAAATTTTTACCAAAAATTTTTTGGATTTTTAATATGAAAGTAAAAGCAAATAATAATAACACTCTTTATGGAAGGTAACCACCTGGCGAGTTATGCTAAAAGGTTTTCTACCCCTAACCCCCAGCGTTTTTTATTATTGGGTTAATTGGTCATACACTCAAATAAATTAGGAAATATCATTTGCAAGGGTGAATTTGACCCAAAGGTACCCGGTTCCCTCAGACTAGCGCGTTTAAAATACATATGATTTCTGGGTAGATTGATATGATAGGGTTTAAATGTGGAACATCCAGAATGGTGAAACGGAGGATTATTATTAGTTAAGAGGTACAAGACGTGTTTGGACAAAGTATCTGTTCTTTCTAAAGGGACGGGAAAGTGTTTTTAAATAATTTAATATTAAATTAAAGTATACGGGAAACTGATTGATATCGAAGTGATTTGTGCGCTTCTCTTAAAAAAGGTGGGGAAAACCCACGTAAAAAAAAAGACATTAAAACCGTTGAAAATAAAGAGTTTTTTAAATTCTTCTTGTGAATAATTTGAAGGAAATTTCCGAGATATATTTCCCGGTTAAGGATATTCCGTTCTCTTAAAAAATTAAAAAAACTTATAAATAACGATGAATTTTCGTTTTATGGATATTTTTTTTTTTTTTTTTTCAGTACTCGTACTAAAATAATTTTATCCTTTCTAGTTAGCAACGTCCCGCAAGGTAAAATAAAAACTCGTCTTGAATGAATTTTTCACACTCGGCCAAGGGTAAAAAAAGCCCAAAAGAAAAAGGGATTTACCTACACGTCTCTCCCGTCTGATTCGAACGTAAAAATCAAAACAAAAATTTTTAAAAATTATAGTTTCTTTTAAATTTGTATGTTAAAAAATTTTGGCCCTCCCTTCGGGTACCTTCTCTTATTGGGGCGGTCCGGCCCCAAATCCTTGTTATTAAAAGGATAAAATTTTGGTTTTCCTAAAAGGAAAATTTAAAACCGCGGGAAAGACCTGCAAAATAAGGTTTTAAACCCCTAAAAAAAAAAAAAATGTTGTCCAACCAAGTTATGGCCCTTTGAAAACATTTTCGTTCTTCACTGAAGCAAAAACCCAAAGTCCCGAAAGGTGAGAATTGGGGGTTTACCAAGGGCCCAAAATTATGTTTGACCTCGGCCCCGTGAAATGGATTCCCTCTCCCCTTGGGGTAAGGATATTGACGTAAGTTTCGCAAAGGAGGGTTTAAAACCCCGTTCAATGATTATATTTTAAGGGTTAAATAAAACAAAAAGTTTTACTCTAAACACAAGGATACTTATTTATTTTTTACCCCTTTTTTTTTACAAAACAATCAAAAAAAAAAAATAATGAAAAAAAACTTAAAAAATTTTTCTGTGGGGGGTTTAAAGGAAACAAAAAGCACTTTACTTTCTTTCTTAAAAAAAAGTTGTTAAAGTACTCATAAAATTAAGCGTGATGTTTTTATGGACCAATTTTTAAAGTGTTTGGAAAACCCCACGGATTAAACGTTACGAAAAAAAGTTGCAACCAAATTACTACATGCACTTCATGTTTCCATTGAAGTCAAATAACTCGGTGATAGTTGGGGTGGCCAACCCTGGACCCTTCATGATCGACGGGCTGGATGATTTGTCCCCCGGGAAAGGATTGACAAGTTCAGCTGGTGGATTTAAAAGAAAAAATTCTTTCAAGAATATCATATATCCAGTATAGTAAAACAAAAGATTTTAAATTGAACAAAGTTACATTTATTGTTTTTAACATATAAAAACATTTCAACATTTTCATAGCAAAATTATTTCCCTCCCCCTTACCTTTTTTTTAATCAAAAACAGATTAAATTTAACAAATTTTGGAAAAACCCCAAGCGTATTTTATTGGAAAAATTTTTTAGTGAGGAAAAACATGCCCGGTTCTTTAACCCAAAAACTTGTTTTTTATACAGAGTCCGAACCACGGAGCTCTGGAAAGCAATTATATTAAAAATAATTCGGAAAATAGATTTTGTATTTTTTGTAATGAATTATTTAAAAACAAACTTTTAAGACCTTTTATTGTAATAACCTCTTATTGACGAACATCAGTAAAAGTAAAATTCAAGAAAAGTTTATATTGAAAATAATTGGGAAATTGAATCCCCCTTTGGAAAAATTGAATTATTTTTCATGTTTGTTATAAACAAGATGGACATTGTAACAATATTTAACATGATAATTTAATACTTTTTGGTTAATTAAAAGATAGATTACAATATTAAATAAAAAAAAAATAATTAGTAAATAATATAAAAATATTTTCCCCCAACAAAGAATAGTATTGCTTTGACTCAAATTTATTTTCAAAATCATATTAAAGCATTGCAAACCAGAGTAAGATAATGGGTGCCAAAATTTTAACATGAGAAAGCTATTGTCAAGGCACCAATAATTGGTAAATTATACAGTGTCTCTAGTATCCAACTAAACTTCCTTGTTCAAACTCGTTGTCACGGTTACTTATAATTTAAGTCATAAAAATTCTTGAAAAGAACCGATGTTGTTTTATAAAATTTTTTTCTTTCTAAAACATCCAAAAAAATTTCCAGAACCTTATGTCAATGCCTTAGCTGGATCTTTCGTCAAATACTATCGAAACCAGATGGTTGCTGTTATGGATACTATCTGGAAGTTCAAACATCAAATAACTGAACCGTTGTCATGTTAATGTATATTTTTTCAATGTATACAAAATAGGATTAAAATAACGTTTTTCATGGTTATAGTGATCAATCTTCATGTCTGTAAAAAAAAGTTTGTTTTTAGAAGACTTATGTGTTTATCATTTTTTGAAAATTATAGTTAATTAATTACTTTTACTGTTTTATATTGTGATCACATTTTTCAGTATGTTTTAATCTTGAATTATCTCTTTACTTAAGCTTTAAAAAATATATTTGATTTTTACTAAAACCTAAATCAATAAATTATCAAAAAGTTGTATGGATACTGATGACACTCTCAAGTTCAGTAACAAAACTGAGTTAAACAAAACCGTGTCATGGTTATGTTGGCCCTCAAGTTCAGTAACAAAAATCAGAGTAAAAAAACGTTGTATGTTAGTGAATCTATTGATTAAAAAACTAGATAACCAGAACTGTTGTCAAGGTTACTGATGGCCACCTCAAGTTCAGTAACAAAATCAGAGTTCGTGTATTGAAGCGAGTAAAGCGAATGGTATCTATTAAAATACAGTACAGAGTAGGTACCCTTAAAATTATAATTGTTATCTTCTTTTTTATATTTTTAAAATGCCCAAACCCGGTTTGACGGTCAACTTATGGAGTAAATGAAATCTTTTTTTTTTTTTTTTAAAAAAAATAATACAATATTCCAAATTTCCATATTAGAAATTTCTGGGAAAGTAATTTGGCATTGAAATATTCATTTAATGTTCCCCCTTCCCTTTTCCCTACTGTGTCCCCTGCCCCTATCCTGCTGCTCAGATGCTTGGGCACAAAAGTCTTCATTTCCCCCATGCCCCAAATTTGCCCTGTTTGTCCTACTGTATTCCTGATCGCACCCTCTCCAACCTTTCCTCAGATGCTTACACAAAAGGTCTTCCATACCCCACTGTCGACTTCCCCTTTTTCTTTTCCTATGTATTCCCTGATGCACCCTCTCCTAACCCCCCCTCAGATTCTTGGGCACAAAAGCTTCATTCCCCCCACTGTCCGAATTTGGGCCCTTTTTCTGTCCTACTGTTTTCCCCTGTTCCACCCTCTCCTAACCTCCCCCTCAGTTTTTTTAGCACAAAAGGTCTAAATTAAACCCACTGTCCAAACTTGCCTTTTTCTTCCTACTGAAATTCCCTGATCGCACCCTCCCCCAAACCCTCCTCCTCAGATTCTTAGCACAAAAGGCCCCCTTCATTACCCCACTTTTCCCAACTTCCCCTGTTTCCCCTAGGTATTCCCTCTGTTTTCCCCCACCCCCCCCTAACCTCCTCCTCAGACCCTTACACAAAAGGTCTTGTCACCAAATTCCGGCAGCACTACACGAGGACCAAATCCATTGTAAGGACTACCAGCCCCGGGCCCCCTTTTCCGCAAAAGTCGGCCCTCTTTGGGGCCCCTAATTTTTCACTATTAAAAGCCCCCATTTTTCACTATTGGGGCCCCCATTTTTCACAAAGGGGGCCCCCTTTTTTTCCCCCTTTTGGGGGCCCCCCTAATTTTTTCACTATTTGGGCACCCAATTTTTCCCAAATTTTTGAACCCTTTTTGTCAGGCGGTCAGGCTCCTTTCTGCAAAGGGTTTTGAATGAATGTGAATCTTCTACTAATAATAATAAAAATACAGCCTTAGTGGAAATAACCATCGACGAGGTTTTTAAAGGTTAACCCTTAGGGCGGAAAAAAGGCACGAAAAGCTCAGTGGGGTTAAGCACTCGCTGCCATTCGGAAGGTCCCCCCTTCGAACCCCCCGCCCCAAAAAAATGTATTCAAAATTTGGTTACAGTTGTTGTAAGGGATACCTTCCGGTGCGCTGTGTTGAACCCCGCACCTAAATGGGAAGTAAATTTTGGTCACTACTCGCATCCCCCCAAAAGGGGGGCATCTACGGGATGGCAGGCACAACAAGACCACAAGCGTCTACAGTACTCCTGTTTCATGGCTACGAAACAAAAAAGCTGTGAAACACTCCCCCTTTAAAAAAAAAAAAAAAAAAACCAACTAAAAATGATAAAATAAAAGTGAATATAATATAAAAATAAAAAAAAAAAAAAAAAAAATCATAGACAAAGCGATAACCCTTTATCATTTCTTAGGAAAAATTTATGCTTTTGGGGGGAAAGTAAAAAAAAGCTCTATAAGTAATTAAATAAGGCAGTTATGGGTCGTTAGAATGTTATCTACATTCCCTTATCTAATTGTTCGTAATTTTTGTTAAAAAAGCACCGTCCTGCTTTCTAATAATTTGTTATCTAAATCTAATATTGTATATACATATATTTTACAATCTACATACACGCAACATGTTATCTAAACTAATGGTTCGGCTTAACAGCGTTTGTGCTTTGCCCCTTATTTTTTAAATTTTCATTATTACATTTGTATATGACTGTACTCTGTTTTTCAAAATAAAAAACCCCATTAAATAATTTTATTTTATTTTAAAGGGCGCTTTTTATATTGAATTACAGAGTACAGTCATATACAAATGTAATAATGATAATAAATAAATAAGGGCAAAGCACAACGCTGTTAAGCCCAGAACCATTAGATATTAGATAACATGTTGCGTGTATGTAGATTGTAGATATATGTATATACATATTAGATTTAGATAACAAATTTATTAGAAAGCAAGGACGGTGCTTTCTAACTAAATTACGAACAATTAGATAACGGAATGTAGATAACATTCTAACGACCCATAACTGCCTTATTTAATTACTTATAGAGCTTTTTTTTTACTCTTCCCACCCAACGCATGAATTTTTCCTAAGCAATGACTCAAGTTATCGCTTTAGTCTATGATTTTTTTTTTTTTTTTTTTTTATTATTATTATTATTATTCAACTATACATTTTATCATTATAGTTGGATTTTTTTTTTTTTTTTTAAAGATGAGTGTTTCACAGCCTTTTTTGTTTCGTAGCCATGAAACAGGAGCTACTGTAGACGCTTGTGGTCTGTGTTGTAGCCTGCCCATCCCGTAGTATGCCTCCCCTCTGATGGGCGAGTAGTGACACAATACTTCCCATTTAGGTGCTGGGTCAACACGAGCGCACCGGAAGGTATCCCTTACAAACAACTGTAACCAAATTTTGAATACAAATTTTTGTCGGCGCGGGGGTTCGAACCCGGGACCTTCCGCATGGCAAGCGAGTGCTTAACCACTGAGCTATTCGTGCGCTCTTTCCGCCCTAAGGGTTAACCATTAACCTCGTCGAGTGGTTATGTTCCACTAAAGGCTGTATTTTTATTATTATTAGTATGAAGATTCATCATTCATTCATAACATTTGCAGTAATGGAGCCTGACCTGCCTGACAAACGGGTTCAAAAATAGGGAAAAAATGGGTGCCCAAATAGTGAAAAAATTAGGGGCCCCAATAGGGGAAAAAAGGGGGCCCCAATAGTGAAAAATGGGGGCCCCAATAGTGAAAAAATGGGGGCTTCAATAGTGAAAAATTAGGGGCCCCAATAGTGGCCGACTTCTGCGAAAGGGCCTGGACTGAGTAGTCCTTACAATGAGACTTTGGTCCTCGTGTAGTGCTGCCAGGAATTGGATGACAAAGACCTTTTGTGCTAAGGATCTGAGGAGGAGGTTAGGGGAGGGTGCGATCAGAGGGAATACACTAGGGCAGAACAGGGCAAGTTTGAACAGTGGGGTAATGAAGACCTTTTGTGCTAAGAATCTGAGGAGGAGGTTAGGAGAGGGTGCGATCAGGGAATACAGTAGGACAGAACAGGGCAAGTTCGGACAGTGGGGTAATGAAGACCTTTTGTGCTAAGAATCTGAGGAGGAGGTTAGGAGAGGGTGCGATCAGGGAATACAGTAGGACAGAACAGGGCAAGTTCGGACAGTGGGGTAATGAAGACCTTTTGTGCTAAGAATCTGAGGAGGAGGTTAGGAGAGGGTGCGATCAGGGAATACAGTAGGACAGAACAGGGCAAGTTCGGACAGTGGGGTAATGAAGACCTTTTGTGCTAAGCATCTGAGGAGAAGGTTAGGAGAGGGTGCGATCAGGGAATACAGTAGGACAGAACAGGGCAAGTTTGGACAGTGGGGTAATGAAGACCTTTTGTGCTAAGCATCTGAGCAGCAGGATAGGATCAGGGTACACAGTAGGACAGGAAGGGGCAAGACATTAAATGAATATTTCAATGCCAATATTACTTCCGAGAAATTTCTAATAATAGAAATCGGAAGTATTGTATTCATTTTTGTAAAAAAAAAAAAAAAAAATATAATATTTTGTAGCTGTCTCTCTGAACCGTAGTAGCTATATCTATTCATGTTAGGTTTAAGTGACAGGTTGTTCAAATGTACTGTAATGTATTTAAAATGAACAGTAAAAATATCATTCTATTCTATTCATCCCAAACCGAGATCAAGTTTAATGTTGATCTCTATAAATTTAAAATGTAAGGTGCTATTTCTACACAACAGTAAAATTTTAAATCGGTACCAAGCGAAATCGAAATCGATTACTGATCTTTTTATTATAGGTACGTATTTTATATATTTTTATTTTAAAATATCTACTTATTTTACATTATATATGTTCAATGTTCCAACGCTCCCCTTTTTCCCCTACATCACATATCAGGGTTCGGGGCAATGTGTGCTATGTCCTAATATTCAAGGAAGAAAACATGATGAATAGGGATATAAACTCAATGTACAATGTTATATACGCTGTTACATACTTTCAATATAACACAAGCTCTAGATATACATCAATACACACATCTTAGGGTAAATGGCTATTATGTATACCTATATAATACAAGTATATAGTTACATTTTACGTATGTATATTACTAGTTTATTATTTACAATATTTACATTAATAACATAATATTTTCAAGCTATTTACCATGTTCACGCTGACAAGAGCTAAGTACACTGCTGACATGGGCACTTGTTGCATTATGTTAATTTCAGGGCTCAAGTTATTTATGTTAAACAGGCCCCATTCTGATGACAGGACACTTGAAAATGTTAAATGATGTTGTACCCGATTTTTCTCTCTGTAGAGCTGTCCTTTTTTACGTTCTTATTGATAAATGTCAAGAAAGGGTTTGATATTTCTGGAGTATGGTCAGGTGAGAATAAGGGTTCATTGAACTGTACATATAAATGATTCATTTTATGATTTGTATAAAAAAAATGGTATAATTATCGTATTTGAGTAAATCACTTTCGTGATGCACATATATAACTATTCTAACTCGCTTTACTAAATCTTCGCTGAACCCGGACGTGAAGCCCGGTCTTGTAACTTCGAGGTCGTGGTTCAAGTCCGAAGTTCAGGCAAAAAAATTAAATAGTTGAGTAGATTGTGTTAACACAGATTGTGTGATTAACACAAATATGATAAAACATTTGTCATACCATGTGTGATCTCACAATTCACTCCAACTCGCCTGACTCATTAACTTCAACATTGATTTCGAGATTTTCCACAGTAAATAAAAACAAAGATCAAATCCCAGCTTTGCTATTGTTTTCAACTTTACAAAAGAAGAAAATCCAATCTCAATAATTACAGGGACATAAGACAAGTGAATAGCTAAAAATACTTAAATAAGTAATTACATACCTAGGAGTAAAAAATGTGAGAAATCCCGATTTTACGAAAGCACACAATCGAACCCAAAACCAATAAATACTCCAACTTAATTGATTAAACCATTAGACAGGAAAAGAGATCTAATTTTTCCCCATTCGATAATTTCTCTAATCACGCACAAACGATTTTGTAAACATAAAACGATCCTGTAAACACTGCCTTGATCATTAAATTTGGAGCCACGCTATGTAATTTCACAAAGTGGGATAATGGTGCGCCCAGAAAGGTAACCCAAATTTCTCAAAGGTACCCGAAATTGTTCTAGTGGGGTCTCGAAAATATTTTTTTTTTGGCAACCGAAAGAAGCTAGTCATGACATTAGGTCTGAAGAGATTTTACAAAGGATCATTAGATCCATTAAGAAAAGATCAAAAACGATTTTCTATATAAAAAACACACATGTACGCACAATATTACAGAAGAACACAGTTAGACATACACATATATAATTATTAGTAGTAGGAAAAGAGATTTCGAACAAAAGGGATAAAGGCACTTCAGATTGGATACCTACCTGGTACCTTGGTATATAATTTTGAACCAATTTTAATTCGGTACGTTTTGGATCAATAGTTTACAATCATGATCGTTAATCAATTTTGAAATCAAAATTTGTATCTTCAATCAATATTGATCCCAAATTCTTCTCATCTTCGATGAAGATTTTGAAAGTAAAATTTGTATCTTGGATAAAGCAAGAGAATAATGTCCTGCTGGGCGAGGAAAGGGATTTTTTTACTACCTAATTTAACCTCGAATAAAATTATATTAATACTTAATAGTTAATATTTTTATCTATCACTATTTAAACGACTTTAAGCCCGAAAAAAAGATAATAAATTATTATTCATTGTTGATGAATTTTATTGCTGTTACTCAATGCTGGCACATCTCTCGTTTCAATAAACAAACATTGAATAAAGAATTCAATTGTTTTGCCAAGTTGACCGAGTTCAATCAATTGACCTCGGTCAATTAATATGCTCGTGCTAGTTTGACCTTTGGTTGACTGGATGTTCAGTCAATTAAGCCACTGGTTAGTTCAGTCAATAACAAGTAATCTATTACACAGCTGTTGTTTGGTTAATGATCATTAACACAAACTGCTTCTCAAACATTGCTATTATTCTGATTTATTTAGTTGATCTATTTGTCTGTCCCGGTAGCTCAGTGGTAAACTCCGTGAATCCAAGATTCCAGAGGTCGTGGATTCAAAGACCCAGCCGGGACATGATAGGTTGTCCTCCCACTTGACATTTTTTACCACATAATAATACGTCTTGGGCGTCTATTCCAATAATCTAGTTCAACTTCTCACTTTTCTGTTTATACTGATTAAATAGAGAGGTTAGTTGAT
Source organism: Bactericera cockerelli (assembly GCA_024516035.1). NCBI lineage: Eukaryota > Metazoa > Arthropoda > Insecta > Hemiptera > Triozidae > Bactericera > Bactericera cockerelli. The sequence continues at coordinate 1,814,781 of CM044961.1, read as the reverse complement.
GGCATGGATAGTCAGAACTATTACCTGCTGATGAGAGCAAATAAAAGCTCGAAACATCTGTCTAGGTATGTTATTCTGATATTCATGTACATCTAGTACAACTTCTCACTTTTCTGTTTATACTGATACTGATTATACTGATATCTTGTAGAGATATTCATTTTCTTATTAATATCCACCCAAGCAGTTGTTTAGCTCCTGCTGTGTCCGACAATATCGACATGCCATTGTTTCTCCGTCCCCTGAATATGACAGGAGTCCAGGGGTGTGGCCACCCACTGGAGGCTGAGTCACCGAAGTCATCTGGTTCTGGAATGGCACTCCTCCAGTGGCGAAGTGCACTGGTAGTCAAGTGGTTAACGCGCTAGTCTGGTAATCCAGGTAACGTAGGGATCCGTTGGTTGAATCCCACCCAGTGCATGAATTTTCCTCATTAATTTGAGTTTGTGACCACGTAATAATAAGACTCAGAGGGTTAAGTAGAAAATCTTTGAGCATTAACCTCGCCTGGTGGTTATCTTCCACTAACGAGTGTTATATATTATTATTATAAGGGTTGGTGGAAGAGATTGCCGTAGGCAATAACCCCGCCCTTGAGTTAGGACTCGGGCAGTTTGAATAGTGTTGTTGTGATTATATCATTTAGGTTTTAAAACTGACCTCAGTAGCTTGATCTGATAGGTGGACTTGTAACCTGGAATTTTGGTACTCCAGTCCCGGTTTCAGCGTGGATTTAGTAAACCGAGTTTGAGTAGTTGCGATATCAGGAAAGTGATAAACACAAATATGATAACTTTTTTATATCATTTGGTTTTGAGAAATTGCTTTTCAAAAAAATCCTAGAGGCCCAACTGAGGGGTTAGATGCAATAGTTGCAGCCAGTTGTAGCAAGAAAAGCAACCTCCTCATATATATTTAGCTTCTGGCAAAGTCAACCAAAGTTTTATGATCAATAAAAAATCAATGTGTAACTGGTTCTAGTGACGTAGGTATATATTAATTGTACAAGTATAACAAGCAGTCCTAGAACTATTAAATTCTTGATTTAATCTGTCTTGTCTGAGACTATCTGATAGTGAAGTCCAGTATCTTGAAAGTGTTTTATTGAAGAAAAATCGATATTAAGATAAATAATGATAAAAGCCTTCAATAAAATTATTGTTTTATGATAGCTGAGGAATCTAAGGATGTTTTATTAAATTATAGGTATTGAGATAAATAATTGTGATGGGAGATCTCACGTAAAATTAAAAAAAAACCCTTTCCACAAAAAAAAAGATCTATAGGTGATCTGAAATGGTTCTGGTTTTGAAGACTATCTATGTATTTTAATTCAAGTCATTTAAGTCAAACGTAGGATGGTTTCAGTCTAAAATTGGTTTCGATATTTTAATAGTTTGACGAACATTTAACTTAAAACGAGAGAGAGAAAAAAAATCAGGTTTTTTTTCATAGGTTCAGTCATAAAATCGAACTATTTAAACGTTTCCTTAAACACAAATGACTGCTTGAGGGTATTCTCATATTCTGTTTAAAAAACTGAAATTGTATTTTTTTATCAACTAGAATAAAATTAAACATTTGGTAGCGCAGGTCAAACCCAAAGAACAATTTAGAAAAAAAATCGATTCCGAAAGATCAAAACTATCAAAGTAGGTGGAAGAGAAATCAGGTGGTCTGAGGTCTCACGCGAAGAATGTTATGAGTGGTTAACAGTTAGAGGGTGATAGTTTAAAAGATGTCCATCTCCCTTTCAACCGTTCGTTCTAAATCACAGGTTCGATTCTTACACAGGTAAATATTTCTTTTAATATAATATTAGCTCGTTCACTTTTATATGATAGCCTTTTCGGATTTTTTCTATTCAGGATTAAAACTAAAACTATTCACAATAATCCTCGCTTTACTAAAACAATACATTTAGCAATGTAAATATATTCATAAAAAAAAATAGTATCATGTACCCAATTATTTTGCACATAAGCTAAGAAGCCTAATACAACACAACATTACAACTTATATAAAAAATAATACATAATAACTTACAATAACGTAACATTACATAATAATTATATGTACCTTCAATGTAAAATGAATATTATACATACTTATACATTTAAATAAATCACAATACAAATCTACCTCTCAATTGTCAAATGAAAAGTTATCATATTTGTGTTAATCACTATCGTGATATCATAACTACTCGCTTTATTAAATCTACGCTGAAACCGGGACTTGAACCACAGACCTCCAGGTTACAAGTCCGCTGCCTTCTCGATCAAGCTACTGAGGTCGGTTCAATTGTCAAATTTCGTTCAAAATACGCACCATCTGATTGCATAAAAAAAAAAACAAACAAAATTATGACGGTTGAAGGAAAGATTTTGAGTGCAAGGGTGCTTTTTGGAACGATACCCAGGTTCCTTGTTTTAAAGAAAAAACGATTCCACTGGCGGGAATCGAACTCATGACAATGGGCTCTGAACTACAAGACACTGCACCCACAGCTACTCCGTCTGAGACTCATCTGTGCTGCACCGCGTAGAAAGGATTGTCTATGAAACAATTAACTTGGATCAGATCATTGGATCATCCATCATTCAAAATAGATAATAGAACTAGATTGTATACAGGGTGCCCCGGGAACTATTAGACCTATTTCAAGGCTAGGTTTAGCATCATGAACTATCTTATACCATATTGCAGAGAGACTCTTTGCTTTGTTCAAAGCAATGCATCGATCTGGATTTGGTTCCTTAGCTTGCCAAGAAAGTTTCCATACTTGCTGGTCATAGGTACCTGATAAAAATGAAAAAGATGGTCCTTATCTGTGGGGAAAACAAGGATTTGACCATAACTTTTAAACAGAGTAAAATGGCCTGTTGCAAGATGGGTTGATATGATATCACATTATGTGCTGAACTACTCTTTAAATATTTTTTTATTTTATTAATTTTATTTAAAGTCATCAAATTTCAAATTTGTGTTAGTGTTAGTTACTATCAAATTTGTGTTAGTTACTTTCGCGATATCACAATTACTGAAACTAGCTTTAATAAATACACGCTGAAACCGGGACTTAAAACCACTGGCCTCCAGGGTACAAGTCCCCGGCCTTATCGGTCAAGTCTTACTGAGGTCAGTTTCTACCCTTTACATATTATTATGTCTAACCATTCCGGGAACACTCTGTACAAGAGATATAACTACTATAGATAGTAATCAAGGGTCGGCCTGATGATCATGAACACCTGAGCGATATTGGATCCCTTGCATTCTATCACACAAGTGTACATGTATACAGGGAGATTCATTTTTTGAGTAACCTATACAGAGTGGTCTTTTTATTTGTATTAGTAGGTAGTACACAAGTTACAGAAGTTACTCACAATGGTTTTTGGTCGAATTAGTTTTTATCTTCTTTTTTTCAAGAGCTAGTAGAATCTAGAGTTCTAGATGATGGGTGATTTGAGAAAAATTAAGAAGAAAAAAAAAAACATTTAGAATTATTGTTGTTGATCTTTTGGTTGTTAAGGATAAAAATTGATCTGTTTTGGAAACTCCCAAGGAATTTCAAAAAATGGCTTTTCCAAAATATTCGCTATGCCCAAAAGACAAAGGTGACATATTTTTTCCAACTTTTCTTCTTCATCCAAAGATTTTTAACATTGAGCTCTTCCACCCAAACAAACACTGTATCCGCAAACCTTATGTCAGGTAATTAGAGGGCTTTCAAAAACCTTTCAAACTTTACAACATGCATAAAATGTGTGATCTATGGGTACGACTATAAAAACACAGGGCTTTCAAAACAAACCTTTCCAAGCATTTGCAACCTCTAAATTAGACTATAGACACCTATTCAGATAACAACCTCAAACCATGATTAAACACGCCTAGTTTGCACTCTAAAAACAACACTATTCAAAACAACCTCAAACCTGTTCCCAAACAATAGACACGAAAAAGTTCCATGTCCAAAATACCACAATAGATGAGGAACCTAGGAACACAAAAGAAAAGAAACTAAAAGAATACCTTTCACTCAATAAAGGTGCGAGACAAGATTACAATGAAAGACATGAGAAATAGTCAGTTATAAACCAAAAATTCTAATTAACCAAAAAGAAACATCGAAACCTCAACACAGTCAAGACAGAGGTAGAAAATGTAAATAACTTTTGACAACAGCGAAAAGAAAAGGTACTCCCAAACAAAAGTATACAAAAGAAGCAAAAGTGACTACCCAAAGATGCTTGATGTGGTTGTTATTCTCAAATTTAATGGAATAGAAGAAGAATCTTTCCTCTTTCTGAAAGCAAAGTATAGCAATAATAATAACTTCTATGATGATGATCATATTATTAGAAAAAATCTTTTAACCGAATGTGTACGTATAAACAAAACTAATGAAAATAGTATGATTGTGTTGGTTTTTATGATATTACCAAGAACGAAGAAGTGCCTGTGGTCACATAATTATAATATTTTCAACAGGTATATTCCCAAATTCATAGAAGCCTCTCCAACCCCTCTCATGAAAACAGTGAAAGGTCAAAAAGATGACCCTTCAGAGGGGCTGGTTTGCACCTTGTCAGAAAACAATACAGAATCCCATAATGCCTTCCGTAGCAGAAGGGAGGATTATTTTTAGTGTTGGGGATTTACCAAAACTCATAAGTTATGTAGAATTAATATAATCTCTATTCTTCTTATAAAAATACTATCTGGTTTGAAGTATTGTCCAATAGTATATTGTTTTAAGCTGGTTTATAATTACTTATGGTTTTTGAGATGTGGGTTGGTTTTATAATTACTTAATTTTGTAATCAGTTGGATTTGTATTTTGTGTTATGAGAAAAGAGAAAGACCTCCCCCACGACCGAAGGAAAGAGAAAGACGAGTCTAACTCATAGAAATTGTAACTACCCTACACCAAATCATATTATTACAAGTTATACAACTTGGTGGTCAAGAGTCAAGAATACTCCCCTTTATGAGAGGGTTGAGGATTTGGGTTTCTTGTGGGATGAACTTTCCTGATAACTTACACATCTTAAAGACTTTGAAATTACCTCCCTTTGGTATTCATTTTATACCAACCCAGTTTTCCAAAGAGCTCTTTAATTTTCAGATGGCTCCATTGGCATATCGACCAATTTTAAAGAAATAATAGTTTATTCTTCATTGAAATCGTTTGTTTTTCTTAAAAAATCAACGGCTGTATGTATGATTCTATTATTTTAATTGTAATTTATAATCAGTACATTATAAATATCAAGTAATTAGTACATGTATAGCCTTTGTATATTTTAAGATCGTTAACAGTTATCCTAGTCACATACGATGAAAATTATGAAAATAACTTGTTATTTAACAATAAAATTCCACAATTTCCAGTTTTAATTGGGTAATATCTAATAATAGAAAATATTGTTAACTTTATTTGTCAATTAAGAAGATTTGTAGCTGTAGATGATACCAATGAAGACCCATTCGGAAACATTGATTTGTTACCAACGATGAAATACGATAATGGTCCTCGAATAACTTTTGTAACCGAGAATGGTACTCCAATATAATCGATTACATCTGTACAAATGGTATCTATGTCTTGAAAGAACCCATTGGATAATCGGATGAATTTGTGGGACTTGGTCATGGGAATATCATGATACCATTTATGTACTTTTAGTTTTAGGTACGTAAAGTCTATGTATGTATAATTGTAAATTGTATTCTTAGGGTTCACCGTACATGTACATAATATTTATGTATAAGAAAGTCCATGTACAAAAATATATATGTTTGCTCCATATATTCAACACTCAATAGTTATCTCATTTAGGAATGATAGGAATGTCTCACATGAAAAGAAGGAATTTTATTTCCTTGTGAATCAGGACTCTGATTTTGATATCAGACCTGATGATGGCTGGTTAGCTGGGCACATGATTTACAACTAATGCATGTAGCCTGAAATGTTCTAAGATTTTAATTATATTATTATAAAGTAATATTACAAGTATTATTATTAGTTTGACCTTGGTAAGTGTACCATTATGCGTCATTAGAGCAAACGTGTGAAGTCTGCATTCATTTTCCATAATTATTATGTTTACGAAGCACCATGTCTAATCATATAGTTGAGAAAATGAGATCGACTAGTCAAGTGGTCAATTACACAGATATCCAATGGTTTCAGCGAAGAGTCGCGAGATTGAATCCAAGATACGGAGGAAAAAATTGTTCAATATATTTAAGATTTTTGTTCAAATTATTATTTTAAATGAGCCTAGAAAGAATCTTGTTTTTTAGTATTGCGTAGGTTCTGTACTACCAAATTTTGATTTGATTTAATAGTTTTGGGTGGAAGAGATTGCCATAGGCAATAACCCCGCCCTATAGTTAGGCATTTGTCCATATTATTTCTATGTATTTTCTCCTTTTTCTTGTTTATATGGTTCCCAATTTTGTATTTTAATGTGTATCATATGTCCTTATTAATCATTTTTTTACCATGTGTCTAAAATGTTTGAATTCTACCTAAATACATTCAAATTACAAAAAATTCTGTTCCACTTTAGATCGACCTCACAACTCTCACCCTGGAAAATAGTTATAGGACATGTGAAAGACTTGAAGAAGGACTAAGGGCCAACAGAGACTCTGTGGCTCTCTTTCTCATCATCATCATCTCTTAATATAGAGGTGAAATGCATCCACGTTCCAAAATACGTGGAAGAAGTTCATAGAATAGAAGAATAGAGATTGAAACTCTAAACAATAGAGGCAGAAGAAAAGGAATACTTACCAACTAAAAAATTGATGAACTTCACAGTTCAAGTTTCAAGAGCTGAGGGTTTTCGAAGATAGATGTAGGGTTCTCTATGGCATAGAATCGAACATAGGGTTCTCTGCGGTATAGAATCTCATATTAGGGTTTAAGAATCTAATATAGGGTTATCTGTGTATAGAATCTCAAATCAAGGTTTCTTAAAGTAAGTTAAGTTATCATATTTGAGTTAATCACTTTCGTGATATCACAACTAGTCAAACTCATTTTACTAAATCTACGCTGAAACCAGGACTTAACCACCGACCTTCATGGTACAAGTCCGCCGCTTTATCATTCAAGCTACTGAGGTCGGTATAGGTAAGAATTTTCAAGGATAAGAATCTTCAAATGAGAATGTCAATAAAAAATAAGATAAAAATCGATATGGATTCTTGGGAATTTACGTGATATTGATTATACAGTAACAGGAAATAATATAAATATAGTTCAAGGTTTCACTGATAAATAATATACATAGTTCAAAGTAGGTATTCACCTAATATAGGTATAATTATTAAACATAATGATTTTCTACATAGTTTAGTCATTAAGCTGGAGTAATTACCTATGTAATTATTTTCTAAGAAACTACCAGCCTCCGTGGTGGAAGACTAGTGCCATGTTCCACAAATCATAAGTCCGATCACGGGTTGGGTAGAATGTTCCAACAAAAAATTATTGCTGTTCGAAGTAATTGGCCCAACCCAGGCTGGATGAGGTAATGTGTGTAGTAGGTACGAGTCCCAGCAAATAGACGCTCTATCCAGGTTTCTTATATAAAGAGGTCATTTTCTCTTTTAAAAAGGAAAATTTGACCTGGACATATTTCTCTTAAACCCAGGTTCGACTGTATAACAATAATTCCGTGTCCGTGAGATGGGCACAGATATACCTATATCACGGTGGTGAGAGGGGCTACGTATGAGTTCGGTGCGGAAAATAAAGATTTTAATAGTTTGCAGTCAATAAAGGAGGTAATTTCTATGAATTGTTTCTAAAAATCATGCAGCTTCCGGGTGGAAATAGTCTGTATGTTCCCAGTTACTAGTCCGATTCAGGTTGATAGTAATTTTTCCATATAGCATGGCTTCAATTAATCGCAGTGAGTCATTGTATTTTACTAGCCCAAACCAGGCTGGTATGTATTTACTAATCTGATGTAAGTAGGTGGTTCCCAGAAATCTACTAACTTATAACAGAGGATGATGTTAACCACTACTTTATAAAAAACAACAATTTGCATTGGACGCATCACTCTAAACCCTCGGCGACGTTATACTCAAAAAGGTGCGGGTAATTGGCACAGAACTACCTATTCCGTGGGAGGATTATATGGATCTGGGCGTCAATATCTAGGCTCCTTTCATGTCCATTTATCAGTAATCAGTATAAAACATGTGAGAAGTTGTAATAGATGTACATGAATATCAGAACATACCTGGACAGCTGTTTCGAGCTTATTAGCTCTCATCAGCAGGTAATAGTTCTGAGTAGCCATGCCATCAACTAACTCTCTATTTTAATCAGTATTCTCTTTGGTTTTAACGTCCAGGCTGACTTTGAAATAAAGACCCCATTCTTCCCCTTCCAACTGTACCAACTGGCTACAGCTGATTTGAGGATAGCCAGGACGGAGGTTTCACCCTCCATTCGCTGGGATCGTACCAGCAACCCACAATAACCTCATCCGAGCCTGGGTAGGGCCGGAAATATTATACAAAAATATTTAGCAAATCTCACCTGCCGCTCCAATCACAGGATTCGCCGAAATCCTTCACAAGTCCGCTGATGAATTCCACCTGACACATGACTAGCACCAGCAAAACGTTCCAGCCAAGCTTGATGTGGGCGCCGAACAGATACATGGCGGTCTCAAGGACACTGGCGGCAACTGAACGCCCATCCGGTGGGGCATGGCTACTTTCGGCGGAAAAACACGGGACACTTTGGCGGCATTTGAGATAGCTTGAACAAATGGCGGCCTGTTTTTAGAGGATAATTGAGCGTAGATGGGATGTCCCAGTTTTTAAAATCCAATATAGATTTGATTTATTCAATATTGTAATAAGTTATAGTTGAAATTAATTTAATATAAAAATGAATAAGTTAATAGACGATGAAAATTTAAATTAATAAATATTTTGGTTTGGAAACCTTATGAAATTTATAATTAATCCACAGATAATAAAATTCATTTAAAATCTGTTACATAAAAAATTACTGAAAATAACTTGTTAATTAGTTAATAAATCCATTCAAAGGCACTTCTTGAATAAAAAAATATTACATTTATTTAGCTATTTCAATTTTTTAAATTCTTTAAAAAGTCTTAGCACTCTCACACATAAATATTTTTTCTTAATTAAAAATTATTTAATATTAAAAAAACTCAAACAGTTAGTCACCAAATCAAATATTATTTTCGCTGATAACGATAAAAAATTAAGAATAAATAAAAAACCACACGTACGGTACTCCACACAACGCAAGAATCGGAATTGAGGAAGTTGAGTCAAGTTATGAATATTGGATGAGAAGAGGTTGCACTACCAAGAATCGAACCTTGGAGTGGAGGGAGAAGTATCAAGTTCGGAGTTCGGTTCTAGTTTACGACAAGAAACGTATCGCGTGGTACAAAGGACAACTAATGAACTAATAAAAAAAAAACGTAACAACAGCGGTGCCTAAAATAAATAAGACCCAAAATAGTTTTTCAGTTTGAGCACATACGACCCGTTTGTAAAAATGTCCGTGGGAATGTGGAATAACTATGTTATTTTTATTAAAACATAATTTTTTTGTTGTTTTTTTTTTTTTTAGCCGACAGACAGACCGATAGACAAACTCAAAACCAAAGTTGCTCGAAAGTTGTCCAGAAACATGAAAAAATTTGAGAAAAATACAATCTTAAGCTAGATTTGTAAACTTAGAGCCACCGCACATTTCCCCTCTTTGGTATCCTTACTCGGCGCCAAAGGGGAGGTTCGTATGACATGCTAAATCTCGTCTACTAAAGTAACATTGCTTTTCAGAACAAAAATGGCAAAACAAAATTTTAGAGACCTCTGTCTTACTTCGCATACTGGGTACTACAATCTCCCGGACCAGCTTATTTTACCTCTCTCATAATTATGAGTAATATTCTACCACCCTGTAGCCCTGTACACTTACCAAGCCTCCCCCTCGCACAACCTGATCCTCATATCTCTCAAACAGGTTCAACGTCTCTCCTCAGAGATTTTGAATTTACCTCCCTCAGCTGTTTCCTCTGGTCCAGATTTCTCGGGAGTTCTGCTGAATTTTATCATGGAGCAGTTGGCACATCCACCAAATTTCTAAGAATTTGTAATTCGAGGTGCTTTTAAGGCAATATTTACTTATGAAAACGACACTGTCTCACTGACTTAATTATCGAATTACTGACCGGATTGGCTGATGAAATAATTTTTCAGTAAGTATCAGATCTACCAAATTTCTAAATATTTAAGTAGTTTTTTTTATCTTTTAGGATAAAACACAATCAGTATAAACAGAATCAGTAAAAATGATAAGTTAATGTTTATAATCTTAATATATAAATGTCAAAGTCACTGACTGATCATCGCTCTACAGCCCAAACCGTAATACCTAGCGAGCTGAAATTTGGTAGGTAGCTTTGTCTTATAGTCTAGATGTGCAATAAGACGGGATTTTTCGAAATTCCCACTACAACACCTGCCATTGGCGAAAAAGGATTTTTTGCTTTCACGGCCATGCCTCGGCCCGCAAAGCGGGCGACAGCCCGCTAGTTTTATTATAATTTTCAATTTCCTCTAATTTTTTAACACTTTTTGGAGACTGGAAAAATGGGACTTTGAAGACACCAGAGACCCGTTCCAGAAACACTCTCAACTCTCATAATCTCCCTTTCAACTGTCACACAAACGCTTTCTGATTGGTTGATTTGAACCCAACAACCAATCAGAGTGCGTTGTAGGAGATTGGAGAGTGTTCCTGGAACTGGCTTCAGGCATCATAAAATTAGGTAACCACTTAAATATTAACCCTTCTATTGCTGGCTATTCCCGACCTCACTGAGGCTACGTGAGGTTAATACAAACAAACCCTCGACCCCTCGTAAAGCTGGATTTTCCCGGCCTATCCCAGGCTGGGTGAATTTAATGCGGGTAACTGGAGGTGTCCAGCAAATGGAGGATGACACCCCCGTCTTGAATGACCCAAAATAATATATGTTAAAGATAGCGAAAAAAATAAAATTCGCTGAGAAATGTGCGATATTGAATCACTCTCTGGGATTACGAAAAAAAAAAGGTTTCAAATTTTGATGCGTGTTGATTTTTGGTCAGGTGTGCGGAGGAAAGGACCGCGAGGGTTCCAGATCTAACAATAGAGAGCCAGACTACCAACAAATAGGTAAACTAAACAAAAGATAGATATTATACAGTGGCGGTCCTACATTTTTAATAATACTCTTTAGTGGAAGGTAACCACCAGGCGAGGTTAATGCTTAAGTCATTTTCTACTACCTAACCCTCAGATTCTTATTACGTGTGATGGTCATATTCTGTGGTCATATATTTTTTGAGGAAATATTCATGCATTGGGTGGAATTCAAAACAACGATTCCCTAGGTGAATTATCAGACTAGCGCTTAACCACTTGACTACCAATTTTAAGAAGTAATTGTGCCCGAAAACGCTTTCGCGTTACTTCAGAGCACTTTTTTCATTTTGTTTCTACTGTTTTCATATTTCTCTGGGGTAACCAAATAAATTTACGGGTTTAGCCGTATTAACACCTTTTTTTAACGGTTTAAACGTCGCTATCAAATGCATGGTCATTTCACGACGGGGGTGTTACCCTTCATTCGCAAGAAACTCACAAACCTGCTACCCACATTAACCTCAACCAATTTTTTTCAATTAATGTTTTATTGGTGTTTTTCAATACATAATAATTGTTAAACACAAGTCAGGGAGAACATAAAATAATACATACATAAAATACATACGTGGTGTGTGTGGTGTATATTTATGTGTGTGATGGTGTGTGTGTGTGTGTGTCTGAGTGTGTGTGTGTGAGTGTGTGAGTGTGTGTGTGTGTGTGTGTGTGAGTGAGTGTGTGGGTGTGTGAGGGTGTGTGATGGGCTGGCAAAGAGGTTGTAGACAAAAATGAAAACAATGATATGGGGTTACAAAAAGAAAATTCTAAAAAAAAATATCAGAATTCATCAAAATCAGCCATTAAAAAATCTTTAAGAGAGTAATAAGCTTTTGACTTCAAATGGTTTTCTACCACAATTTTGAAGTTTTTAGTAGGTAAATTTCTAATGTTTGTCGGTAGCTTGTTAAATAACGAAATGCCATAGTAATTTGTCCCATTTCTTGCCTTATTTACACGATGTATGGCGGGGACCAGGTTTTTACTTGTCCGTGTGTTGTAGGAGTGAACGGCTGTATGGTATTCACTTAAATTTTCTCTCACATGCAGAAGGCATTGCAATATATAGATTGAAGGGAGCGTTAGGATGCCAAGGTCAATAAACAATGGCTTGGCATGTGGTTTGATAGGGAAGGATTTCACCCCACTGACAATGCGTATAGCTTTCTTTTGCAGAATGAAAAGTTGAGAAGCACTGGATGCATGTCCCCATAATAGTACGCCATATGTTAACAATGAATGTAGAAGGCCATAATATGCATTTTTAAGGATAGACTGGGAAACTTGCTTCTGGAGTCTACGTAGCAAGAATATACGGCTACTCAACTTTTTCGCTAATTTATCTGCATGGGCTTGCCATCTAAGTTGCGGGTCTAAACGAAATCCAAGCAGATCTACCGAATCTGGATTTTCAAAATTTTCTAATTTACCTAAACTGAAAATTATATGCTGTGTTTTGGCTTGATTTAGATGCAATCTGTTTGTATTAAACCACACCTGTGCTTGCGCTATTGCAATATCATTTTTACGAAGGAGTTCATCTTGATTTTTGTCTTGGACATACAGAGTGGTGTCGTCAGCAAAGATAGTGACCCTCGTATACTCAGGCAAGTTTGCTGGTAAGTCGTTAATGTATATTAAGAAAATTAAAGGTCCCAAGATTGATCCGGTAGGTATTCCCGTATTTACTAAACGCGGGTCGGATACACTATCCCCGACTTTCACTATTTGCGATCTGTTCTCCAGATATGTTTTAAGTAGTTTTATACTCGAACCACTGAACTTGTAATGATGCAGTTTTTCGAGTAGAATGACATGGTTTAATAGTTCAAAAGCTCGAGAAAGATCGCACATAGTAGCTTTAAGGTGACATTTATTATTATTATTAAAACAGGCTGATATTGAATTTGTTAGAGAGTTCACAGCGTCAGTTGTACAAAGATTTTTACGAAAACCAAACTGGGTAGGTGAAAACAATTTATAATAGTTGAGGAACATAACTATCTGATCAGCCATCACTCTTTCAACGACCTTGCTTAAAACAGGCAGAATGGAAATTGGCCTGTAGCTAGATGCTGAATTTTTCTCTCCTTTATTCTTATACACAGGATTAATTAGGCCATGCTTCAAACAGTCTGGGAAAACACCTACTCTAAAACACAGATTTACAAGGTTTGCAAGCACAGGTGTAATTAAGTCAGCAATAATTAAAATTAACTCTAAATTTAGGTCCAAAAAATCCCTAGCCTTCTTTTTAGTCAGTGATTTTATGACATTCTGGATTGTATCACCTGTTACTTCTAAGAAAACAAAATCTTCATCTATGTGGTCCACAACCACCTGTGAGACCAAGGTTCCGGGCTCTATACAAGAGGGCGAAATATTATTTATTAGAGATAGAGGACCATCGCAAAAATTAACATTAAACTCGTTTGGTGTTATCGAGCTTTTTTCTGCCAAATTTTCCTTAATCTTATGGTTGTTATTTATTATTTCCCAGGCTGCTTTATTTATATTATCAGTTCTCGCCAAGCAATTATCATTTAGGGATTTTTTCAGTTTGTCCAGGGCATATCGATATTTTTGGCGTGCTTGTCTTTTTCTGCTAGCAAGATCGGGTGACGGACAACTGCTGTGCAGTTCACTCAGTAACCGTAGATCAGAGCGTAGACGTTTAAGTTCTGGAGTAAATTTAAAAGTTTTCTTTTTATTTTGTTGCACTAATTTAGATTTTTCCGGAAAGGCAATTTTCGCCCCATCAGATAAGTTTTGTTGGAATATTTCAAACTTTTTATCGGGGGTTATGTTTGGGTCATTAGCGAAATCCCAGTTTAACCTCTGTATAATATTACGAAAGGAAATTTTTCCCGCTTCGGTAATGGGTCTCGTCTTTACTATTTTACTTGTAACGGCAGGTAAGTCTACAGGGATAGTTACTACCTGCGCCTTATGGTCAGAATAACCGGGATCTAATACATTTGCTTGGAACTCATTTTTACTAAAGTTTAAAAAAATGTTGTCTATACAGTTATTTCCCCGGGTTGATTCAAATACTGTACGGACAAAACCAAAAGTTCCCATCAAGTTAGTTAATGATCTGTTTTCGGTGCAGTTTATATCATTAAAATTTATATTCCAATCTCCACAAAGGCATAAATTTTTATCCGCACCGATTGTATTAAGAATATTTTCTAGGATTTCGTAGAATTGGCGAAAATTACTATAACACGGAGATCTATAAAAGCACAAAACCAGAATGTCATAGTCAATGAGTCTCACCCCACTACCTCACAAATAGAATCAATAGAATATCGATTAAGGGAGTCTATTATTTTATAATTCAAGTCTCTACGAAGATATATAAGGACACCTCCATAAGATATTCCTCTTATTAGAGTTGATCGAGATCGAGAGACAGCAACACGGTAGTCGGTCATGTTACAATATTGCTCATCACCAGATACCAACCAATGTTCTGTGATGCTAATTACTGCAGGAGAAGATGAACTACTGCTTAATAAGCTCTCTAGCATATCTATTTTATTTCTGAGGGACCCAATATTCATATGGAAAATAGCCATTTTGTTTTGGTCAGAATGAGATATAATATTAGGCACTGATATAGAAGTATGTATACTAGTACGCCTATCACTAGTTGGTGCTATTGTTGTTGTTGTAGGTTTGTTAGTAGATATTTGGGGTGAGAAATCTATAGTAGTGGGATTTAAAGTAAGTTGACTAAAATGGGTTACAGTATTAGATTTGATAGAGAGGGTGGAAGAGATATCATCAGATGCTGATTCGTCATGGGCTAATGAAAATTATTATGATGAGTAGGTAGAGAGAGGGGGTAGGTGGATAGATGGGTAGAATGATTGTTAGGTAGAGAGTGGGGGTAGGTAGACTGAGGGGCAGAAAGATTATTAGGCAGAGAGGGGTAATTTCCCCAGTACTGAGGTGCAGATGGTGTACCGGAAGGTAGTGAGTAGTGAGGGTTGTGATGAGGTATTGAGGGGTTAGGGTTTTGATGAGGTAGTGAAGAGTGAGGGTTTTGATGAGGCAGTGAGGGCTGAGTGTTATGATGGTGTAGTGAGGGTTGAGTGTTATGATGAGGTGTAGTGAGGGTTGAGGTGTTTTGATGAGGTAGTGAGGGTTGAGTGTTATGATGTGGTAGTGAGGGATGAGGGTTGTGATGAGGTAGTGAGGGGTGAGGGTTGTGATGGGTAGCGGGTGCGGGTGGGCTAGGTAGTGAGGGATGAGGGTTGTGATGAGGTAGTGAGGGGTGAGGGTGCTGTTGCCATGGAGGATGGTTAAACTGCAATGTTATGGGTTGATTTTCTGGGAAACAATTAGTATTATTATACCTGTAGTTTGATATTATAGGTGCAAGTGGAAGTGTGTTATTGCGTTCCTGCTGAATTGTATAACATTGTAAAGGTTGAGTTGGTGGTACTTGGTGTTGATGATTATTCAGTTGTGATGTGTTGCCTTCATGATGTAGGATAGTTGTTGGTTTGTTATTGACCTGTATGGTTTGGGATCCCTTTGTAATTGTTGGAATGTAATCGGGTGTATCTATTATTTTATTAGTTTTATGTGATTCTTTATTGTTGGAAGAAAGAGATGTGATTGTAGTTTTGCTTTTTAACCATTGTGTGTTTCTCTTCTTTTTATTGGTATTGTTTGGTAAATTTTGTTTTTTAGCATTTTTCACCAAGAATACATTATTTTTTGTACTATTTTCTGTGCTTTTTGTTTTGTTGGTAATTACATCAATTATTTTGGAACTTAACCATTGCTTTCCTTTCCTACCAATGTGAACACCATCTTGTGCCAGATGTTGTGGTTTGAGAAAGCTATGGGTATTTATAATGTGTATATTTTGATGATTAGAGCAGTGATGTTTTATTTTTGTGTTTAAATTAATGATATTTTTGTTAGTAATATAATCCTGGGGTGGGATGGAGATCAGAATTATTTTACACTTAAGCTTTGCTAATTTGTCTAGTGATTTTTTTATTTGTTCTGATTTTGAGACAAAGAGGTCATTTGTACCTGCAGAAATTACAACATCCCAACCCAGCTGGCATTCCAGCCTGGGTTGGGCTGGAATGCCAGCATCACGAAGTCTTCCCCTCGTTGGACGTTGCTTAACTTCGGTGAACCTATGAGAACCCTTGCATTCAACGCGCCATCAATGGTGGCGAAGCAGTTAATTGCTGATTAAAAAACTATTCGAAGGCAAAATGGGCCTTAAGTAATAGAGTTTTCTGTGCCGTCTTCCGAATTCACAATAAATCAACCTATGTTACCTGATCCACAACGGATTATATTTTATATTTATTTTTAAAGATGAGTGTTTCACAGCCTTCTCTATTTCGTAGCCATAATTAAAACAGGAGCTACTGTAGACGCTTGAGGTCTGTGTTGTAGCCTGCCCATCCCGTAATATGCCTCCCCTCTGATGGGCGAGAAGTGACACAATATTTCCCATTTAGGTGCTGGGTCAACACGAGCGCACCGGAAGGTATCCCTTACAAACAACTGTAGACAAATTAAGAATACAAATTTTTTGTCGTCTCGGGGGATCGAACCCGGCACCTTCCGCATGGCAAGCGAGTGCTTAACCACTGTGCTAATCATGCGCTTTCAGCTTAAATATTGAAATTAGTACCGTGTACCTTCTTCACTTGAAGGTCGCCACTGGTTTTATTATTAGCTATTGTGATTTTCAAGTTTCGGTTAGGGGGATATAGTGGGCTCCTTTGACCGTGCTAGAGATATTGGTCCTAAGAATGGGATTAGGGCTTGTGGATTTTTTTCATGGGGCTGGATTTTGACCATTAATCTTCGGGTCCATAAATAGCGGAGATAAATGAGAAATAAATTCTGTTGTGCCCTGAATTCATTAAGTACGAAAATTATAATAAGAAACGATATTCGGTGCACCCTTATTTGTAGTGGGTTTTGGAATAATGACCTTTTTGACAGCATGCAGGTTCTTGAAAAATTTTGGTTGGAAAAGGCAAAAAATATTGATCGTTTCATACGTAACTATCGTTTCATTTCTTTTTTAAATAGGTATTAATCAGTATCGTAACTAATGATGAAATTAATTCTCAACTCAATCATAACAATAAAAAATTATCATAATTTTATTATTTGTCGTCTGACCCGGTAGCTCAGTGGTCAAGGCGTCTGACTTGAAATCTAGAGGTTGCGGGTTCGAAACCCAGCCGGGACATGGAATAATGGGACTCATTATTTCTAATCGGGCATTATAAATAAGGCGATATTAATATTATTATTTTGTACAAGACCGTCTCACACGAACCGGAAGCAAATCAATTTTACAACTATAATTTGTAATCAAATTACGCACACAATTTTTCGTCGGCCCTAGTATTGGATTCTGAGATCTTCCGCATGAAAATCGAGGATCTGACCACTGAGCTAATTGTGCACTTGAAGTAACACCCTGTAGCTTTATCTCCTACCACGTATCGCCATTAACAAGATGTATAAATACATAATTTTAGATATGGACATAAATAATAAATAAATGTATAATGAGAGATGGACCGAAATTTGATTCCAAAATAATTTCTTCCTTTTTACGAGAAAAATAGTCAGCTAAATAAATCCATTTGAAAAAGGTAGATTGAAGGTAGGCTATATGAGTTTTTTATGGTCCTAGTTTGGAAATGTGATCCTCTTTCGTCCTAGGATTTTTAATTGAAAAGAGGAAATGTTGAGCATAATGTCTCCTTTTTTCTAACTTTTCATTAACAAGTCAGTAGTAGTAAGAGTAACCTATTGAACTTATCAACAACCACACCCACGAATTCTTTTAATAGATAATAATAATAATACTGCGCCCAATTAGGACTAGGTAATGAGTCCCATTATTCTAGCAGTAAGTCCATGACGTATTATTGTGTGGTCAAAATCCCAAATGGGAGGATAACTTGTCGTGTCCCGGCTGGGTTTCGAAGCCACGACCGCTGGACTATACTCCCAAATTTACAAATAGATACGAATATGGTCAAATTTGGATGTAAGAGATCTATCTCAAGGTACCGCTATTTTTTTCCTCTTATATCCAGGTACCTCCTAGAAAGAGGTTATTTCCCTAATATATGTAGAGGTAAATTTGATCCTGCAATTCATTTCTATTAAGTATATTGAGTTCTCTTATATCCAGGTTTCTCTTATATTCAGTTATCTTATATCCATGTTTCTCTTATATTCAGTTCTCTTATATCCAGGTTTCTCTTATGCCCAGTTCTCTTATATCTAGGTTCGACTGTAATACCTTTTTATTTGGTAAATTTTAACATCACCCCAGAAGACCAACGGGACCGAAGACAACCATGACTACCATGAGGTCTGTAAATAAGATTAAAATACCCCTCGTAATGGATACCTGTCCATTATCAATTTATATTTTAAAAGAATCATTTATATTCAGAGAAATATAATAGTTTGGTGTTTCTGAATCTATTAAATCTTCGAAAAATTATCCGGGTCCAGAAATTAAAGTCATAAAAGGCAGCTAAAAAACTGACCGTATAAAAAAAGGGCGATCGGTGATATAATTAAATTTTACAATGCTATAGGTGGTTTTCATATTCTAAGCTGTTTCTTGGTTTAATCCTGAAAATGATGTCCTGACCACGGGTTGTTTCTTTAAATACCTACTTGTTTTTTATTAAAAAAAAAAAATCATGAAAGATATATTATAAGAAAATTACTTAATCGCAACACAAAAATCAGAAGAAGCTTAATTTTATAGTCTCGAAGCCATTAAACTTCTTTTTGACCCTAGTACCTATTAGGGTCATGATTGAGCAGATATCATTTAAAGATTTTAAGGGCATTGTGTATAATATAGACACTAGACACGTCTCAGGACCGTTCCAGACGACCTCTGTGGTTCAGTTGCGGATTCGAATCGCGGCCGGAAAGGAAAATTCTGGTCGAGTTTTTCCAATTCCGGAATGGCATGGATGTAAAGGTAAAGTGCCCTGAAGTAATGCGAAAGCGGTTCCGGGGCACAATTACCTTAAAAAAAAAGAAAAGAAAGGACTGTTACGATAACCGATTTGCATGCCCACCAAACAAAATTGTTGAATCTTAGCGAACAAGACCTCGGTTTTCGAATCTCCATTAACTGAAAACTCATACCAAGACTCATTCTAGAAAAATCAAAATCACTCATAAAAATCAAAATTTCTAAGGGTCAACTTATGAAATAGGATTAGATTTAATCGAACGTCCTATTTACTGAGTGCACTGTTATTCAAGTGGTTTACGCGCTAGTCTGGTAATCCAGGTAGCGTAGGGATCCGTTGGTTCGAATCCCACCCAGTGCATGAATTTTTCCTCATTAATTTGATTTTGTGACCACATATAATAATGGGACTCTGAGGGTGAGGTGGTAGAAAATGCTTTGAGCATTAACCTTGCCTGGTGGTTATCTTCCACTAAAGAGTCTTATTATTATTAAAGAGTTGAATTTTTTTGTCTACACGTTTCTTATGGGGCTTTTTTTCTGAGATCTGCAAGAGGTTACACCATGCGACATGTAATATAGAAGACATTGTCTGGGATCTCAGCAACACATCGAATCCTGTGAGAAAAACCGTTACAACACAAATCCACGGAAGGGAAATCATCCCGAATCTATTCGCCTGATGAGATTTTCGAACCTATGTATGTTCTCATTAACATCGTTCGGAGTCTTTTTTTTTCACAAGCTTTATACCCTTCTAATGTATACGTAGAACATACATACATATACATACATTGCATAAATACATACATAGGTAAATTATTTTGCCTTCACAAGCGCCATAAGTCGCAGAAATAAAACTTGAAATTAATTGAGACATTCATGAGGAATCAATTAAACATAGCTGACATTCCCACAGCCCCGGCGCACAGTGGCGGACATTCGATGGCGCTCTAGGCACAAATAAATGACGTAAAAGCAATTTTTACATCATTTTGGCTATCAAACACCTCGGCCGAGGTGTGAAGAACGCCTATACAAAGAAAGAGACGGCCCGGCAGAGTGTAAGGTTAAATTCTCTATAATACGAGTTAAATTACACCCAACACAAAACACAGAGTGTACCTAATATGTTAAAACAAAAACAAAAAAAAAAACTAAAAAATCACAGAACAATCATATGTGGTCACCTCAGAGGTAAAGGCGACACTCGGTAAATTCAGAGGTTGTGGGTTCGAAAACCCAACCGGAACATAACTTTTTTGGAATTTGGGATATTTACCACAAAATATCTTGGCCTTACTGCTGGAATAATTGGACTTAATCGGGTAGTATAAATAAGGCGATATTATTATTTCTTTCTTCTTCGGACGGGCGGTCTCGAATTATTTCCGCCTTGAGATGCGACACTGACGAGCAAATTTTTAGAAATATTAATAAAAAAACAAGCAATGAACATTGCGAGCATGTGGTTAATTAAAATGGTATCGCTCTTATCCAGAAACTCCAGGCTTTGTTCTGGATCTAGGCTGCGGGGAACAGTGGGTGATGATGAGTGACATGTGATGAGATTTATTTATTTATTTACACTTTATTTTTTTTCACAAAACATTTAACAACAACAAATTAATAACAAATCGGTGGTTCAAGTCACGGGTTAAGCAAATATTTAGTTAGTAAAGCGATTTTGAGTAGTTGTGACATCACAATTCTGAATAAAAAAGTATAAATAAGTATCAGTATAAACAGAATAGTGAGAAGTTGTACTAGATGTACATGAATATCAGAACATACCTGGACAGCTGTTTCAAGCTTATTAGCTCAGCAGGTAATAGTTCTGAGTATCCATGCCATCAACTAACCTCTCTATTTTAATCAGTATAAACAGAATAGTGAGAAGTTGTACCAGATGTACATGAATATCAGAATAAATATGATAACTTAAAAAAGAAGTCAATTAAGTTCGCCCATTACATCTAATGTGCGCCGCAGCGCCACACAGTTTTGGCGCGGGCTCTGTGTACATTAGACATCAGCTCAGTTCCCAACACTCCAGCTCACATCCTCTGGGATCATCTGGGGAGACCAGCAGTGGGCTGATAGCAGAATCCAGCAGGGGAGCGCTCTCCATGATGTGTTTCTCTTGCCAAGGCAGAGAAAAAGCTGAAAGTACACTGGTCTGCCTGTGTGTAAAATGTAGGTTTTATATCATTTTTTCTTCTTCTTTTTTATTAGTTTTATAATAATAATAATACTCTTTTGTGGAAGGTAACCACTAGGCGAGGTTAATACTCAAAGCATTTTCTACCACCTAACCCTCAGAGTCTTATTATTATGTGGTCACAAGCTCAAATTAATGAGGAAAAATTCATGCACTGGGTGGGATTCAAGCCAACGATTCCCTACGCTACCTAGATTACCAGACTAGCGCGTTAACCACTTGGCTACCAGTGCACACATAGTTTTACGACTTAATAGTTCTTTTATTTTTACATAAGTTTTTCTGGTGAAATTTTAAATCCATAAAATTACATTGAAAAATCTTGTCAGGAAAAATGAGAATAAAGAAAATCATACAATGATTATTCTCGTTGAGAATTTACGAACTTGCATGTCCATTTTATAAAACACGGGAGTTACATTATTGAGCTTACAACTAATACAAAAAAAAACTAATTATATGTTAACTTGGAAGCTAAAAAGCTAAATAAACTAAATGTTAAAAGGTAAATTGCCTGATTCTAATAATTGTAGTATTTTGTTAGAATTATTGCAAAATACATATATTCACACATCCAACACCACCGGCCAGGTTCCACAACTTTTCACATCTATGTACTGTAGTATATTCAGTGATATTTGAGCTACATTTTCTAAAATTAAAGGCAAAAGTAATTTCTTAAATTAAAGGTAATTTCTTGCCATAATACGAACGCTTTTTAGATATCATTTTTTTGTCACCCGATCTCTTGACGAATTCATTACACGCGATGTTTTTTGTGCATTTATTTATAGTATTCCCAGCATCCATTTACAAAATGATTATGATATTAATGTTAAACTTCCTTTGTCTTGGGAATTGGCGTAATCAGCTCTTCTCGCAATGTGTTCCTTCTGCTAATGTTCACACCAGTTTAGTGGGCTTAACGCCTCTTTAACATCAAGGTCATTTGAGATAGGGATTCCATCCGTCATGTGCAGGACCCACAGCAACCTCACCCAGCCTGGGTGGGGCGGGAAACAGCCAACATCGCGAGAAGTGGAACCAAAGGGTCACCCATCAAGTGAGATATCGATTGCAAAATACACCTGTACAGCCGCTAAAATTGCTTGGTCTTGTATAAAATAAAAGTAAAAATAAAACCAAACGGGAGCTGTGAATATCCTGACAAACCATTTAAACATTGCTAAATTTCAAATTGAATTTGAAAACAAGAAATTATCTTATGCGAAGACCAAGATATACTTTTTCTTATTTGAAAGATGTTCCACTAAAATAAAAGAAATGGGTTTGAACACTCTAATAAATTTGAATAAAATAAAAAAAGAAATGGATAGGGAAAGAACTCTCATTTCTAAAATTCAATATTCAAAGCTTAACACCTCATTAAAGCTCTTGAACCTACCAGTTAAAGCAATAGAAAACACCCAAATACATACAAATATGTGCAAAACATATAAAACCCCATTCATATCCTGTTATCTATCAACAGCTCATAATAATGTTCTATCCAGCCATAAATCAATTAACCAAAGATGAGATAGAAGTATTACGTCACCAAACTTGTTGATATTCCTGGAGGTTGATAACGCGTTGATTAAATTTGTTGAAGGGGTTTTTATCTGTGTCTTGGGAGCCCCAATTATGAGCTCTTCCCATTTCGTGCCGCGTTTCATTTTCATTTATTAATAATTTACTTCCCCTGGTGATGTCGAGGGTTTTATCGCAGAACTCGTAAAAGTACTTCCATATACATAAGTTGTTAAGTAATTGAGATGTGGTATTTTCTTGTTATTTTAGAGATGAGTTGATGAGTATTTGAAAGCCTTTTTGTTACCTGAGCCTTGAAACAACAACTAATGTAGAAGTGTAGATGATTGTCTATGTTGCAGCTTTTCATTTCCGTAGTGCCATAATGCTTTCCATTTACTTGATGCTAGGTCAACACGAGAGCACCGGGACTCGTGTTTCGGTAGTGGAAAGATCAAATGGACGCCTTTATGAATTAATGTCTGTTAGGATTCCTGCCTTCTCCAATGATTTGACATTAACCTCACCCAGCCTCAGTGCTATAAATGCCAGTATATCGTGTTCGGCTCATTTGTTCTCACGAGGAAAGAAATTAATAAGAAAGCAAAGTGCTGTCCCACCCTTTGAACCTTGATCAGGTTCTGACTTCCCTTCTCATTGGAATCTGTAACGGTTTATTCGTCACCAGATTTTGCAAATCGCGGAACCTTATGGTACTGTGTCCTCGGGAAATCTAGGCCACATATGACTGGTTTCGCGACAGCTGTTGTTTTGTTCAATATTATTATTTTAATTATTGTTGTTGTTTAGAAGTCCCGCGGATATAAAGGATTTCTGAGCTCATCAGTTTATGTTATTTTAATTTTTCAAGGCGAAAAATTAACGACCTGAAATAATTTGTCACATCATTATTTTTGTACAAACATGTTGTCGATGTGAATAGTTTTATTATGAGACAGTTTAGTTTCGAAGATGTTGAGCATGTAGAGATTGTATATAGGTTGTACATTTTTCTTCTTATTATTATAGTACCTATTCTTAATTACGTAAGACAAAAATATAATTATACAGTAAAATACAATGAAATTATGAAGAAAAAAATAAATAGATTGAACAAAGAAACAAGAAAAAAAAAAAAAAAAAAAAAAAAAAATGAAGCTAATGTCCTACCTAAAGGGCGGGGTTATTGCCTGTGGCAATCTCTTTCACCCAACCCTTAATAGCATGAATGCTGGAATAATGAGACTCGTTAGTCCTAATCGAGCAGTAATAAGGTGATATTATTTTCCCCCCAAATCAACACCAAGCTGTTCCACTTTGACAAGCCCTGGGGCTCCAGTCTGGACTCCCTCAGTAGTAGTAGTAGTAGTAATAAATAATTGTATTTATTTTTAATAAAATTATTACAACTCCCTCAGTATTCAACGACAGTCTGAGTTCGGCACCGAACTCTCAAGAGTCCTGTTATTATGTGGTCACAAACTCAAATTAATAATAATAATAAGAACACTCTTTAGTGGAAGGTAAACACCAGGCGAGGTTAATGCTCGAAGCATTTTCTACCACCTAAGCCTCAGAGTCTTACTATTATGTGATCACAAACTCAAATTAATGATGAAAAATCGTTGCATTTTGTGAAATTCGAAGCAACGGATCACTACGCTTCCTGGATTACTAGACTAGCGACTAGCGAGTTAACCACTTGACTACAAGTGCACAAATAATAGAGTCAACTTACCTAAACCCAGACAACAGACAGATTACACCTTCTTACTAGCTCTGGCGAGACAATGAGGAAGGGCTATCTTAGGAACTTAGGATAGACCCTTGCCCAAGTCTTTAAGCTAAGTCATCACCTGAACATAACTAATACAGCTGTATCTATGTAGGTATAATTCTATTAACCAATAGACCCTTGCTTAAGTCTTTAAGCTAAGTCATCACCTGAACATAACCATGTATTTATGTACATAACTATGTCAACCAAACATTGTCTATCATACCCAGACAACAGGCAGACTTCACAAGTGATTAGTACCACCTAAACCCTAAACCACCTTTCCTATGCACAATGGACCAGGATAGTCGAAGAATTTAGAAATTAGACCCAAGTGTTTGGGTGCTTAATCCGTCACCACCTAGTATTATTATTATTAGTTTAATCCTTCAACCGAACTCAGTAGCTTGATCGATAAGGCAGCGGTCTTGTAACCTGGAGGTCGGTGGTTCAAGTTCCGTATAGTAGGTATATTAGTAATAATAATATCGCCTTATTTATACTGCGCGATTGAGACTATAAAGTCCCATTATTCCAGTAAGCCCAAGACATATCATTATGTGGTAAAAATCCTATATGGGAGAATAAAATGTCATGTCCCGGCTGGGTTTCGAACCTGCAACATCTGTGGATTACCAGATCGCCGCCTTTAGCACTTAGCTATCGGGACAGACTACCGGATAGTAAAGCGAGTTTGAGTAGTTGTGATATCACGAAAGCGATTATCACAAATATGATAACTTAAAATAAAACAACATTAGTTTAATCCTTCACGTAGTCACCGTGTCCAAGTGGGTATTAGCACACTAGGCGCGCACGCAAGGTGACCTGGGTTCGAACCCCAGCAGGGGAGGATTCATATACAAGACTTTTTCTTTTGAAAAAAAATCTTTTAATTTTGTGCTATCCACAAATATTGTGATATAATAGCAGAGTTATAAAGTGAATAATAATAATAATAGAGTTTTACCCAGCAGAAACTGGCCAACAAATATGAAAACCAGGCGCCTGACGACAGTGACAGTGGTCTTACTTAACTACTATAGTAATAATAAAATTCTTTAGTGGAAGGAAACCACCTGGCGAGGTTAATGCTAAAAGCGTTTTCTACCACCTAACCCTCAGAGTCTTATTATTATGTGGTTAATTATATAATAATAAGAAAATGAGGTGGGATTCGAACCTACGGATTCCTAAGCTACCTGGATTAGAAACTAGCGCGTTAACCACTTGACAATGCACTATGATATCTGGAGTAGACTTGATATGATAGGCTTTAAAAGTGGAATCATCCAAAATGGTGATAACCGGAGGATAATTATTCAGCTTAAGATCTACACGACATGGTCTGGACAAAGTATCGATGTTCTCTCCTCAAGAGGACTGAGAAGTGTTTTTTTTTTAATAATAATATTATAAAAATAACATAATAATAATATATGTACCTACTTAAGTATTTTTTTATTTTTTATTTTGAGTTGATATCAGAGTGATTTGTCGACGCTCTCATATAAGAGCTGTGGAACCTACGTAAAAAAGACATTAACCCGTTGAAAATAAAACGGACTTTGTCGAAATCTGTTCTTGTGAATAGTTCTAGAAAGGAATTTGCCATAGATTTGACGACATCTATCCTTATAGGATACCTCCCAGTTGATCTTAACAGTTACAAAATGAAACTATACTAACGATGAATTTTCGATTGTCTATGGATAATTTTTTTTTTTTTTTTTATCAAGTACTCGTACTTCAATAATTTTATATTATCTCTACGTTAAGCAATGTCCAGCAAGGTAGGGGTATAACTCCGTCTTGAATGACCGTCTTCACATCTCGGCCGAGGTGTGAAGAACGCCCTATAGAAAAAATAGATTTACCTACACTGTCAATCTGCCCGTCATGATTCAAATCAAAAGTGTTGTCCCACCCAAGTCTATGGCACTTTGAATACTTCTTTCTTTCTCTCACTGAAGCCAACCAACGTCCAGCAAGGTAGAGACTTGGATGGGTGACCAAGAGCATTCATGTTCGCACTCTCGCGCCTCGTGAAGCTGGCTATTCCCGTCTCCACCCTTGCTGGGTAAGGATATTGTACGTAAGTTTCCAGCAAATGGAGGGTAAAACCTCTGTCTCGAATGACCTATATCAAGAGACGTTAAGTAAAACAAAAAGTTTTACCTCTGCAACACAACGGAGTGACTTATTTATTTACCCCTTTTTTATACAAAACAATCAACCAAAAACTATAGCATGAAAAAAAAAAAACTTAAACAGATCTTTTCTGCCTTGCAGGGTTAATGGAATTATACAGCTCTTCACTTTCTTCACTTAAACAAAGTTGTTAAAGTACCTCTATAACACTTACAGCGTTGATGTTTTTATGGACCAATTTTTAATCGTCTGTTAGGACGAGAAAACATGACTGGTTTCTGTTAATAACTGTTTATTGTTTATACAATGAGTCCGAACCACAAATGTTCTCTAGTAATATAGGTGCTTCTATCATTGATAGACATGATATTCTGGCAAATAGACTATTCTGCTCTTCTGATAATGAATTATAGAAACAATATCGCATTTTTTATACTGCCACCTCAAAACAAAACATCAGAGTAAACAAAACCGTTGTCATGGTTACTAGTGATCTATTGAAGGTCAGTAACGAAACATCAGAGTAACCAGAACTGTTGTCATGGTTACTAGTGATCTCTTCAAGTTCAGTAACAAAACATCAGAGTAAACAAAAACCCTTGTCATGGTTACTAGTGATCTATTGAAGGTCAGTAACAAAACATCAGAGTAACCAGAACTGTTGTCATGGTTACTGATGGCCACCTCAAGTTCAGTAACAAAACATCAGAGTTCCCTTGTATCTGAAGTCGAGTACCAGCGAATGAGTATCTATTAAAAGATACCAGATACCAGAGTAGGTACCCATTAAAAATACCCAGGTGATATCTCTTATTTATTATTATTATTATTATTATTGGTGTCCTGAAGCACGAGCTATTGAACCGAGTCAACTTAGTGGTGTCCAAACTTGAAAGTTATCCTTTTTTTAACTCTCTCTACTAAAAGGTAACCACCAGACGAAGTTAATGCTCAAAGCATTTTCTACCACCTAAGCCTGAGAGTCTTATTATTATGTGGTCACAAACTTAAACTAATGAGGAAAAATTCATGCACTGGGTGGGATTCGAACCAACGGATTCCCACGCTACCTAGATTACCAGACTAGAACCCGAGGGACAGAGCAAAAATTCTATTACGAAGAGTTTTCTAATGTAGCCAGTTCTCTATTACACATGAACAGGTGACGCAGGGACCTGAGATTTTCTCTATTATAAAGAGTTTTCTACTACATATATCCGAGTGCATTATATCCAGGTTTGACAATACTTTATAATTAGAAATAAATAATATTACAGCTTTATTTACGAACAGCAATCAAATTAAAGTTGGTAGATGGAGTCCAGAGACTGCCAGAGAGGGATTGGGAGGAAAAGTGCCAAGAATACTAGATGCATTCCCTCTCTGGATCGCCAAGGACAGGGATTGGTAAAGGAAGGTCTTGGCTTTCGGTTCTCCACTTTTCTCTTTTTATTTTTTCCCTAATGACAGTACTTCTTCTTTATCTCACACAAGACACTGTTTGCCAACCACTGCGGGACTGCCAGTATTATAGTTTTCTTATTATACCCACTTGGAACGTGTGCCCAGAGTGCAAGACACAGGACCTCAGGCTCTAATGGCCGACAGTACATTCTGAAATATGTGTAAGTGTAGACTTTCTGAAATATAGGTTTAGCCAAACTGCAATCTCTAGTCTCGGTGGTAAGGAATTCCAGGTTTGGCCGAGCTGCTATCTAGTAGAGCAGCTCTTGACAAAGAGGATATAACTTGGTAGTAATTATATATATATGATTATGGTTGATAGTAGAAAACCATGTATACGTGCCATTCGCTGAGGAAACAATAGGAGTCTGTCCCGGTAGCTCAGTGGTAAGGGCGGCACTCTGTGAATCCAGAGGTCGTGGGTTCGAAACCCAGCCGGGACATGACAAGTTATCCTCCCATTTGGGAGGATAACTTTTACCACATAATAATGTCTTGGGCTTACTTCTGGAATAATGGGACTTTAATAGTTCTTTTGGGGCAGTATAATCAAGGCGATATTATTATTATTATTCTTGGCACAAAAATTACTCCAATAACAGGAGAACCTAGAGCCCGCAGTTTCCTCATGCAGAAGACGAGCAGAGTCATCTGGTTTTGTCATGGGTACAATACCCAAATCCCTATCTATGGACGAGATATTTTACTTATAATCCATTGAATTTTATGTAAATAATAATTATAATTTATTTATTTATTATTTGTACTGAAAAAATACATTGGTCTGGGACAGTGATTCTTCTTCTCGCACTTTGCTTTTTCCTGAACCTCCTTGGGGTCAGTGTTTTCTTAAATGTAATTATTATGATTATTAAGCTCGGAAAACCTCAAAAGGATTTCCTCAGGCAATAATCACGCCCTTTGTCAATATTGTTCTTGTCAATAAAGAATTATTATTATATTATTATTATAAAAAGACACCAAGTGCCGAGTTTTAACTAGTAAAGAATATTTCAGGAAATAATACATACTCGGCTGACTTCAAGGAATCATTCCAAGGAATCTTTGACGTTCTATAATGTAGTCTCATATGAAATGTATTTTGTGTCATTGCTTCATACAAGAAATCAATTCAATTCAATACCAACTGATTGAATACAGGTAGCTAGTAAATAATAGCAATAAGAAAATAGATAATAACACGACAGATCATCATAAAAACAGTTTAGGTGTAAAATTAATTCTCGGACAACTTTTTTCTGATCAGCTCACAATACAACAACTTTTTATTCTGGATCAACTCAATAAAATAAAACTTGTTTACTTGATCCTGTTTGATCGTTGGACCTCCCAGTCATGCATTATGCAGAAGCAGCATGTATCATCATAAAGTTTGCAACATTCCTCAGACTTGCTGCACAAGACACACACACACACAAACACCGCGAAGATACTGCGGTTTTTGACGAAGATGCATTATATTAAATTTTATTACATCTTGAATTTATACTGGATGTTCCATTGAAAACGAAAATAAAATACAATTGAGCGATACCTCTGAAAGGATACCTACTAGCACACAAGAGAGCTATATCAGTGTTTGTAATGGAACAATAATCAGTATAAACAGAAAAGTATAATAATAATAATTCCGTGTCCGTGAGATAGGTATTGATACCTAAATCACAGTGGTGAGAGGATTATATGGACGCCCAGATCCAATGTCTAGGATCCTTTCATGTCCATTGATTCTATTTGGTTTTAACGTCCTGACTTGAGATAGACAAGACAGGCGTTTTACCCTCCATTCGCTCAGAATCGTACCAGCTATCCACATTACCTCACCCAGCCTGGGTAGGGCCGGAATTGCCAGCCACGCATGTTCGGAGGGAACAGAATTTTCTGAAAAGTGAGAAGCAATAATTCTGAAACAATAATTATTTTCCCTTAACTCGTTCTCTAGTGAGAATTTCAACCATTCACAGCGCATTTATAAATATCATCTGTTAAGTGATAGTGGCTTCGATTAGCAAATCCTAGATATTGAATACTGTTCCATAGTTTGGCTCTAAGTAGCCAGATGGAGTTCCCATTGCTTGCCAGGCTGCAAGCAATGGGAACGGCCTAGTGGGTGTTGTCTTATAAAAAGCAATGGTTAACACAAATATGATAACTTATAAAACGAAGTTAATATTATTTAACCTCCTGAGACCTGGGCATGTTTTCCCGAAAGTACTGATTTAGACCTGGATGTACTTTTAGAAGTACATAAGACAGTTACTGCTTGAGTCCTCGGCATGTATTCCAGAAAGTACTGATTAAGACCTGGCCTTCTTTTAAAAGTACATGGAATTTTCAAAAATTCCCGACGGTTTTTGAGAGAAGATAGTAGTGTGAAGTGAAGTTGTCTTATGTACTTTTAAAAGCACATTCAGGTCTCAGGAGGATAAATCTTTATTAATAGGACATGCCTGGCGGTGCAGCGGGGGAATGCCGCAAGTATGCTTTCGGCTCTTCCCTCAGCTGAGTTTGTAGAAGTCTACGATCAATAATTTTATTGTTTTATTTACATTTAAATAAACTAATTTGAAGTTAGAGTTTATAGGACATACTCGTATGTACATTCAAATAATTCTAAAAATTAAAATACAAAATTTAGAACAATAAAAACAAGAAAAGGAAAGATAACATAATTAAATACAGATGTCCTAACTAAAGGGCGGGGTTATTGCCCATATCAAACTCTTCCCTCCAACCCTTATCAACCTGTTTACGTAATTGCATATATAATATGCGTGTAAACAGAGATAAAAAAAAAAAAAAAAAAAAAAAAAACTTGGTCTTTTTTACCACCCCGTAAAACATTGCGCGTCTCCAACACTAAAACATAGTTAATACCTGCATTATCTACACGTTGAAACTTGAGGAGACCTGACGTGCGGTCAATATAGAGTATTTCAGAGGATGCAGTAGGAATTTTAAACACTTGTCCAGAATGTAATGGTTCCAGGACCGAAGATTCGAAGTTCTTCGGGCGGAATTTTGACGTTTACTCTTGAACCTGCCAACCTGATCGCTGTATTTAAGAGATGTTTGCTGTTTGCACTTGAGATCCTATGAGGGCCAATATAGAAGGGCGGAATTTAACGTCTACTCTTGAAAACTCAATATCCAAAAGCGCCGAAATAGTACTTATTCCTACTAACCCTATGTAATACCTGGATATTACATAATATATTATATTATGTAGGTAACTTTTTTCATCGAAATAGCGATAAAGAATAACTTTATTTTTATTTTAACATTCACTATAGGAGAAACACTTCATTCAGAGAATTTGTGAAAGGGCATGAGCCCGAAATGCTGGGTGCATTCCCCCTCTGAATGGCCAGGCTCAAACGTTGGGTGAGGTATGATGCTGTAGGATTTGCTGAAAAAGTCTTGTAACTTTAGAGATCCCTCGGTAATTCTCGTACTCATGTTTGCTAGGAAAGGACCAATATAAACTGGAGGGCACAATAAGAGGAACACAAGCTATTTTTTCTCTTTGACGCGGTGTACTTCCATGCGGCCATTAAGTGTTGTACTTCTGTTGTAGTTAAGTGTTGTACTTTTGTTGTAGTTAGTATTTTCAGATGACTATTGCTTTGTATAAAAACACACAGATTAAGGATGTTCACTGGCTGCATGGAATGACCTCTCCTACCAATGACAAAAAAAGAATGTACACTAATTTTGAGAAAAATTTCAGGAAAAAATAATATTTATCAACTCATGGAAAGAAAATGTGAACTTTTCAACTTTATTAGGTCTTGGTTTTTTTTTTACAAAACACAAGACTTTAGGTTTTTTTTAATATCGTCAATGTATTGCTTATGTAATTTTTTTTCCCCCTTATTAGTAAATCATGTTAAAATTGAGATTTTTAGATACTTGTATTTTGAAGAAAAATCGAAAGATAATTAGAGTAAACAGTTATCTGAGTGTGCTCTAAAAACACCTCCAATGTTCTGTGTTTTTCAAGTTTTTCTTTCAATGAATTGCAATAGTTTTTCCTGAAAAAAAATCTTGTATAGAGTTTTCTGTATAAAACCAAAGTTATCTGAAAACATTGTCAACAAGAGAAGATACAACACTTTGTAGTCGCATGGAAATACACGGCGTTTCGTTCCACTCATTGTGCCCTCCAGTGTAGCTTCATTAAATATGGAGATAAAATAGAACGAGAAAAACTAGTGACATCTCACAAATAATAAATGTAAAAAAATCACAGAGCAAGATAAGCACTATAATAAAAAAAATCAAAAATGTGTCCCATAAAAAAATCACAGAAAAAAATCTGCAATAAAAAGTACTCTTGGAAAATATACTCTGAGACAGAAAAAGTCCTCTTGAAAAAAAAAAAAAAAAAAAAAAAAAAAAATGGAAATAAATGTTTCTAATGTCCTTTAGAGACAACATGTCTGTAGTGTCACTAATAAAAGTCTTCGTGTCAACTTTTCCAACAAGCTAGAGACAGGTAAAGAACTCGGGACAGTTAAAGTTAGCTCCCTAATTAAAGTTCAAGATGTCTTGACAGGCCAAGTCCAAGTCAGAGAGATATCGAGCAAGAGTAATACATGGAAAGCAAATGTGTAAGTTATTTTACTTCCGAGAATATATAATATAGTATGATATAATTTTTTTAATCGTAGAGAAAAACAAACATAGAAATTGAATTATTTTAACTTTTCGTACATCAAGCTCGCCGGGAGGCGAGCGCTCGTCAAGTAGCGCCAGCCAGCCGGCCTATATTAACACGAAACAGAGTTTATATGTATTTTGTTTTATTGTTTTCGCCCACTTCACGCTAACTCTTTACAATTTTTATTTAAAATTCGTAATGAGACGCAAAAATAGATTGTGTTTCACGAAAGCGCGAGATTCCTACGTACAGTTAAAGTCGTTTTCTGGCCACGCGTAAAATCTTGAATTTCATGAAATTATTCATACGGGTTTTTTTTTTCAGACCAATTTTCTGTCAAGGGTACAGCAACGTGTGCTTATCGTGGAAAGGCATGAGCTACGTTTTTGGATAGGGAATTTTTATTTCTGCATACCTTTTATAGTTTCAAGTATTTATTTTTTATAGGATAGGAGATATAGCCTTCTAAAATAAAACCGGAAAGTTGCACAGAGCCGCCCCTGGTTATCTTGGAGCTGCGATTGTGGTATTTTTGAAAGGCCTTATCATAGGAAAAAATATAAAAATATAACCAAAGTATTACACTGGACCAAACTTGAGTTATAGCCTCTGAAAGGAATACTTATTATGGAGCCCAGAGCCGTCTATTGTTATCTTAGAGATGTATTTTTGGTGTTTTTAGGAAGGTCTAGTCAAAGGGAATGAGATCACTTAATTTCAGATGGTTGAAACAAGTAGAAAAGTATTTAAAGCCCTCTAAAGGAATATCTATAATGAACCCTGGAGCCACGCCTAATTATCCCACGTGGATGACTGAAGGTTCTTACCAAACGTCTAATTACGCAAAATTATACTACGATGTAAATAAATTTTTAGAAAAATCAGCGACAGTGTGAGACATAAAAAGAAAAAACTGATTTTATATTTATGAGAGTAACAAAAAAAACTTCGCCTCACATAGAACTTAAAATTAGGATGACATTAAATCGTCTTTGCTTCATCCAAGCTACCAACAGGCCAGTTAATGTACGATGGAATAATAACGTTTTATAACTTCATTCAAAGATTTCTACATCAAGAGGTAAACTACCTAGGTCTATACAGGGTGGGGCAAAAGTCTGGAAACCCCTGAATAACTTTCGAATGGCTTCTTCGGTAAAATTAAAATTTTGTACGGTAAACCGGGCTAATAAGACCTTCTTTTAGAGTGGGGTCGATTTTTGTTACCGGCCCCCATGTCGGGGCCAGGGGGGCCAACTTCATTTTTTTAAATACGAACCCCCACCTTGCGATACATTTTTGAAAAGGTCTTTAAATAAGAAATACATTGGTTTAAATTTTATTGTTTTAATATTAACTGTTTGCAAATGGCGTCCAACTTTGTGTATGCAGTAAAGTCTGGAAACCCCTGAATATCTTTCGAAAGGGCTTTCTCAATAAATTTAAAATTGTGTACGGTAATCCTTGGTAATTGGACCTTATATTAGAATGGGACCGATTTATTTTTACCGACCCCTATGTCGGGACCAGGGGGGCCAACTTCATTTTTTTAAATACGAAACCCCACCCTGCGATACATTTTTGGAAAGGTCTAATTACCCCGACTTACCGTGCACAATTTTAAATTTACTGAGAAAGCCCTTTCAAAAGATATTCAGGGGTTTCCAGACTTTACTGCATACACAAAGTTGGACGCCATTTGCAATCAGTTAATATTAAAAAAATAAAATTTGCACCAATGTATTTATTATTTAAAGACCTTTCCAAAAATGTATCGCAAGGTGGGGGTTCGTATTTAAAAAAATAAAGTTGGCCCCCCTGGCCCCGACATGGGGGCGCGTAACAAAAATCAACCGCACTCTAAAAGAAGGTCTTATTAGCCCCGTTTACCGTACAAAATTTTAATTGTACCTAAGAAGCCATTCGAAAGTTATTCAGGGTTTCCAGACTTTTGCCCCACCCTGTATTATGAGAAGTGTATAAAATAGTGGCCAGTAAGAGGCAAAAATATTGATTATTGTAGATCAAATGATAAATACAGGGTGGACCAAAAAAACGTTTACACCCGTTAATGGTAGATTACTGACGACATTTCCAGGCCGCATCTGGAACCCGTTTTTTCGGATTCGCCTTCGTAACTGCACAAAGTGATTTTTTGTAACTTTCCAAAAAAGTCCGACTTTGGCTTATTCTTCGGGTCAGTGCTTTGTTTCTGTTTAAGATGAGTTGATTCTGAACAGTTCTGCAGAAAGCCAACAAAATTTCGATGTTTTAAGCTACACTATTTTGTTTTTTACAATTTGGTTTGGCATCTTTTTTGACACCTGAACAGAAAAAAAACACACGAAAAAACTTTTTTACTAAATAAAACACTCGACATTTGTCCGAACAAATTTTGGCACAGACACGGGCAAGTTTGATAAAAGTTGGCGGCCGCCCCGAGGATGCTAAAAAATAATTTTACGATTTTTTATCACGTGATCTTCTGGGAAAAATTATTAGATGTTTTGCCAAAAACTCTTCAAAATTCCTAAGAGTTTTCTAGCTGTAGACTGTGTAAGGGCGTCTTGTATTGTTTACAAAATTTGTTTACATTGCTGTTTTTGAATACCGCGGTCTTACATGTCCTCATCAGCCAGTTTAAGAAAATTCAAATAATAGTTTTCGTGCTTCTCAGATTGTCAGTGGTGTTAGCTAGATGTGCTAGTGCCAAGAGTATGAGTCGTATGACCGATGTTCAATTCTCGACAATCAATATTTTTTAATTATCAAAAAAAATCTGATGGAATATTTTATTCATACCTGTATCTGACTTGTTGTAACACCAACAACTTATGGTTTCTTTGGAGGTAATACCATATGTAAATTGAGTTATATCAGATACTATTGGTATCATAATTCACATAATTATTATTCATGTAAGACCCTGAGAGACTGCCTTGATAATGGATGGTTTCTCTTATGCTTCCCTAAGAGAGGAAATAAACTGGTGAATTTTCCTAACGAAAGTAGAGTTCATAAAATAATGCCAGGTAAATATGTAGGTAGGTTCTTCTATCATAAACAATACTAATTAAATAACAAATATTTACCGACTGCCAACTTCTAATAGAAATCCTGAAAAAAAAACAAGATAATATTTTGTAAAATGAATAAAATTTTATTATGTTTTATACTATTTGGGTATAATCAAAAAGGTATTAAAAATAAACATTTTGTCTGAGTATGTTCAATGAGAAACGATTAGAAGCGCACGATTAGCTCAGTGGTAAGCTAGTCACTTGCCATGCGGAAGATCCCACCCGGGTCCGAACGCCAGAGACAGCAAATCATGTTCCGTCTAATGTTGCGGAAGATTTCAGGTTTTTCTGTCAGGTCATCAAATGCCAACAGGATTCTTGCTACCAGATTCTGCTACTCTTGCGTCTCCACTGGTATTTCGTAAACTATGTTTTTCACGTGATCCCAAATGTTCCTGTTGGCAGCTCCATATTCTGCCGAATGCAAATCTGCCATTTCAGCATCCGAATAATAATTATTATGTAACTTGTACTAAAAAAACTCAAGAAGTTTAAAAATAATATTTCATAGAATGCAGAAAAATATGCTTGAAAACTATCATCGAGAAACAAACAATCATTCATTTGACTGGCCTTTAATTAATTCCAAGGAAAATAATTATCAGACATAAATAGCTAATTACTCTTTGAGTACAAGACGACCTTACACGGTCAACACTTTTAAGATTTTGAACATCATTTTTTGAGACTTACCTGGTTCGTTTTCCCAGAAGATCACGTGATAAAAAATCGTAAAATTATTTTTTAGCATCCTTGGGTGGCCGCCAACTTTTAACAAACTTGCCCATGTCTGTGCCAAAATTTGCTCGGGAAAATCTTGAGTGTTTCCAAGTGTAAAAAACTTACATGAGATTTTTTTTTCTATTCAGGTGTCAAAAAAGATGCCAAACCAAATTGTAAAAAACAAAGTAGTGTAGCTAGAAACATCGAAATTTTGTTGGCTTTCTGCAGAAATGTTCAGAATCAACTCATCTTAAACAGAAACAAAGCACTGACCCGAAGAATAAGCCAAAGTCGGACTTTTTTGGAAAGTTACAAAAAATCACTTTGTGCAGTTACGAAGGCGAATCCGAAAAAA
>CM044961.1:1714401-1777401 GCA_024516035.1 Bactericera cockerelli | reverse complement strand
CACTCTGTACTCATTTACTCATAAATTGATAACACAATCACGAAAATAATTATAACACAAATAATATGATGTGATAACTTTAACTTAACAATATTTTTTAGATTTTTTTTTATTTAAAGATGATTGTTTCACAGCCTTTTTTATTTCGTAGCTATGAAACAGGAGTTACTGTAGACGCTTGTAATCTGTGTTGTAGCCTGCCCATCCCGTAGTATGCCTCCCCTCTGATGGGCGAGAAGTGACACAATACTTCCCATTTAGGTGCTGGGTCAACACGAGCTCACCGGAAGGTATCCCTTAGAAACAACTGTAATTAAATTTTGAATACAAAATTTTGTCGGCGCGGGGGTTCGAACCCGGGACCTTATTATTATTATTATTATTTAACTCTTTATTGGTCAACTACATACATTCAACAAAATAAGACATGCTAAAAAAAAATAGAATATGTAGGTAGTGGACCAAGGGGCGAGGTTAAAGCCTGTGGCTTTCTCTTCCACCGACCTTTCGCATGATAAGCGAGTGCTTAACCACTGAGCTATTCGTGTGCTTTCTATTCCAGGTCTCTCCTGCTGTTCCCCGGATGGTAAGATTCTGGACCCCCTCTCAGACCTCTGCTTCCCTATCCAGGTGTCTGACAAGGATCCCTTCTACTCCGCATTCAACGTGACTTGTATCGACATGTTCCGAGCCAGGACGGTCCGGGAATTCGGATGCGATCTTGAAATAGATCAACAGGTATTCATTCTTCCTCTTTTTTTTATTATTGATTCTTTCGCTTTGCCTTTTCCCAAATTTAGTCATAAACTATCTTTTCAATTTATATTTTCATAAAAAAAACAACCGTCTCAGGTATCATTATAATAGAGAAAAATAAGAAGTAAGTCTGAATGTTTATTTAAACTTGATAAGGAGTTACCATGTTTCAACTTGATAAGGAGTTACCATGTTTCAACCTTCAAAGAGGTCATCAGCCTTCACTGAAGATAGCTTCAGTGAAGGTTGACACATGTTTTGCAAACTAAGAAATAAAATATGTACCAGAATATGTATTTATGCATAGTGTTTAAGAGTTATCATAATTATTTGTGTTAATCACTTTCGTGATATCATAATTACTGAAACTAGCTTTACTAAATCTACACTGAAACCGGGACTTGAACCACCGACCTCCAGGTTACAAATCCGTTGCCTTATCGATCAAGCTACTGCGGTCGTTGTATACGTAAAATCATGCCAAGATAGAGAGGTTTTCTTCTTAAGCGTTTAACACGTTCATCGCCGCAATCCACTTATGGTTCTGTGCCAACCTTGTTTACCCAAAATTGACATGTCTTTACAAATTGACAAGTACCTAATCATAATCAAGTTGTAGCTCTGTTCCAAGACAATCATAATCCCATAAGAAGTACATTGAAATATAAGCCCTATAGGGGTTTAGTGTACAGAAACTCTTCACATCTTTCAAAACCCCCAGGGGGGTTTACGGTACCAGTCATTAAAATCAACAAAGCCCCCACATAAGTTTACGGCGCTGAACGTGTGAAGATACTGAACTAAAACAAAACAGTGGCAGGTGATGTGCTTACAGCGCAAGCGCAATGTAAACGTTGCCAGAGCCAGGCCCCAAGGACTTGATCAATAACGCGGCGGACTTGTAACTTGGAGGTCGGTGGTTCAAGTCCCAAGTTAAGCATAAATTTAGTAAAGCGAGTTTGAGTAGTTATAATATCACGATTGTTTAATGCTCTCCTTAGAAGTATTCCTTAGGGAGAGAGCCACAAAAATTGTAAAAAAAAAACTAAAATAAATATACATTATTATATTTATTGAAAAAAGAGCATTTTCTACCATCTGACTCTCAGAGTTTTATTATTATGTGGTTGGGTGGAAGAGATTTCTCAGGCAATAACCCCGCCTTTTAATTAGGAAACTAGTATTCTTTTCTTCTTTGTTAATTATTTATTTATTTTTCAATCTATTTTATTATTTATTTACTTTTTCTTAATTATTTACTGTCTAAATTGTACATTACTTTGTCCGTTCTCCATCTGATTTCGGCCCCGAGTCCGACCTTGTCATCTCTATTTTGAGACTTTCAATTCTGCCCTTAATCTGATCGAATCTGTCGCCAGAGTATTATTCAACAATTTAGATCAATCTTTATTTACAATTTTTTATATACAGGTACAATCAAAAGGTATAATTAATTAAATATAAACAAAGTTTGATCAAGGGTGGTGATAATGCCTTTGGCATTTTTTTGGCATTCTCAGAGTATCGACGTCACCCACTTCCTGGACCTGTCGCAAGTGTACGCCTCCAACAAGACAGTGGCGGACACCCTCCGAATGTTCCAGGGGGGGCTCCTGCGCTCCCAGACCCACCAGGGGGGGCAGTTTCCGCCCCAAGTCGGGAACCCACGGGAGACGTGCGCCCTCAAGAAGGGGATCAAGGACGAGACGTGCTTTCTGGCGGGTGAGGGGCCGCCTTTTTGTTATTATTATTATTACTATCTGACCTGATTGCAGGGTTTTCCGTGAAACCCTAACAATTAACACTGTGACCTAATTAGATCTATTGCGACCAGTCCTGATTGAGATAATTAGTCAGGACAAGCGGGCAATATCAAAGTTGGAAGAACTCTGACTTTTTCAATTTCAAATTTTAGAAAAAAATTTATCAGGTGCATTAGGTATCCAACAAAATAATTGTAAACAGTGTCGATGGCACGTTGAATACACCAGTTCTCGTTCTGTCACTGAAAGCTGTGAAGTAAAAAATGTTGTGAAACACTCATCTTGAAATAAAAATTAAATCCACTTACTAATACATATTTCTGTGCTACACTTGCAATTGAAAACATAACGTTTCACTCACATAGAAATAATACCGCGCCTTACTGCTCGATGAGAACTAGAGGGTTGTGTGGAAGAGATTGCCACAGGCAATAACCCCGCCCTTTAGGTAGGACATTAGCTTTATTCTCTTTTTTGTTCTTGTTTCTTTGTTCAATCTATTTATTTTTTCATTATAATTTCATTGTATTTTACTGTATATGTATATTTTTGTCTTACCTAATAAAGCATACTATAATAATAATGATTCCAATTATTCCAGCAGTAAGTCCAAGACGTACTGTGGTGAAAATATCAAACGGAAGGATAATTGTCATGTTCCTGCTGGGTTTCGAACCGCGACCAGTCATCGGGCTAATTCTGTTACTGGTTCTCAGGTGACAAGCGGGTTAATCAGAACATCTTTCTGACACCTCTACACATCGTGTTTCTGCGCACGCACAACAAGATAGCGGCGGCCCTCAGTAAGATTAACCCTCACTGGAACGATGAGAAGATCTTCCAGGAGACGCGACGCATCATGATCGCCATCTATCAGCTCATCACTTACAACGAGTTCCTGCCGATTCTTGTGGGTAAGATCTTGGCGAGGTTGATAGCAAAGGGTTAAAAAAGCCTTTTTTGCCACTGTGGGTGAGTTGAGCTTAAATTTAAGCCCAACTCAGGACTTGTTGATTCTATTGAATATTACTTATAACTGTGCGGCACTTGATTGTTTATTACAAACTAATTTTATAACTAGGATCAGTGCTTTTTGAGCTGCAGGTCAATCATAATTTCCAGTTTTTTTTTTTTTTTGTGTGTCTCCGGAATTTTGCTGCATAGGTACTAGTTCGCTTGAACAGTAGATACCATTCTATCGATCAACATTATAAATTTGAAAAAAAATTCCCATTCATTGCCAGTCAATTTTTAATTTAAAAAAATTATGTCTAGAATAAACGGGCGCACTAATACTATGCTTCTTTATCTATAAAAATATTAAATAAAATGTAAAATAATTTGAATAAGAAAAGTTATCATATTTTTGTGATATCAGAACTACTCAAAATCGCTTTACTAAATCTACGCTGAAACCGGGACTTGAACCACCGACTGACCGAGGCAACACTGCCTTATCGATCAAGCTTCTATACTACAATACAAGTAAAAACTTGAATTTATTATTATAATTTAACACTTTATTGGTCAACTACATGATACATTCAACAAAATATAACATGAAAAAAAAGAACACAATAGAAAATGTAGTGAATCAAGGGGCGAGGTTAAAGCCTGTGGCTTTCTTTTCCACCGAACCCCATTTTTAAATCATCCGAATTTTTAAATCCGCACCTTCATATTTTTTTTTTCTTTTCATTTCCAGGTGAAAACATCCTCAAGAAGCTGCATCTGCTGATCGACCCTAAGCAAGGACACGAGTCAGGATACGACATCAACCTCAACCCTTCCACCATGAGCGAGTTCATGAACTCAGCCTACCGCTCCCTGCATACCTTCATTCCGCCGAAAGTCAAGTGAGTCAGCACATTCATCAGCACTAAATTTAGGGTAAAATTATAAAGCTCAAGTGAGTCAGAAAATTTATATTCACTGATTTAGGGCCGAAGTATAAAAGTCAAGTTAGTCAGCAAATTCATCAGCATTGATTTAGGACCAAATTATAAAGCTCAAGTGAGTCAGCAAATTCATAAGCACTAGATTTAAGCCAAATTATAAAAGCCAATAGCTAAGAGCCAGACGCTGATGGCTTCTTCAAGTTAGTCAGCAAAATTTATGACCAACGTATAGAAGTCAAGTGAGTCAGCAACTTTTTCAAAACTAGATTTAGGGCCAAATTATAAAAGTCAAATCAGTCAACAAAATTAATCAGCACTACATATTGGAATATGATGGGTGGTTTCAGATATGATGCATTAGTTCTCGTAATGTGTCGATTGATACTCACTAAAAATTGTGACAAAATAAAACACAAAATAACTGGAACTTTATCACTTTTATCTCTCTTTTTAATCACTCCCGACTATCCCAACTAACGAGCACACTCTTGTCATGTACTCTTCCAGCTTGAGAGGCATAACAGCTACTTCAGGAACTTTACCTAGTGTTTATGAGAAAGACATAGGAACAGGAAAGCTCGGGACTTAAAGTCGGTAGATCGATAAAAAAAATATGAAAAAAACTAGAGAAAAATGTCAGCAAAAAACCAGAAGGGAAACTATTTCAAAAAGAATAGTTCACCGCCAAATGAGCACGAAAAAGTTTTTCTATGCAAAAAGTCGCTAAAAAACCTTAAAAGTAGGAAAAATATTTCAAAGAGGAGAGAGAGAAACACTGGCATAAAGTGTGAGGAAAAGCAATAGAAATATCATGGATGAAAACTTCGAACTACTTGACTCGCTGCCAATGTTAGGAACACGGGAAAAGCATCCTAATTGTGCCTTTGTTGCCGTCAAAAGATATTTTTATCCCACACAAGTGACGCAAATGGGGACAAATTTCAAAGAATGAGGTAAAAAAAGGAAAGGGATTCTTTTTTTTTTCAAAGAAAAGTATTTTGAAGTGGTTCCCAATCAAAGCCATCGCCGCAAACCATACATGATCTAGCAAAAATAAGGGGGCGGGGGAACCAACTCACCATATGAAAAAGAAAATAAGGATGTAGGTTTATATTTTTACTTTCCTTATCCTATAGAAAGGAAAGTAATGGAATCACCCAAATAGTCAGTTTTCAGTGCCAAAACACGTTTTAGGGTCCCCAGAGCTTAAATCCAAAGTTTCAGCCATTGATTGGTCCGTCTGAGTGTGTGTTTGTCTGTGTACTTTTTGGACCTCGGCCCCAATTTACCGGTATTTGGGGGGTTGTGATATATCAAATCCAATGATTTTAAGGAGTTGATTACGAATTTGACATTGATTTTTAGCTAACTGTTACCTTTGTGTTACCAGTGGCTTTTGGTCCCATTCCCATTCCTAATAGGATAAGGAAAGTGTGATGTTTACACCAGATTATTCTAAATAAGGTGTTCAGTAATTTTCTACTTACTTACTTTCTCTCTCTCTCCCTCTCTCTCTCCCCCTGCTGAGATCTCACGGCAGACCTCACAAGTATACAGGTTGTGAATCGCTGTTTAAGGGGGGCTGAAAAAAAGGAGTTTTTTTTAAAGTGGGTGAGAAAATAATGAGAAAGAGAGTGGAGAAGATTTGACGATAGAAAATGTATCGAACAGATTCGGGGAGATAGTGAGAGAGAGAGAGAGAGAGAGAGAGAAAGAAAGAGAGAGAGAGAGAGAGAGAGAGAGGAGAGAGAGAGAGATAGAGAGA
Source organism: Bactericera cockerelli (assembly GCA_024516035.1). Taxonomy (NCBI): domain Eukaryota; kingdom Metazoa; phylum Arthropoda; class Insecta; order Hemiptera; family Triozidae; genus Bactericera; species Bactericera cockerelli. The sequence continues at coordinate 1,771,219 of CM044961.1, read as the reverse complement.
GAGAGAGAAAGAAAGAGAGAGAGAGAGAGAGCCAGCCTGCGTGGCGTGACCGCTGCTCGTAGTCCAGAGATCCTGAGTTCGACTGTCGGTTGAAACACAGAATGTTTGATCATTAACCTCGCCTGGAGGTTACCTTCCACTAAGGCGTATTATTATAATGAAAACCACCGTCCTAGTCAGGACGTTAAATTAAATAGAGTCGTTGGTGTTGGGAAAGGCAACCAGCCGTAAAAATATGTCACAACCAACCAACCTCAACCATGAGGTTGAACGATGCCGACCCCGATAAGAAAATGAAAAAAGAGGTGAATTTTAATAATGAGTGCATGGATATTTTGTAAGGGAATTAGAAAGAGAAAGAAAAATGAGAGTATAGAGAGAGAGACAATAAGATGTTATCAGGAGAACAAGGATTGTACACACTACACAGAGAACTGGATGTAAGGGAAACCTCGATATAAGAGAAAAATTTACCTCTTTGTAAGGGAAAATAACCTCTTTATAAGAGAAAACTGGATAATACAAGAGAAAAACTGTATAAGAAATAAGCATATAATATGAAGAAAAAAACGAGGATTGTACCTGGCACATTGCATACATTAAACAAATGACAGGAGTTTATAAAAATCATAGCTTTCATATTTTCTTTTCTTTAGCCCGCACTATGCAACTTAGTTATGTATTAAAACTCATTGCTTCTCTCTCTCTCTCTCTCTCTCTCTCTCTCTCTCTCTCTCTCTCTCTCTTTCTTTCTCTCTATCTCCCATTCTGTCTCTTTCTCTCTCAAAAGTAAAGCTTAGCTTAGGAGGAAAATTAATTATGTATGTACATAATATTATATTTTATTGATGTAAATAAATTTGCCATACTCTCAATTCAATTCCCTGCCTTTATCTCTCTCGCCCTCCCTCTATCTCTTCCTCACTTCCTCTCTCTCTTCCTCACTTCCTCTCTCTCTCTCTCTCTCATCCCTTCCTCCCTCTCTTTCTCCCTCTGTGTCTTTCTACATTCTCTCTCTCATCCCTCCCTCTCTCTCTCTCTCTCTCATCCCTACCCCTGTCTCTCTCATTTCAGTTTCTCTTACTCCCTCTCACTTTCTCTCCCTTTCTCCTTCTCCCCTCTCTCTCCTTCCTACTCCCTCTCTACCTCCCTCACTCTCTCTCTCCCACTCTCCCCCTCTCTCTTTCCCCCTCTCTCTCCTTCATCTCCATCTCTCTCACTCTCCCTCTCTTTCATCTCTGCCTCCCTCCCTTAAAGCAATAGAAAAACAGAAACATACTCACAAGACCGACTATGCTTTGATTAAAATTTCATGACCAGTTTGTTGTTGCATACAGAGAATACGGGATGAGATGGAAAAAAAATGAAAGAAGACTAAGATAAATGTAAAGAGAAGGTATTTAAAGTTGATAGTGAGAGAGAAAATGTGTGAGACAGATAAAGTAAAAAGAGAGAAATAGAGAGAAGGAAATAGGAATAGAGAGAAATAGAGGGAGATAGAAATTGTGTGAGATAGATAAAGTAAAAGCGAGAGAAAGTAAGACAAAAAGAGAGAGGGAATAGGGAGAAGAAGAAAGAGAAAGAAAATATGTGAGAGAAAAAGTAAGAGAGAGCGAGAGAGAAAGAGAAAGAGAGAGAGAAAGGAAGAAAGAGACGTAGAGGGATAAGGAGAGATAGTGAGACATAGAAAATGTGTGAGAAAGATAAAGTAAGAAAGACAGAAGGAGAGAGTGAAAAATAAAGAATAAGTACGCTTCTGTTTTTCTATAGCGCAGGGAGCAAGAACTGAAGATGAGAGAACAGAAGAGAGAGAAGGAGAGTGAGTTAATATCCTTCTCTCTCTATATGAAAGATATGAAGAGAAGAGGAGAAGATAGAGAACGAGAGAGAGAGAGAGTTAAATTGAAAGTGAGATAAGGAGAAGGAAAGAAAAAAGAGTTACAAGAAAATAATAAAAGAAAGAGAGAGAAAAAAAGATAGCGAAAGACGAGAAAGATAGAGAATGGAAAGGAAAATCAGAGAGAGAGAAAGATTATTAGGTTTAGATATAAAGAGAAAGCGAGAGAGAGAGAAAAAAACAATGGGAGATATGGAGAGTAGAAATAAATATGAGGAAAAAGGAGAGAAAGAAATCCCAAAAATATAGAGAGAGAGGGAAAGAAGAGAGAGAAAGAGAAAGAGAAAAAGACAACGGCAGATATGGAGAGTAGAAATAAATATGACGAAGAAGGAGAGAAAGAAAGTCCAAAAATATAGAAAGAGAGGGAAAGAATATAAATAGAAAGAGAGAGAGATGAATATGACAAGAGAGAGTTTGAAGTTGATAAGGGTGCTGCAGGATAAAATCAGAAACCTTACTGCAGAATTCAGCGGGTACAAGTTGTGTATGTTGACTGAAGTATTAATGCTGACGCATATCTAATCTGTATGTCCACTATACATGTCCAGGCATGGACTTAGCTACAACCTTTCTGTAGAATTCAAGCGGGTACAAGTTGTGTATGTTGACTGAAGTATTAATGCTGATGTTATAATGTGTATTTCCAGGTATGTACTTAAGCGGCAACCAGTTTCTTCACTGTGCTAGGATGCATAATGTGTATTTTTAGGCATGGTCTTACTTTTGGTTTTGCTAATAACTTACCGGGAAGATTCCATTTGTAGTGACCACCAAACAAGTCATAGCGGATTCTGAAACAGGATTAGTGTAAATCCTGTAACACGCCCTCTGGTGGGAATTCCGACCAATTACAGCGCATTATTCGTCAGCTCATAGCCCACTCAGCTGATGACTGTGTCCACTTATATTAAATCTAATAATTCTTTTCATAAAGCTGTGAAGTGATAGTAGCTCGGATTAACAAATCGTAGAGATATTTATTCCTGTTTCATAATTCAGCCCTTCCTATCTAGACGTTGCTTAGCTTCAGTAAGGCCCAAATTATGAAATAGGATTTGTTAATCAAATACTATCCCTTAACTTTCACCTTGACAACAACTGTAGAGGTTATAATACTGTAAGCAGGGCTTTGTATCTGTATATCACTTCAGTGGTGTAATGGAGCTGTGTCCATGTCCAGCCTTCGTAACGGAAAATCTTGTTCTATAATATCTATTGGTCATACCATGGACTCTGCCTGGGGTAGTAGGCTCCCATTTACTACTGAATTGGAGCTGAATATCAGAGAGCCTTTTAAATGGGCTGGAAACTCGGGCTCCTGAAATTTGCATTTATATTAGAAAGGTTGAAACAAAGAGAGAGAGAGAGAGAGAAAAAGAGAAAGAGAGGGACAGAGATACAGAGAGAGAGAGAGAGAGAGAGAGAGAGAGAGAGAGAGAGATGTTTGGCAAAATGACCATTTAAATTTAAATCATCCCTCTAGGGAGTGTTTGTGAATTTTCGCAATTTGACCCTTGTAAAATATTCCCCGTGGCATGCTAATAGGTAATTCTGAGGCTTGCGGGTAATGGGTTGTCGGGTATACGGTATACAATATGGGTCTTTAGAGTTGAGAGGATATTTTTAGGACTAGTCATTGTACCCACAGTACCAACTTTTTGTATATACCTGATTATACCTACATCATGTCCTACATACTTCCATAGACCAACCTCAGTAGCTTGATCGATAAGGCGGCGGACTCGTAACCTGGAGGTCGGTGGTTCAAGTCCCAAGATCTTGGGACTCGGAGCACCGATATTTAATGTTATTTATTAGACACCTATTGTTCAATTATTTAGTGACCTCATTAGCTTAGCGGTGGACTTTGAGGTCGGTGGTTCAAGTCCTATGTTAAGCGTCTTTAGTTCACTGACGATGCCGTAACTGGCGAAATGGCCATCTAAATAATTAAGTAAAACAAAAAAAGCCAAGTGTTTTCTATCTCCAAATTATTTCGATGTTTATTTGTTTTACCAAGAGTTGTGTATAACTATAAGTTCCCCAAGAACTTATAAATTTCATATGTTTTTTGTAACACAAATATGATAACTTTAATCTCTAACATTCCTATTGCAAAGCATTGTATATTGTATTGTAGGTATACTATTAATTGTTATCATATTTGTGTTAATCACTTTCGTGATATCACAACTACTCAAACTCGCTTGACTAAATCTACGCTGAAACCGGGACTTGAACCACCGACTTCCAGGTTTCTACAGTGACCATATACCTATCCATATACAATAATGAGACTCTGAGGGTTAGGTGGTAGAAAATGATTTGAGGATTAACCTACCCTGGTGGTTATCTTCCACAAAATAGTGTGATTATTATTATTTTTAAAATACCTAATATGTGACTCTTGTTCATTGCAACATTGACTTTTCAAGACAAAAAAAAATACATACAAACTATATTTACCGTTATGTAAGAACTGTAGTTTGCCAGCCTCCGTGGCGTAATGGTTGTGCTTACTGCCTGTAGTTCAGAGATCCCGAGTTCTGTTCCCTCTGTACATGTGAGGCTGGCATTTCCGGCCCTACCCAGGCTGGGTGAGGTCAATGTGGGTAGCTGTTACGATTCCCAGCGAATGGAGGATAAAACCCCCGTCCTAATTCAGGACGTTAAATCAAATAGAATCGTTGGCGTCAGAAAAGGCGTCCAGCCGTAAAAAATGTGCCAAAACCAACCGACCTCAATCATGAGGTTAAACAACGTCGACCCTGCGCGGGATAAGACAGAGTAGAAGAAGAAGAAGAAGAAAAAGAAGAAGTAAGAACTGTAGTTTCTGGGAGGCGTTCTCCCGCGAAACGACCGTTTCGCTTGCTTACATCGATAGCTGCCTTATCGATCAAGCTACTGAGCTCGGTGTCTTGTATGCATTGCTCCTCAGGCTGGTTCCCCAGAAGACCATGAGGACTCCCCCCGAGCTGGAGCTAGTGGACTGTGTATTATTATTCCATTGCTCCTCAGGCTGGAGCTAGTGGACTGTGTATTATTATTCCATTGCTCCTCAGGCTGGAGCTAGTGGACTGTGTATTATTATTCCATTGCTCCTCAGGCTGGTTCCCCAGAAGACCATGAGGACTCCCCCAGAGCTGGAGCTAGTGGACTGTGTATTATTATTCCATTGCTCCTCAGGCTGGTTCCCCAGAAGACCATGAGGACTCCCCCAGAGCTGGAGCTAGTGGACTGTGTATTATTATTATTCCATTGCTCCTCAGGCTGGTTCCCCAGAAGACCATGAGGACTCCCCCAGAGCTGGAGCTAGTGGACTGTGTATTATTATTCCATTGCTCCTCAGGCTGGTTCCCCAGAAGACCATGAGGACTCCGCTAGAGCTAGTGGACTGTGTATTATTATTATTCCATTGCTCCTCAGGCTGGAGCTAGTGGACTGTGTATTATTATTCCATTGCTCCTCAGGCTGGTTCCCCAGAAGACCAAGAGGACTCCCCCAGAGCTGGAGCTAGTGGACTGTGTATTATTATTATTCCATTGCTCCTCAGGCTGGTTCCCCAGAAGACCAAGAGGACTCCCCCAGAGCTGGAGCTAGTGGACTGTGTATTATTATTATTCCATTGCTCCTCAGGCTGGTTCCCCAGAAGACCATGAGGACTCCCCCAGAGCTGGAGCTAGTGGACTGTGTATTATTATTATTCCATTGCTCCTCAGGCTGGTTCCCCAGAAGACCATGAGGACTCCCCCAGAGCTGGAGCTAGTGGACTGGATGGAGCAGGGATTCATCACGAAGAAGTTCTACCCCCAGCTGCTCCGAGGACAGGAGGTAGATTTCGTAGAGCAGTACGATAAGTTTGAACCAACTTCGGTAAGCAACTTGTTGATGTAAATGTAAACATAATAAATATTTATATATTTAAAAAGAAAAAAATTAAACATACCTACATCCCAGCACCATCTTCGCAAGCCAGTCCTCTCATCTTCTTTCTGTTTCCTCTTTTACTTATACTGACAGATTTCATGATGGAAATTTGTATTTTGACTCTCAGCCATCCCAACAACTGTCCATAGCTCTTTTCCCATTTCTTGCTCATTCTCTCCGCACTTTTCTTGATAAAACTTAGGCACAAAGAATCATCATTGCAGCAATTCGTGGATCTTACAAAATTATCCACCACCACCTGTATAAAAAACATTAAAAAAAGATATATAAAATTGTTTTAAAATATTACTGTGTCGCCTGGCATCACTGAGCTGTCAGTTAAATAAATAAAAAAACCAATACCTACCTAAATCACGGTGGTGAGAGGATTATATGGACGCCCAGATCCAATGTCTATTTCGTTTTAACGTCCTGACTCGCTGGGAATCGTACCAGCACCCCCACATTAACCTTACCCAGCCTGGGTATTGCCAGCCTCACATGTTCGGAGGGAACAGAATTTTCTGTGCGAAAAGTCTGCTCCAACCGGGAATCGAACCCAGGATCTCTGTACTACGGGTCACAGCCGTTACGCCACGCATGCTGGCTCTTTCTCTCTCTCTGCTCTCTTCTCTCTTCTCTCTCTCTCTCTCTCTCTCTCTCTCTCTCTCTCTCTCTCTCTCTCTTCTCTTCTCTTTCTCTTTCTCTTTCTCTTTCTCTTTCTCTTTCTCTTTCTCTTTTCTCTTTCTCTTTCTCTTTCTCTTCTCTCTCTCTCTCTCTCTCTCTCTCTCTCTCTCTCTCTCTCTCTCTCTCTCTCTCTCTCTCTCTCTCTCTCTCTCTCTCTCACTATCTCCCCAATCTGTTCGATACATTTTGCTAGTCAGCCTCCTGACTCAGTCACTCCTAATCGAGCAGTAATAAGGTGATATTATTTTCCCCCCCAGATCAACACCAAGCTGTTCCACTTTGACAAGCCCTGGGGCTCCAGTCTGGACTCCCTCAGTATTCAGCGACAGTCTTAGTTCGGCACGCAAGGCTACAACGGCATGAGAGTGTACGCCCGGCTTACCAGGGCCACCGATTTCGACGGCTTTTCTGACGTGATGGGCAAAGAGGTGAGTGTTGACCTAGCACGTACTTTTACCTCAGAGAATATCTATCTTCCAGAGAATATTACCGTGCACTGATAGTCAAGTGGTTAACGCGCTAGTCTGGTAATACAGGTAGTGTAGGGATCCAATGGTTCGAATCCCATTTTTCCTCTTTGATTTGAGTTTGTGACCACATCATAATAATAATACTCTGAGGGTTAGGTGGTAGAAAATACTTTGAGCATTAACCTCGCCTGGTGGTTACCTGCCACTAAAGAGTGTTATTATTAGTAGTAGAGAAATATTGCGTTCGTTTTTGTAAAAAAAAAACCCTCTTTTTGCTCCGATTTCAATTTCTTTCATATTTCTGGATGTTGCATAACCTCGTGAGCAAACTTTGGTTTTGTATCTGTCTGTCGGTCTGTTTGTCTGTCGGTCTGCAATTTGCATGCCTGCGAACGTGCAAATCTCAGAAACTAATGCACGGATTTCAACAAAAAGTTGTAGAAATTTTGTACAAACATAATAAACTATTGAATTATTTCTTAATGTCCGCAGGAAATTGAACTCTTGCGAGCCGCCTACGGCCACGTAGATGACGTGGACTTGTTCATAGGAGGTTTGTTCGAGAAGCCGCACAATGGCGGTAAAGTGGGTATCATGTTCCACAAGCTGATCGTGGAGCAGTTCTACAGGTGGAAGTTTGGGGACCGCTACTTCTTCACTTTCGGCGACCAGGCGGGGTCCTTTAAACCAGGTGAGCGGGGGAAGAGCAGGAATGTATACAGTGTGTATATATTTTGTCTGTCCCGGTAACTCAGTGATGGTAAAGGCGGCACTCTGTGAACCCAGAGAATCCAGATGTCGTGGGTTCGAAACCCAGCCGGAACATGATAAGTTATCATCCCATATGGGATTTTTACCACATAATAATATGTCTTTTACCACATAATCATAGTTAAAGAGCTAGTGCTCTTTAACTTTTTTTAAACTTTTTTTTAAATGAAAAATGTCCATCAGGTATGCATCTAATTTATTTAAACCTAATATTTTTTCCAGAGCAACTTGCTGAAATCCTGAAGGTGGGATCTGGCTGGCTCTTCTGCCAGGGAGATGAGAGTATTGGATCTGTGCATCCGAACAACATGAACAACGCGCTCCCGGGGTAAGGCTCTTATTTTTTATCCTAAAAAATATACATAGTCTTGCTGGGAGACTATAAACAAAGAGTAGAACAGCAGTCTGGCTGGGGGACTATAAACAGGGAGCAGACCAGCAGTCTGGCTGGGAGACTATAAACATTGGGTAGAACAGCAGTTTGGCTGGGGGACTATAAACAGGGAGCAGACCAGCAATCTGGGGGACTATAAACAGGGAGTAGACCAGCATTAGCTTGGTTTTTGGGGGCCCTTGTCAATTATTAGCCTCCTTGTAAAATCAGTGGTAGAAGTGATGAGTCATTCCTCCACTGTCTGACGCCACGATGACGCCACCCTACTATGAAAATATACATATAAGACCTGTTTGACTACTGTAGTAAAGAGACTTTTCAGTCTCACCTCGGCAGTATAAACAAGGTACATTATATTCTATTCAAGGGATATTCTATTTTCTGGTGTTGGGTGGAAGAGATTGCCATAGGAAAATAACCCCGCCTTTTAGTTATTGGTATAGTCATGTACTGTCATTTACCTTCAAACCTGGATACAAGAGAACAATTTTCAGAGATCCAAGGTACCTCTCTATTTATAAAATAATATAAAATCTCTATAAGAGAAACCTGGAGATGAGAGAAAAAAAGTCCGCTTCCTTAAGTTGTCTTATATCCAGATTCGACTGTATTCATTTATTTGTTATTCATTTTATATTTATTTATTTTTTATTCATCCATTTTTTTTCTCTTTTTTATGTTTATATCTATTCTCTTTGGGTTGGTTCCGATCACTCTGCATGATATAACAAAGATTAGGGCAGACCGTCCCTCATGTCAGACTCTAGTGCGCTGTGATTGGTGGAAACTCTCTAGTGGGCTGTGATTGGTGGAAACTCTCTAGTGCGCTGTGATTGGTGGAAACTCTCTAGTGCGCTGTGATTGGTGGAAAATCTCCAGTGCGCTGTGATTGGTGGAAACTCTCTAGTGCGCTGTGATTGGTGGAAACTCTCTAGTGCGCTGTGATTGGTGGAAACTCTCTAGTGCGCTGTGATTGGTGGAAACTCTCTAGTGCGCTGTGATTGGTGGAAACTCTCTAGTGCGCTGTGATTGGTGGAAACTCTCTAGTGCGCTGTGATTGGTGGAAACTCTCTAGTGCGCTGTGATTGGTGGAAACTCTCTAGTGCGCTGTGATTGGTGGAAACTCTCTAGTGCGCTGTGATTGGTGGAAACTCTCTAGTGCGCTGTGATTGGTGGAAACTCTCTAGTGTGTTGTGATTGGTGGAAACTCTCTAGTGTGTTGTGATTGGTGGAAACTCTCTAGTGTGTTGTGATTGGTGGAAACTCTCTAGTGTGTTGTGATTGGTGGAAACTCTCTAGTGTGTTGTGATTGGTGGAAACTCTCTAGTGTGTTGTGATTGGTGGAAACTCAGACTTGAGGGCCTCGCTGTTTTTAATCTAATAATAATTGTCCGGTCGTGATTTCGATACCCAACCGGGACATGACAAGTTATCCTCCCACTTGGGATTTTACCACATAATAATGCGTCTTGGGCTTACTGCTGAAATAATGGGACTTTAATAGTCCTGATTGGGCAGTATATAAATATACTGTATATATATAAATAAGGCAGTATAAATACTGCCTTATTTATATATATACAGTATTTATACTGCCTTATTATTATTATTATAGTTTAGGGGAAATTAATACTGAGCGTAAGTAATAAGCTCTAAATGTTACTAAAAGGGCTTTTTCTTCTTGATTTTTTTCAGAAACCAACTAGTGTCCTGTTCCAAACTGCCCAAACTGGATCTTACCAAATGGAAAGAGAACCCTTAATCTCAATAAATTTAAAGAGAACCCTGAATCTAAATAAATGGAAAGAGAACCTTGAATCTGAATAAATTCAAAGAGAACCCTTAATCTGAATAAATTCAAAGAGAACCCTTAATCTGAATAAATGGAAAGAGAACCCCGAATGTGAATAAATGTAAAAAGAACCCTAAATCTGAATAAATGGAAAGAGAACCCTTAATCTGAATAAATGGAAAGAGAAATCTCAATAAATGGAAAGAGAAACCCTCAATCTAAATAAATAGAGAGAGAACTATTAATCTAAATAAATGGAAAGAGAACCCTTAATCTGAATATATGCAAAGAGAACCCTGAATCTGAATAAATGGAAGGAGAACCCTAAATCTGAGTATAAATCTGAATATATGGAGAGAAAACTCCTAAATACCTTAATATGACTAAATGGACAGAGATCCCTAAATCTGAATACATGGAGAAAGATCCCTAATCTGAATAAATGTAAAGAGAACCCTTTTTTAAAAAGGTAGCTGTGCCCGGGACCGCTTCCACATTATTTCAGGGCACTTTACTTTTACACCCATGCCATTCCGGAAACGGAAAAACGCGGTCAGAATTTTCCGCTCCGGCCGGGATTCGAACCCACAACGTCTGGGTCAGCAACCTATTCTCTTAACCACTGAGCCACGGAAGTCACACACATTATTTGACATAATTAATGCCGATTAATCATGTCAAATAATGAGTGTGATTGAAGCTGTACTGAGCTAACGGTAGAAACTGTGCTAAGTTTTGATGTTCTTCGCCTGAAGATAAGGCATTTCCTCGGAAGGTAAAGCAGGCCTTAGCAGGTATTAGAAGTTAGCATTTGCATTTACTTGGTATTTTTGTTTTTGTTGTTGCCGAATTGACCATGAAGAGTTTGAAGGTAGGGAACGAATCGGGTCCGCAGGAAACCTATCCATTACCAATCCCAAAGATAATGAAAAACTGAAGCCTTACTGTTGCTAATGCGATATAAATAATAAAATAATTTAGTCCATAAAAAAACTATTAATGTCATCAGTTTTACGTTTTATACAGGGTATCATGTAACTCGATTTTACTACCGGCTAGCTGCGGGATGTTAAACAGCTATAAGACCCGTGCCACACTAGAGGACTATAAACAGAACAGAGAACAGATTAGCCTACCCTTGCAATTCAGCTGCCTACCCTAGCTTGAGTACTCGGCAATGAAGTTGAGAAACGCCCAGCGAGGTCAGGACTTGGTGGGTGCCCACTCAAGTTCGAAACCGTCGCGCTGCTATTTCCGGCCCTACCCAGGTTGGGTGAAGTTAATATGTGTAGCCGATTTGTGAGTTTCCAGCGAATGAAGAACCCAAATGAAAGAACTGCACTTTTTCGGTCTACTGGTGATGTTCCCTGGCGGGGGAGGGTCTGCATACCGGGTGGTCTCGCTGTGAAGAACTTACCAATGCGAGAACACGTTGCTCCTTCGCTCTTAATAGCATTCTGAATACCATCTGAACCATCCTGTATATTTTTAGGAAATATTTTGGAAGTATTTTTCTACCACTACCACTTTGCAGCCAACATTGAAGGCACGTATAATACACCAGTTCTCGTTCTGTCACTGAAGTTAAGCAACGTGCAGTAAGGTTAGAACATAGATGGCTGTGACCATTGAGATTAAAATTGATGGGTTATACCACCACCCTCAAGATGCTGGCTATTCCCTTCTCCACTCAGGCTGTGTGAGGTTAATTCGAGTATCTGGTTTGTGAGTTTCTAGCAACCGCCGTATTTTTGCAAAACTTTCTGACCTCAGTAGCTTGATCGATAAGGCGGCGGACTTGTAACCTGGAGGTCAATGGTGCGAGTCCCGGTTTCAGCGGAGATTTAGTAAAACGAGTTTGAGTAGTTGTGATATCACGAAAGTGATTAACACAAATATGATAACTTTAACTTTTGGAAAACTGCAGATATTATGTTAAATAGCTTGTTAAATGTTTATATTGGATTCTTTCCGTTAATAAAAGTACCTTTGAGCACCATAACCATTACCATTACCATATTTTAACACCATCCCGTATATTCGCATAACTTCGCCTAAGCCTCTACCCGCTCTATCATCTCTTTTTATGATTTAGGTATGTCCTGGCTCTTGGTTCCGTCTAAGTCTCCTCCGCTCCTCTCTGAACACAGGCCAGTAAGTTCTCCTTTGTCCCAGGCGCGGCCGGTGCTAAGGAGCTGCGGAACTATATGGAAAGAAATAGTGTATTTTTTTTTAAGAATCCAAATTTGAAGTCAAAATTATGTACAAAGAAATAGATATCTATCCAACGCGATTGAAGGATGAGCTCAAGAAGGATGGGTTGAGAAAAAATGATTTTTTTTTAATAAAGGCTAAATGTTTGGGAAAATAAATAATAATAAATAATTTACATGGTAAACAAACTCAAACTCGTTAGGTAGGTACTAAGAGAGCGACTCTAATATAAATCCCATTTTATGATAATAATAATAATATAATATTGCCTCATTTATACTCCCCGATTAGAACTAATGAGTCCCATTATTCCAGCAGTACGCTAAAGACGTATCATCATGCGGTGAAAATCCCAAATCAGTATAAACAGAAAAGTGAGAAGTTGTACTAGATGTAAGTACATGAATATCAGAACATACCTGGACAGCTGTTTCGAGCTTATTTGCTCTCATCAGCAGGTAATAGTTCTGATTATCCATGCCATCAACTAACCTCTCTATTTAATCAGTATAAACAGAAAAGTGAGAAATTGTACTAGATATACATGACATCATGAATATCAGAACATACCTGGACAGCTGTAATTGGGAGGATAACTTGTCATGTCCCGGCTGGGTTTTGAACCCGCCACCTCTGGATTACCAGACACACACCTTGACCACTGAGCTACCGGGACACTGAGAGTTTAGTCCAGTTTATGTGGCATTACTGCCAAAATATTTTCCCAGCGGCCACGCCTGGTAAATTGCACACACTATATTATGTCTTTAAGTTTATTTAGGAGACGTTAAACAGAAAATGATTTTGTGGTCGAAATCCAATAAAAAAAATCTTGTGTACGTCTCAAAGATTTTTTTTTTCTTCATAAGGTACTTAACCTATTATATTAAATATATAGTCGTCCAAAGATTATCAAAAAAAAAATATATAATCTTTGTGGACTAAAATCAAGGAAGATCTCGCTAATTTGGTGCGGATTTCCAGAGTAAGCCGAAGTTATGATGCTGAAACTTCAGGACAGAACCACACGGGTTTATTTGCGAGTTTCTGAGAAGATCTTTTAATTTATTGGTTTTCATGCGACAGCCCGTCGCCTCAGGATTAAGTTTGTGGTCGGAAAGTATGTGGTGTGTGTGGTGAATTTGTGAAGGGTGAATCTTTGTATGTGATATTTAGAGCTAATTATGAGATTTTTTTAACATCTATTCTAACTAAACGAAAAAAAAACATAGTATTACTTACCATCGGAGAGACAAAAGGAAACAGGGAAAAACAGAGTGAAAAGGAAAGGAGAGTTATTTTTTCCTATAATTCCGCCACTGGTCGCTGCTTCACATAGAAGCAGAAAATTATTTTTCCTCAAAAAGTATGAGTGGACCCCGAACATCCAATTACAGAGCAGGAAAATTCCTGCCCCACTAGGGATCGAACCCAGGTCACCATGAGTGCAATGCCTAGCGCACCAACTCACTTGGCCACGATGTCTAGATGTGCGAATGCTCGTAATATAGAACAACTAAACCAGACTTGTTGCAACAAAAAAAAGAACTAGATTTTCATTAGAAATTCAGCTCATATCTCGAGAACGCTGCTTACTGGTTACACTTCTAGTAAATCATAGTAAAGACTCTGGTATCAGCATGCCTTGTACGGTTGTAGCTAGTAGTGGCTTTGTCCTTACTAAGGATGTCGACTTTTGTAAACCTGCATACATCATCATATCTGGATCAGAGTTTTTTTTATTATTATAAACTGGTTGGAGTTCCACAAGAGAAGCACCAATTATCACACCGACCTCTATTTAGATCTATTGTGACCAGTTGATTCTTGCGTCCTGATTTGAAGTAGTCATGTCGAGGGTTTTACCCTCCATTCGCTGGAAATCGTATGAGCTGTGTATTCTTAATATTTAACAATTGTTGGAATGTGCAGAAAAAATTGTGCTTTAGGGGTAAAATTAAACGAAGAAACGAATAAATTGGGTTGGGTGGAAGAGCTTGCAAAAGGCAATAACCCTGCCCTTTAGTTAGGACATAGGTATATATTTATTATTTTTTTTATTCATTTTTTTCTCTTTTTTACTTTTTCTTATATTGTATATTAATTTGTAATTATCTGTCTGTATATAATTATGTCCTTATGAATAAAGTGTATATAATAATAATAATAAATAGGGCTTTCATGGGTTAAGTGCGTTTAAAAAGTGATCACTCTGTAATTAATGTAATTCTCAAAGATTTTAGTTTGACAATGATACTCGTAATTACCTTTTTTGTGCTTGAATTTCCAAGTTTGTATAAAATAGGTACCTACAACCCACAAGGACTTGATCTATGTTCTAGTAATTCTAATACCAATCAGTCAGACTCCTAATTAGTGAGATATGTGATGAGGTACGTGTCTTCGTGTTTTGGTACCGGGTGTTTCTAAAGTTGGGCATGTATCTTTTGTATAAAGATAAAGAGATAAAGTGTTGACCCAGCACCTAAATGGGAAGTATTGTGTCACTTCTCGCCCATCAGAGAGGAGGCATACTACGAGATGGGCAGGCTACAACACAGACCACAAGCGTCTACAGTATTAGCTCCTGTTTCATGGCTATGAAATAAAAAAGGCTGTGAAACACTCATCTAATTTCTCAAAAAAAAAGAAGAAGAAAAAAAAAAAAAAGATTATGGTCACATAGATCTTACTTGGTCTCAGTGTTAATTGTATGGAGAGTCATCTATAACCCTGCAACCAGGTCTCATAATAAGAGATAAAGAGCTAGTTATTTGTGTTACAATGTCACTATTTTTTTTTATTATTATTATTATTTTTTGAGCTGCCGCCCCGGACGGTCTCGCAGTATCACGCGAATTTCTTTCAATGTCACTATTTTTAGAGGATAGCATCGAGATTACAAAAACTAATGCTAATGCATAATATCTCCAACCAACCATCAAACTCCAATATCAATCTCGTAATGCCGCCACTGGTCGTTGCCCACTCTACCCCAACATCCTCCCGACGCGACGGTAGGGTAGGCCCGGACATCCAAAGAACAGACCCGAAAATAATGCGACCCCCCCTTGATTCGAACCCGGGTCACCTGGAGTGCAAACCGAGCATGCTGCTGCTAAGCCAAGGACTACTTTATTTCGAATTACGGACGTTCACATCCCTCTTTTGTAACCCTATTTTACAGTTTGACCCTTAGAATTCACTACATTAATTCAATTCAATTCAATTCAATTTTATTTTTATTGTACATGAAATACATAAATGTATAAATACAACGTCACAATTAGATATATAGGTAGTAGTAAAAGAAATCAAGAAAAAATTTAGAAAGATAAATTTAAAAAAAAATTAACTTTAACATTAACTTTAACTTCTAGCTAGTTTGTTATGTATGATCAAAGCGTTCGTACCACACTTGCGGACCACACTGTAGGCCACTATGGACATATCGGCGCCTGTCAGACAAGACAACAAGTCTGACCAGGACAATAGAGCTTTCGTTTAAGGAGATGGTTTGTCTACCTGGTCTGGTTGAACCTAAATTGGACACAGCGTCGCGCCTTTCTTGGCAACAGTGGACTTCTCGACCATACCTATTTTTTGCGACCATTTCTGTATCATGATGAAAACAGCAATGATCTTTCGTCACTAGAACTGAATGTAAAATAGGATTAGATTTAATCTATAAGTGGACACTATCCCTTAACTCGGGCTATAGTGCAACTGAATTATAAAATAGGATTAGATTTAATCTATAAGTGGACACTATCCCTTAACTCGGGCTATAGTGCAATTGAATGGTAGAATAGAATTTAGATTTAATCTATGAGTGGACACTATCCCTTAACTCGGGCTATAGTGCAACTGATAATGGTACGATTCCCAGCGAATGAAGGGTAACATCCCCGTCCTGATCGGGACTTTAAAACCAAATCGAATCGTTGGCGTTAGGAAGGGCATCTGGCCGTGGAAAAAATCATGCTCCACCCTACCAAACTCAACCATGAGGTTGAAAAATGCCGACCCCAAGGAGATTTTGAAAAAGGCAAAGTGAAAGAAGAAGAAGAAGATAGGTAGTAGAAAGTAAAAATTCAATTATAGAAACATTGGTAATAACAATGACCTATCTACCTAACAGTACTCCGTCAATCAATTGGCAATTGGTGGTAAAGACAAAGTCATAACAACAAGATAGGAGTTCGGAGAAGACAATTTACCTCCGTCCGAGAAATGGAATTGAGTTTTGAAATCAATTATGTTACAAATGGCATAATGATAGGTAAGTTACACTACTTGAGCTGGGTACTTACAGGTAGTATGCGTACCTACCTACCTACCTATTAGTCATTAGCCATAAATGATAAAGCTGTCCAGCCACTCCCAAGAAACACACAAAGTGTAAAACTAAACGCCAAAAATTCGACTGCAAAAATATCGACAGCTTAGTGCCGAACGGGCTTCAATTTAGAGAGAAATTCATAGACGTTTTTGAAGTACCACTGTGGTGCTGAGTCTTGGATTGTGTACTGATGGGAAAAACCGATACTAAGCAATCGCTTCATTTATCGATTTTGTCTATTAATTTCGCCCTCAATCTTAGTGAAAACTATGCCTGAAAACGCCTTCTAGTGAGAATTTCAACCAATCTCAGCGCACTAAATTACCACTAGATGGCGTGTTAAGTCTGTTAAGGAATAGTTTCCATTAAGTTTGATATTGTAATTGCTTGAAATTCCCACTAGAGGGCGTGTTACGAGATAGTGTCCACTAAGATTAAGTCTAAGCCTGTTTAATAATTTGACTTTATTCACCATTTTCTTGTTGGCATAACAGATTGAATCGCTTCATGTAAAATCTACGTGCGTGCTGCAACTTCCCAGTGTCGTAACTTGGCCAGAAGCACCACCACTAATTCAATCAGCGGGAGGAAAGCACTCTAATGGGTTCTAGCTTTATAGGATGGCACAAGAAATAACATTTGTGAGCTTTCAAAGTGCAAACTTCAGTCGGTACAATAAGAAATGGCTGTACAGGGTGTTTCCACCCACGCAAGACAGAAATATGAACTAAAAAAAAATTCTTAGGCTTCAAAGAGCGTCAAATGGTACCGTGCAATGGTGGTCGAGTGGTTAACGCGCTAGTCTGGTAATCCAGGGATCCGTTGGTTCGAATCCCACCCAATGTATGAATTTTTCCTCATTAATTTGAGTTTATGACCACATAATAATTAAGTTAGGGTTCGGTGGTGGTAGAAAATACTTTGAGCATTAAACTCGCCTGGTGGTTAACTTCCACTAAAAAGTGTTATTATTTTTATTATAAAAAAATCTAGTGTTTTATACACACGTATAAAAATAGAGAACATAGATTATCTTCCTTTGATTATGGAAAACCATCAGTGATAACACGTTAACCAACGTCCAGTGTGGTGAGGACATGGATGGGTGACCGTTCTGGTTTCGAATCCATTCATGGTCATCATGGCAACCCACCTTCTGCTGGCTCTTGCCGGTTCCACTCACAATAGGTGAGGGTAATTTGAGTAGCTAAATTGTCTACCCACTTTCTCGACAAATGGAGGGTAAAACCTCCGTCGCGGTGTTAAAACCCCCATCGCAGTGGTGATATAACCATGTAGTTAAAAGCGACGTGAAACCCAAATAAACTAAACTTAAAATCAATTATGGAAATTTTGAACAGATTGCCATTGATACAGCAGAAAAATCAGTCAAAAATTTCTCCCTTAGTCGAGATTCGATCCAGCCATCTGAAGATCCAAAGATAAAAGTAACTTTTTACCTCAGTGATCTTCTTGGTTACCCAGTAAGCCATCGTGCAGATTAGTTACATCGCCAGCAACCTGCAAGCAATCAGAGCCATAATACTGAACAAGATGCAGTTATAATGCATTTCCTGCCCACTGCACTTCAGGTCAACAATTGCTTCTTGATAGCAGAGTTGCAATCAGCTATCAGTTGCATTGATAGTGTGAATGCTTACAATAAGATCTTTGATAGCAGAATTACAATCAGTTGCATTCATACACCAGATCTCATTTTGTCACTGATGTTAAGCAACGTCCAGCGAGGTTAAGATTTGGATGGGTCACCATTCAAATTCGAACCCTCGTGACTCCCGGCCCCACTCAGGCTGGGTGAGGGTAATTTGAGTAGCAGGTTTTTGTGTTTCCAGCGAATGGAAGGTACTGCCCGCGTCGTAATATGACCATGCAGTTGAAACAACGTTAAAAGTAAATATAAAAAAAGGTTGCATTGATAGTGGAAATACCTACAACCTACAATAAGTTCAGAGAAATACCGTGATACCATCTCATATTACTGAAGCCTACTTCTGTAGTAAAATTTCGTTTAACGATTTACATTTGACAGAGTGTTAAATCTCTGACTAGCGCCAGATCGCTGATCAGTGCTATCGGTTTAAACACATGAGTTTGTGACCACAGAACAATACGAGATCAAGAAGTACCCGTGTTTGAAAAAAGAGTGCGAGATACTTACATTTTTGGGTTCTATTTTTCGACGTAGTCTCCTTTCAAGGCTACACACTTCTTCCAGCGATACTGACACTTTTTTAGCCCTTCCAAAAAGTAGCTCCCTTCGAACTCCTCAAAATAGCCCTTTGTCTGGCTTATGACGTCATCATTTGAGCTGAACCTCTTTCCACCGAGCCAAACTTTCAAATT
This sequence comes from Bactericera cockerelli, assembly GCA_024516035.1. Lineage (NCBI taxonomy): Eukaryota > Metazoa > Arthropoda > Insecta > Hemiptera > Triozidae > Bactericera > Bactericera cockerelli. The sequence goes on along the minus strand of CM044961.1, from coordinate 1,752,358 downwards.
AGGAAACAAAAAATAATCGCAGGGGGCTAGGTCAGGTGAGTAAGGTGGGTGTGGCAATAATTCGTATCCAAGTTGATGGATTTTAGCAGCAACACTGCAACAATTCCAGATGAGTGAGCTGGTGCATTGTCATGGTGAAACAAGACTTTCTTTCTCGCCAAATGGGGGCGTGTCTCCTTCAATTTTGCATCAAATCGTGTCAATAACTCACTATAATATGCAGCAGTTATTGTTTTTCCTTTTTCCAAGAAGTCAATAAGAATAATTCCCTTTGCATCCCAAAAAACGGTAGCCATGACTTTTCCGGCCGATTGAACCGATTTCGCCTTCTTTGGGGCAGATTCTCCAACCAAAGTCCATTCTTTTGACTGCTGTTTGGTTTCTGGGGTATAGTGATGTATCCAGGTTTCATCAACGGTCACAACTCGACGCAAAAAATCATCTGGATTGCGATTGAAGAGTTCTAAACTAGCCTTTGAACAATTCAGCCGAATTCGTTTGTTGTCAATTATGAGCAATCGCGGCACCCATCGCGCCGATAGTTTTCTCATGCCCAGCTTATCATGAAGGATTTTAAAAACAGTTCCATATGAAATGCCCACACTCTCAGCTACTTCACGCACTTTTGTTCGGCGATCTTTGATTATATCATGTACTTTTTCCACGACTTCCTCGGTACACACGTCTTCTGGGCGTCCTGGGCGGTCCTCGTCAAAAATGCTTGTGCGCCCTCGTTTAAATTCATTAAACCAAAAGCGAACAGTGGTCATAGAAGGTGAAGAGCTCCCGTACACAGCATCTAACTTTAATTTTATCTCATCACATTTTTTCCCGTCCAAAAAAAGGAATCGAATAACTGCTCGGTACTGTTCTTTTTCCATATCACTCAACTATACGCAACACAACAACTTCAAGTGACCGATAAATGAAAACTAAGAGAGTAATCAGTTTCAAACTTTGGATGTGGTCATTTGAGATGTCGTTCCATCAACAAGTATCAACAAGTTTCACCAATGATGTAACATGTCCCTAAACACGGGTACTTATTGATCTACCTACGTAAGACTCTGAGGGTTAGGTGGTAGAAAATGCTTTAAGCATTAACCTCGCTTGGTGGTTATATTTCACTAAAGAGTGTTATAGTATTAATGCTGTGTCCGAAAGGCAACTACAATTTTGTAGCAGTCCGTTAAAATAATAAATTTTAATTGTTTCTCTCTATAATAAAAAAAATTTGGTAAAAAAAAGGTCAACTCATTAGTGTGATAGAAGTGAGAAGTTACGTCGTTACACACCGCCCAGATTGTTCTATCCGCTCCCAGCCAGATTGTGACGGGATGTGTTAATCAGTGCCGTGATTAGGATATTATGAATTAGCCAGACTGAGGCATGGCTGATTAAGTTAGTGAGGTAGGACGCAGGGTGTGAGATGCAGTGAGGATTTAATTGAAATCAATTGGCCAATCCTGGGCCCCCCTGGTGGGAAGAAAGGTATTGTTTGTTGCCTGCATAGTAAGTTTAAGTATAAGTAGTGCTTTATTTAGACTGTCAGCGCAAGACAGGTAGTCCCATTATGCCAACAGTTTAATAGGTCTGGATGATGGATAAAATAGTTCAGTACATGCAAATCCACCTGAAACAGAGTCTTAGCCTGGCGGTGCAGGGGGGGAATACCTACAGCAAGTATGCCTTCGGCTCTTCCCTCAGCTGAGGTTGTAGAAGTCTGCAATCTATAATTTTATTATTGTTTTATTTACTTTTAATAAACTATATTAGGTCATGTTTCGTTTCATATTAAAAAAGAAGTTCAATACATAGTTCAGTTTAGTAAATAGGTAATTCATTATTTGTTTCGCACACATTTTACGTTTTGACACATCACAACAAATTTCCATGCTTTAGGTGTAAATTAAGGTTAGAGAAATTGGGAAAGATGCGAATCCATAATGAATTTAAAGTGTAGATTTTTTGTTATAGGTAGTTTTTTTTAAAGATATAGAAATATAGACCTCTTGACCGCAGTTGAAATGTCATGAAAAATGAAAAAGGTCGACCTTTTTCATGGCATAGCTGCGGTCAGACGAAATAAAACTGTTACCTGAACTTAACCGGAGCTGGGTTGCAGCTGTTCGAACGTCCCTACGTGTAGTGTATAGTCTGTTTATATCACGGATATAATTATTAATGCCTACTGTAAAAGTTCCATTACATTGTAATTTGTAACGCGTACAAATGTACATATTGGACATACATAATAATTATGTACCTAAATAGGTATATACATATGGAAAAGGGTGTATCAGTGTATCTACCTAATGTCAGAGTATGACTTTTAAGTTTGACATTATGCAGAGGAGAATAAATATGTAATCCGCAGTGACCTATGAGGTAGAGTGCTTCTGAACCTTGAGGTCATGAAATCGATTCCTGTCCGGTGTTTGAACCCAGGTCAGCGTGTGTGCAAACCTGTGCCCTGTTTCAGAAAAACTCTCCACTCTCAAAATCCCCGAATCTCCGTTTCAACCGTCATACAACGCACTCTGATTGTTTAATTTGAACGTAATAACCAATCAGAGTGCGTTGTGTGACGGTTGAAACAGAGATTCGGGGATTTTGAAATCCGTTGAGTAGTTTCTAAGATTCCTTGAAATGTATTTTACAGACCGACAGACAGACAGACACAAAACCAAAGTTGCTCAGGAGGTTATGAAACGTACAGAAATATGAAAAAAAAAATTGAAATTTCTAATATTAGAAATTTTAGGAAGTACCTATAATATTTCACCTGAATTTTCTTCCTTTTTTCGAAATGTTTACTAATTTTTTTAACTATCATAAAAAAAAAACAAAATGACATATCAGCCTATTTTCCATTCACCGAAATCGATTTTGAAGGACCAGTTCCAAAAAAATTTCATTGAATAAAATCATGTTGAATAGAACCGAACGACTTAGAATCCAAGAATTTCAGCACAAAAAACGGCAATAAATCTTTTAAATGGACGTCCAAGGTATCACGTCAGACCAGAAGTTAACTTGGGTATAAACTTGATGTCCAAATTGGAACTGCTTCCATTTTGTTGGTTTGCGACAAGAACGAGAAGAAAACATAAGGCAATATCTGCTTTTTTTAATCAGTCCATTTGCGACAATTTCTCTTGTACAGTCGATAAGGTGAAAATATTGTAATAATAATAATAATAACAACTTTTACTTATAATAGCGGTGATGTTAATTTCTACAGAGCTTTCTTTCTTGAACAAGAGTCAGACCACAATGAGAGCAGACACCCAAAATTAACCCTTGTGCGGTCCAAGAATATAGTGTACGGAGCATTGGTGTACGCCGTTTCGGCGCTAGCACAAGAGCCAGCACGTTGAACCAGTTCTCATTTAGTCACTGAAGTTAAGCAACGTCTAGCGAGGCTAGGACTTCAATGGGGGACAGTTAAAATTCAAACCCTTGTGATGCTGGCTATTCCCGGCCCCATTCAGGATGAAGTCAGGTTGATTTGAGTAGTTGGTTTGTGAGTTTTCAGCGCATGGAGGATAAAACCTCCGTCGTGACCATGCAATTGAAAGCTATTAACTTCGATTAACAAAAAAAAAAAAAAACTGGTGTGTGGTTTTTTGTCATTTTTGGTTTGTGACAAATGTAACCACATAATAATAAGACTCTGAGGCTTGGGAGGTAGAAAATACTTTGAACATTAACCTCGCCTGGTCGTTACCTTCCACTAAAGATAGAGTAATAAACACTATCACAAACAATGGCCACAAGTGACCTCAGTAGGTTGATCGATAAGGCGGCGGACTTGTAATCTGGAGGTCGGTGGTTCAAATCCCAACATATGGGGGTAGTCAGGATTTTGGCGTTGGGGGGGGGGGGGGGGGGCAGCTGACGAAAATCAATAATATCTAGTGAACAATCAATAATACCTAGTATTGCATACTCCCTGGAATTTTCTAGGGGGGCAGCCGGCCCTCCCCCCTGGCTACGCTCATGAGTCCCAAGCTAAGCAAATATTTAGTAAAGCGAGTTTGAGTAGTTGTGATAGCACAATTATTGTGATTACTACAAAATAATATGGAAAATATATAGGTAAAGAAAAAAGACAGGTAGTCTTTTTTCGTCAAGTTTGTTTCCCCCATTTGCGCCTTTTCGGACGTGAACTGGCTAACTCGGGTCCACGGCTACGCGCCATAAGCATATGTAAATTGCAACCTATAAACAATAGACCATTGTATATGACCAGGTTCATATAACCGGTATGATAATAACAAGTACATAATATAATGTATACTGGGTGGACAAAAAACCTAAACAATTTCATTTTTAACTTTTTCATAGAATTTATCATCATAGGGTGGCGTCATCGTAAACGATGGTAGCCAGACAGTGGAGGAATGACTCAGCATTTCTACCACTGTCTCTACAAGGAGGCTAATGATTGACAAGGGCCCCCAGAACTTGGTCAATGTTGGTCCACCCCCTGTTTATAGTCCCCCAGCTAGCGTATAGTCTGATAATTTGCAACATTAATCAAAAAACGCTTGCATACGAGTCTGCAACCATTGGGACATTTTCATCTTTACTATTCAAGGTCTAAAACTTAACTGACCAAATTTCGTATTGCGCGCATGACACATACTTTTTCTCTTCTCTCTTTTTATAATTTAATATTTCGTTACATAATTTCGTTACATAATTTCGTCACATAATTTCGTTTCATAATTTTGGTTATGTGCCAGAGCAAAGACATGAAAATGTCAATTTAATATTTCGTTACATAAATTCGTTACATAATTTCGTCACATAATTTCGTTACATAATTTCGTTACATAATTTTGGTTATGTGCCAGAGCAAAGACATGAAAATGTCAATTTAATATTTCGTTACATAATTTCGTTACATAATTTCGTCACATAATTTCGTTACATAATTTCGTTACATAATTTTGGTTATGTGCCAGAGCAAAGACATGAAAATGTCAAAAAATTTTACGGGGTATCATCCTCAACGAAGTATCTCAAACGAAGTTTCCTGAAAGTTTCATGCAAAATTTGCAAATATCGTTATGAGTTAAAAATCAGAGGCCTTTCCCTCTGTGCTACGTTTTGCGTGCTGCTTGTATTTTTGAATGAATGCGCTTCTTGTAAAATGTTGATTTTCGTTTCAATAATACTTTCCTTCTCAGCGTAGGTAGTTAATGTACGTTGTACGTGTCTAAATTTTTTTCTGGGGTAAAATATTTCACTCAAATATTGGTAGGTACTTTCATAATAATAATAATAATTCCGTGTCCGTGAGATAGGTATAGATACCTAAATCAGGGTAGTGAGAGGATTATATGGACGCCCAGATCCAATGTCTAGGCTCCTTTCATGTCCATTGATTATCTTTGGTTTTAACGTCCTGACTTGAGGTAGACAGGAAGGGGGTTTTACCCTCCATTCGCTGGGAATCGTACCAGCTACCCACATTAACGTCACCCAGCCTGGGTAGGGCCGAAATTGCTAGCCTCACATGTTCGGAGGGAACAAAAAATTTTTTGCGAAAAGTCTGCTCCAACCGGTAATCAAACTCAGGATCTCTGGACTACGGGAAGTAGTCACAACCGTTACGCCACGGAGGCTGTCGGAACGTTCATAATAATCATATTTGTGTTAATCACTTTCGTGATATCACAACTACTCAAACTCACATTACTAAATTTACGCTGAAACCGGGACTTGAACCACCGACCTCCAGGTTACAAGTCACCGCCTTACTGATCAAGCTACTGAGGTCGGTTACTTTCATAATAATACTATTAGTAATGTTGAAAAATTAGGTATTACTGGTTTTTGACCAGCCATACCTAATGCATTTTAACAGGAGTGCGTGGATCCGAAAAAACTGCAATACACAAAACCTAGACTGAAAGAAAGGCCTCTTATCTAGTTTGTCACCTAAACAGAACATCTCTTGGTTCGCTCTTCTTACTTTTTGACTTGGCGGAGCGGAGCGCTACCGCTCTCTTTAATATTTGAATCTTCAAGAGTCCCAGCGTCGATGGCACTTTGAATACACCAGTTCTCATTCAGTCACTGAGGTCAAGCAATGTCCATCGAGGCTAGGACTTGGATGGGTGGCCATTTGAATTTAATTTTTTGTTAAAGATGAGTGTTGCACAGCCTTTTTTTTATTTCGTATATAGCCATGAAACAGGAGCTACAGTAGACGCTTGTGGTCTGTGTTGTAGCCTACCCATCCCGTTGTATGCCTCCCCTCTAATGGGCGAGAAGTGACACTTGATGCTGGTTATTCTCGGACTAGTGGAGACTCAGGCTGGGCAAGGTTAATGTGAGTAGCAGGTTTGTGAGTTTCCGGAGAATGGGTTACCCTCCATTCACTATGAGCATGCAGTTGAAAGCGACGTTAAACCCAAATTAAAAAAAAAAATTCAAGAAATGCGTGAAATATTGTTGAGATTAACCAGGAAAATGCGATTTTTTACTCAACTTATACCTTGAGAAGAAAAAAGTTGTTGAAAAGAGTGTTTGGTTTTTTTGACCACCCGATATATACATAGCACATATTATGTATTACAATTGTATACGTTAATAAAATACATACACCTATGTATAACAATTGTATATGCGTCCAGAGTATAGTTGATTATCGCAAAACTGTCCAGTCTAATGGCACATAAATTGTAAATATAACATAAATATATTATTTATGTTTATTATGTATGTATAGGATGTAGGTATAAGTACTTCATACAGCAACTGTCCTCAGTAGCTTGATCGATACTACAGTGGACTTGTAACCTGGAGGTCGGTGGTTCAAGTCCGGGGATTATTATGACGTGATCACTTACTCAAACAAATGAAATATCCAAGCGTTGGGTGGATACACATTAGACAATGCTTGGCTCTATCTGCATACATAATTATAAGTGCAGATAGATGGTTACACAAGTTATATACATAGGTACTAAAACAGTTACTAGCTCACTTGTTAAGCACTTGCTTGCCATACTTAAGGTCCCGGGTTTGAACCCCCGCCCTGACAAAAAATTGTATTCAAAATTTGGTTACATTTGTTTGTAAGGGGAACCTTCCGGTGCGCTCGTGTTGACCCAGCACCTAAATGGGAAGAATTGTGTCACTTCTCGCCCATCAGAGGGGAGGCATACTACGGGATGGGCAGCTACAACACAGACCACAAGCGTCTACAGTAGCTCCTGTTTAATGGCTACGAAATAAAAAGGCTGTTTTGAAATAAAAAAAAACCCAATTGCGCATCCCCTAGTATGCTAGGGGATGGGCAATTGGGCAGGCTACAACACAGACTAGTAGCTCTTGTTTCATGGCTACGAAATGAAAAAGACTGTGAAACGGGCGCATTACGATTCGGCCCAAAAAGGTTTATGAAAAAGGTTTTTGATTTCAGGTAAAAAAGGTCACCGAACGATTCGTCCCAAAACGTTATCTTGACCAAAAAATAAACAACACGATTCGGCCCAGTGCAACATTCTAAGTACCGTACATATTGAGGGATTTTTTATTATTCAACATTAAATTACGGAATTACCTTCTATGTATATCAGGCTTTGGCCTTCTATGTATTAGGCATGGCCTACTATGTATTTTACCTAACCCTACTATATTCTTGAGGCGCCTTCTATGTATTTTACCTAACCCAACTATATTCTTGAGGCATGGCCTTCTATGCATTTTACCTAACCCTACTATAAACCTGAGGCATTGCCTTATATGTATTAACCCTAACCCTACTATATTCTTGAGGCATGGCCTTCTATGTATTTTACCTAACCCTACTTTAAACCTAAGGCATTGCCTTCTATGTATTATCCCTAACCCTACTATATTCTTGAGGCATAGCCTTCTATGTATTTTACCTAACCCTACTTTAAACCTAAGGCATTGCCTTCTCTGTATTATCCCTAACCCTACTATATTCTTGAGGCATGGCCTTCTATGTATTTTACCTAACCCCACTGTCAAACCCTCAAATAAACACTGATAACAAAGATGACTGTTACTGGTTCAAAACAATAACATCGTGAACATCGCCATTGTTCTCAGTTCTTTCAGGGCAACGTTTCCATACTATTCTATAGGGATTTTTTGGTGGAATGAAAGTGGGACTTTTTGTTAAAATGAAAGTGGGATTTTTTTGTGTGGGATCAAAACTTGATAGTGTGTTTTGGGACGAATCGGGTTATGGACCGAATCATGCTATCTTTTTTTGTGTTTTTTTGGGGCCGAATCATGCTATGGAAAAGGTCTACGCAGGTAATTTGGGCCGAATCGTGAAGTTCCCCTGTGAAACACTCATCTTAAAAAAATGAAAGAGTATGTGAAACAATGAAACAATCCGGGGTCAAGCGACAGAGAATGGCCAAGGCACTAAATTCGCCCCGGATTACAAGACAATTGTACGTTTAAATTTAAATATTTTTCCTATATTTTATTTTGTAAATATTGTTATTTTTTTATCTCTGTTAATAATTTATAGTTGATTGTTTTGTATCAAAAATAAAGTGTAAAAAAAAAAAAATCGTGTACAAAAAAAATGTATATTGTATAATATTATCATTGAGAAATAAAAAATGAAGATGTCGTTACTTATGCATATCTCATGATGGGTAATAAATCTGTCCCCTAACATATACTATCCAATATGGCTACCGTTATTAGGTGCCTTCAAAAGCGTGTAGGAAGAAAAATTAATTTTTTATTATTGTGATTTCTTCTGACAGATTCGAGGCTTTAGAAGTTCTCCATTTCTTATTTATCGAATATATTACAAATGTACATAATTATTATACATAGGTACATAATTATTATACATAGGTATATATATTTGTACATATTGTGTATACATTAGGTACATAGATTTGTTACATAGGGAGTGTTGGAATTGCAATACCCGCATGCGCCCAGAACTAGTTCTGTATGACCCGGGGGCCTAAGCACAGCTGCAACCAAAGAGCTTTGAACTAGTTTCTCTACTGGGTGTCAGCAGTGCCAGATACTTTGTTCAAGCGGTTAAGGCACTACGGGATGGGCAGGCTACAACACAGACCACAAGCGTCTACAGTAGCTACTGTTTCATGGCTACGAAATAAAAACGGCTGTGAAACACTCATCTTTAAAAAAAAAAAGTAATCTCTGTGGATGTGCCAATTCTCCTGTTTGTATTATGCCTGTGGATTCAAAAATATTGGATAAATGTATAGTCTACTTTGGTTTTCTAAAATCACTTCATTTAAAATCACTAATACTTATCTATGATTACAATTTTCCTTGGAACTACACAGCATAAATATTCCAAAACAGCATTCGCAGTGGATGCGCCATTTCTCCTCTTTTTATGCCTGTGGACTTAAAACTTTGCCTCGAATCTGGTCTACTAGAGAGGAAAGTATTTGGCCTGAGGGTCAGTGTGGATACGGTGGGAACCCACATGCAGTGAAGGAAAACGTCTGCTTTTTCATGTTATCTTATTCATATTTCGTTTTTTTTCTTTTTTTCTTCATAATTAAAAAAAAAATTATATAGGTACCTCGGTTAATAAAACATAACATTTAACATCTCTCGTTGTTAATTACGTTGAGGTATTACGTAGAAATGTAATTATTGCATATTCTGTGAAATGATTATGGTAGGATCTTCGAAGTTAAGCAACGTCCAGCGAGGTGAAGACTTCGTGATGCTGGCATTCTGGCCCAACCCAGGCTGGGAGAGGTTAATGTGGGTAGCAGGTTTGTGAGTTTCCTGCGAATGGAATGTAACACCGCCGTCGTGGTATGACCATGCAGTTGAAAGCGACGTTAAACCCAAATTAAAAAATATGGTATTGAAAGTATTAAAAGTAGATAAGAAGAAGAAGGAGTATTAAAATTAAAATAAAGATGGAGGATTATATAATTATCTAGAAACGGCTAAATTACCTATAAAACAGGATTGAAATTATTATCAGCCCCACCCTCCCTTAAGTATAAGTTATCATATTTGTGATCACTTTCTTGATATCACAACTACTCAAACTCGCTTTAGTAAATCTACGTTATCTACGCTTTCAGGACTTGAACCACAGAACTCCAGATTACAAGTCCACCGCCTTATCAATCAAGCTTACTGATAAGAAAGAAACTACATCAAGTTTAAACCAATCACAGGGCACTATAGACCAACTTGAGGGACAGTCTGCACGCTAAAAAAAGTTTTTTCAAATTTGATTCATAAAGTTTTTTTATGCTGAATCTGCAGGGTTTATGAAGAATTTTCCGTTTTTTTTTCAAATTTCTTCATAAACCATGCAAATGTCAACGTTTTCATAAAATTGTGGTTAGCATAAATATCGATCATGCAGATTGATTCATAAAATATGCAGAATTTTATCCGTGACGTCATCAATAAGGATTTTTGTGCAGAATTCTGCCTGATTGTTTTTTTGAAGGGTCTTTTGTTTTCATAAATGATGCTAACTATCAAAAAACAGTTATGAAAACCAAAAAAGTGTGTTTTCATAAAGTTCAAGATGGACAATATCATGAAAACTTTTATTTAATAAGGTTTGATTTTCATAAGTTATGCTAACCTATTGAAGAAGAAAAAGAAGAAGATGCTACCCTATTGAAGAAGAAGAGTATATGTTACCTATATAAATACCTATAGGATATAATAGCGCCAGTTAAATCCAAAAACCACAAAAATACGTTCAATTTTCTCACCAACATGACCATCTAATATATTATATTTATAGATATTCTTGGAATATGGTATGGAATATCGGACAAGAAGAAAACATTCTTCTTTTACTCTGTCTTTTGCCGCTCAAATATGCAGAGTCGACGTTCATTGGTAGTACCTACCTATAATATATTAGATAATATAATTCTTGGAATTTGATCATGACGTGGTGAAACCTTGAATGTATATTTGTGGTTTGAGGATTTACCTGAAGCGCTTGATAAATTATAAAAATAACTTGATTTTTTTAGAAAGACATTAGGCCGAGTCAATACCTGCGTTGAGTTGAAAGGTAGCGGTTATATAAGTAATACAACCGCTACTTTGTGTGTGTTCAAAGGTTATAAAATCATAAAAATATTGAAAACAGTAGAAATTAAAAGAATACCATAGGGCCTGTTTTGTGGGTTTTAAGAAATATATTAGGTATCTATACCTATTAATAGGTATTCACATCATAAAATAATATAGTTATTTGGGTCAGTTGTTGATGACATTCAACCCCATGCAATGGGTCTGTTGTAAGTTGTTGTTCAGCAGAAACCAGCTTTTTTTTAAGATTTGTCTACCCTGGAACCGCGTTACCATTACTTCGGGGTAGGAAATCTTACAACCATGCCATTCCTACAGCGAAAATTTTCTGCTAGAAAAGTCCGCCACGGCCAGGATTCGAACCTGCAACCTTCGGATCGAAAGACAATGGACTTAACCTCTCGACCACGGAGGTCGGCATCATAAACCAGCTTCCAGCTACTCACATATTATAACTTTCATGCAGTGAATTCTTAAAGGCTGCATGACATCAAAGAAGCCGCGCTAAACGTTTAGGCAGTAGGATGTATAGATTATTGGCAACATGAGCTATAAGCATAGATTATGTTTAATTCGCAGAAAAAACGTTGTCTTGCTAAGTCTGTACAACTTTCATGCAGTCTTTTTAAAGGCTGAATAACATTATGAAAAAGAAAAACGTTTATGCAGTAAAATGTATAGACTACGCAAAAGATTCATATAGTGACAATGGCAACATAATCTATTAGCATAGATTATGTTTAATTAGCGTAAAAAACGTAGTCATGCTAAGTCTGCACAACTTTCATGCAGTCTCTTCAAAGGCTGCATAACATTTATGAAAACGGAAAACATTTATGCAGACAGATGTATAAGTTATGCGAACGATTCATAAGAGGAAATGGCAACATGAACTTTTATGTTTAATTAGCATGAAAAGCTCAGTCATGCTAAGTCTGTATAACTTTCATGCGGTCTTCTCAATATCATGAAAATGGAAAACTATTATGAAGAAAGATGTACAATTTTTGAAGAATTCGCATATTTGTCTCTAGATCTCATGAAAGGTTATGCAGAAGATTCATAACATGTTTTTAATCATGCAGAAATTGCCTGACTGTTTTTCAGTTTGCATGAACTTCATGAAAGCGGATGCCTCGATTCCTTACGACAAAACAATGAAATCTCTAGTCATTAGTGTGCAGACTCTTCTCCTTCTCTCAATCTTTAACGATCGTACGTTTGTTCAATTTTTTTAGCTCTTTAAAACAATTAATTATTGATAAATTTTCAAAAGTTGTGTTAAAAAGTGAAAAAAATGAAGAACGAACAACGAACTACCTGTTATCACCTGTTTATTTTCAAGTCATCGTCATACAGATACTTGAAAATAGGTACCTAGTTCTCGTGCGAGAGATGGGGGGGATAGAGTTTGCACCTAATCAAAGCCGGTTTCTACAAAATCGCGGCCGGCCGGTAATTGTAAATAACCTTTTTTTTTATTAAAGTGGGTAGGTATAAATAGTTCTTGTGGTAATATATAAATTCATTTCCAACTCCAACAGTACTCCCTAAGATACCAATCAACCTCCCTGCTCGTCCGTAATAATAAATTTGCATAATAATAAATAATATACCTTTCTCTTGAGTGTGTTTTCTCGTTCAAAGTGTTTTTGATCTAAGTGGTAAATAAAATCAAATCAATTCTTTTTTTAATAATACCTACCGGTGAATAAATAATAACAGTTTCAACACTTGGTTACATTAACAATTTCAAAGTTCCTGTATAAGTTAGTTTCAAAGTTCCGGTCGGTAATGTAGGTTTTAAAAAAATGTAAAACCTTGTAAATAATAATACCTAGTATAATAATTTTAACATAGTGAAGGGTGAAGTTTTTACTAATGAATAAGAGTGAACATTCATATAAGTTTTAACATAACTTGAAATTACTAGTATAGTTTAACTTTAGAAACATGTTGAATTTAATTTAAATAGACATAAATTTCAATTTCTATTTATCCCTGTACGTACCTACTTTTGTAAACAACTATTCATCTCTGCATAACCTTCTGAGACCATGGAGTCATTAGTAACAACTGGCGATCTTCTTCGACAATGGGACCTAGCAGAATACGTAGAATTGTTTGAAAGTAAGTAGAAAATTCATACTTCAATTTATTACTGGTGATGTTTAACCTAAAACCAACCAAAGCATACTGTGAGAACAAATAAACTAATCGCCATTTTCTTTTACTATCAATAATAAAATATTAAATTTGACAAACTAAAAATAATGGTTAAAAAAAGTTGTTATTCAATGGTACAAAAGGCTAGCAGTCTTAGGGATTGAGAAATTGCACTATTGCCAATTTGAAATCTTGAAGATTGCCATTTGTTTCAGTCATGAAGAACATTAAGAGACTTATTAGCCTCAAAAGTTAGTAGTGTTTCTATCTTTTATTAATTAGTTTCATCTTTCTATGTTTCAGGACACAAAATAACTCCGCAACTCCTTCGAGTGATGAAAGAAAATCAGTGTTACAGGTTGATAGACTGCATGGGTGACGTCATGACATTAATGCAAAAACGAGATCAATGGGTGCAGGTAAGATCGACTTTCAATACAGATGGTTTTAAAATGAGATTTCCCTTGATACCGAGTGTGTGTGGGTGGGGAGGGGGTTAGAACCTTGATATAACGTACCTCGATACAGCGTAAACCTTGATATAACGTTGAAATCTTACTTTCCCTTCCTCACAGAATAGGAAAACTCTATACAATGTAAAAGAAAACAAAAGGTGAACTTACCTCTAAACAACGTAATTTTCTGGACCTCTATACAACGTAATATTTTAAGTTTAGGAAGTCGAGTTTTCACATGCGCTGACTCCTGACATGACTGATAATGCTTTTACTATACTTGAAAAATAGGCCATATCCCTTGAATTACGGTATGTCGAGGTTCTACTGTACCTTCATTACTCACGAGTCCTTTCTACATGTGTGTGTACTCATGTGTGCGTGTGGGTTTTATTGCTTAAGCAAGTTGATGATGGCCGCCAGTTTTTGATTCAATTCGTCTTTTTCCCAGAATACGGAGAACACGCAGAACACGGCGGTCACAGATAACGTACACTATCAGACAGCAGCAACGTTATCTTCTGACGCTACACCAGCAGCAACGTTTTTCTCCAATGTGCAGTTATCTGCTGACACGGACAACTGGAATGCAAACGTCCTCACATCTACGCCATCTTCGTCATGGACCGAGTCCCAATCCTCGCAATTTACTAATTGGACATGTTCCACTAATTCAAATACCAGTAATGTGTTCTTAGATTCCCCCTCTTTCAATGACTCTCTCAGTGGGTCACTTGTGCAAAGTCCTCCAGTAATGCAAAACACAAGTACTCCAAGCCAGGAGTACTTGGTAATTGATTCAAATTTTGTAAGAGCATCTTTAGAACATAGCCCTTCTATGAAAGCTTATCTTATTAAAAGCAAATTGGAATCCAGCCATGAAAGACGTAATGTTGCCCGTACAGTAATAGAGAGAATTTTGTCTCCATGTCCCGAAAGACATATATCTAGTGTTGAATATACATTGTTGGCCACCCAAATTTGCTCTTTATTCCTAGAAGAAGCCAAAGCTTCTTGGTATTCTCCCTATAAACCTCCAACCGACGTGTCCCCAAAAATTGTCGCCAGTGGACTTCTTTACGAAGCGGGCAGACGGTTGAGACAAAAAACATTAAAAAATCAAGGGAATGAAGTAGTAAATAAAAGAAGGAGAAGGAGCTCGGTCCAAATGACATCTGATGAAGATTCTGCTGCCCATGGAGTCACCAAGGATGTCTTCTCTGAAGTTGGTAAGTCATAGAATAGAATATACTTTTTTTTTTTAGGTAGGATTCAACGTCGCTTTCAACTGCTAAGGTCATATCACAACGGGGGTTTTACCCTCCATGCGCTAGGTTTACCAATTCTAGCTACTCACGTTAACCTCACCCAGCCTGAGTGGGGCCGGGACTAGCCAGCATCACATGGGTGATACCTGGATGGTAACCCATCCAATTACCATCTATGCGCGACGTTTCTTAACTTGAATATAAAATAGTTCAGAATTGAAAAATAATGGGGGTCTATTTCGATACTTTTTTGATATCTATAACTTTTTCGTTACGTTTTTAATGAAGGAAGAAGGAAAGTCTCAATTTTTCCATCACTTTCTCTTTTTTATCTCTTGCTAATTTTCTTCTATTTCTGCTTTCAGAATCACCTTGCAGTGGATATTTGACGTGGTTGCAAGGAGTGACTGGGCAAGAAGATTTGGAAACAATCACAAAGAGATGGCAGGATACGTCTGCTGTACGGATGGCCTGCTTGTCGGAGGGAAAACCCAAGTACACATCAATCCTGGAGTACTTTCAGACATTCCCGGTCTTGAAATCCTCCTTGGGAGCCAGACTGTTTGAAATAGACTTTGAGCATCTCTATCCAGACAAGGCAGACAGCCTCTTCAAGGCAATGCTTGAATTGCGACCAACCATACTCCATGTAGCGGTGAATACAATGGCGTCCCTGCGAGACAAAGAAGCATGTTCCATCCTTAGGAATACTTTTGATGCAATCACGCCCGACAGTAATGTGGACGCGATGAATGCACAGTGTCTTCTTTTTCTTCCATTTATAACCGACACTCCCAGCCAGAAGACAGTGAGGAAAGAATCTTGGAAGCCATCACGAACAGAAGTACGGAATGGATTCATCTTACAGGTACTTTCCTCATCAAATTTAATTAGTGAAAGGCTAAAAAAAAACAGAGTTTGCACTTCAGAAGAAGAGACCCATACTACCTTATGTTTTGTATGTGGGGAACTTCACAAATCCTGAATCCATATATGTAATAGTTGATGACATTATGTTTGAAAGACAAACCATATTGGATGCAGTACATTTGTGTTTTCAAATATTCTTTGTGTGTCACACTCATTACCCAGAAGAGAGCAATCACATTTGGCTTGCTCTCCAGAGAGGAGTCTATCAAATTAAAACAGAACATGATAGACTTCATTCCCCATGTAAAACTCTTTTAACAAATTTAGGTCTTCAGGCACATATCTAGGGAGTAGATTTGCAGGGATGAATAGAAATTGAAATTTAAGGTTCCTTTATTGTTTTTAAAAAATGTTCATTTGTTATGATTGTAAGAAAGAGTTTGATAATGTGCCTAAACTGATAGACCACATTAAACAATCTTGTATTGCACGTAAACGAAATGTAATAGCACAATATACGTGTGGCCAAGAATTTTGCTTTAGGCATTTTTCCTCATCAAATTCGTTACGTCGCCATTTATTAAGTCAGCATGTTCATCATTTCTTAGATGAAAGTTCGATGGTACCAGAGGCTAGATATTTAGATTCTGTTAGTCTTGATCCTGGAACCACTATAAGCCTTGCTGTAAACGCAGAATTGACACTAATTCTGAGTGAAACAAAAAAAAAAATTCAAGAGGGTATACTTCGTTTTGTGTCATCTTTGTACACAAATCCTGGTATACCTCGCTCATCTATTCAGAATTTTATGTCTGACTTTGAACAATTCATGCTGATTTATAATGGGAGTATTTTACAAGGAGTTAACTTTTTGGTACATCATAATATTTCACATTTAAGAATTGCCGAGAGTGTCAAAGATTTTCTGAGATTAGGTACTAGTGAAGTAACTAATTTCAATTCAGACTATAAAAGACTCCAAGCCTTTGAAAAACGTGGTACTTTCATACCTTCTCAAGAAATTACAATAGGTTCACGCCTAGAACTTGTCAAGGGAAAAATGTGTCAAGTACCTTGTACAATGCAAATCATACCGATAGATTTAGTGTTGAAAAATTTCTTATCCATTGATTATATTTTTGAAGATATTTCTGAGTATTTAAATAGCCTGAATGAATGCCCGTCCACCTTGTTGAAAAATATTGTCCATGGCTCGACATGGAAATCCCAAAATTTCAAAAATTCGAATAATGAATTACATTTACCGCTAACACTGTACTTTGACGAGTACGAGCCGAACAATGCGCTCTCAAGTCATGCAGGTGTGCAAAAGTTAGCTGGAGTTTATGTAGGCTTACCTTTCCTGCCTCCTAAGTGGAGTTCGAAGTTGATTAATATTCTCATATTGGGAGTTTTTCATGCACATGATCGCCGTGCGTTTGGCAATAAGGCAGTTTTTCAGAAAATCATTGACACTCTTAATAGCTTAAGTATTTTAGGGGTTAAGTTAAAAAATAGTCACTTTGATGGTATCGTAAAATTCCATGTGGTTTGCTTAACAGGTGACAATCTGGGTTTGAATGGAATTTTGGGGTTTGTAGAAAGTTTTGTTGCAAATTATTGTTGTCGCATTTGCTCTGCGGACAGAGCTCGACTAGGTACTATGGTTGTAGAAGATAAATCATTATTGCGAAACATGGAATCTTACGATATGCATTTAGAGCAGGATGACACATCGTTGACAGGTTTAAAAGAAAAGTGTGTTTTCTTAGACCTAAAACATTTTAATTTATTTGAAAATGTGGCAGTTGATATTTTACATGACTATCTTGAGGGCTGTTGTAAATATGTTATGTCCTTTGTTGTAAATTACATTGTTAAAACGGTAAAAGCTGTGTCTACGTCCGTTTTAAAGGGTATTGTCTTTTCCTTTGATTACGGCCCTGATAAAATAAACAAACCCGTCAATATAATTCATGATGATGACACATCAAAAATTAAATTGAAATGTACGGGCTCAGAAATGATGGTTTTTGTAAGATATTTCGCTTTACTAGTGGGTGAATACATATCTGAAGAGGATAAAGTCTGGGAACTGTACCGTCAGTTACGTGAAGTATTGGACCGAATTATGACTGAGAAAGTAACTCCTGCTGATGTTGTACAGCTAAAAGACTCTGTTGAGTACTTCTTAGAACTATACAGAGAAGTAACTAATGATACTCTGAAACCAAAATTTCATTTTCTTCTCCATTATGCCGCCATGTTTTTAAAATTTGGTCCACTGGCAAGGGTTTCGACGATGCGATTTGAGGCAAAGCATAGAGTGTCAAAAATAGCAGCCCGAGCAGCTTGTAGTCGGATTAATATTTGTAAAACTGTAGCCGTGAGGCATCAGTTAACAATGCACGGGTTCTTCCTAAACATCTGTAAGCCTGCTGGTCTAGATTGTGGAAAAGCCACATTAATAGACTTGGGAAAATTTGAAAGCCTAAAAAAAGTGTTCCCCGACATTTATCCCTCTGATATTTATTCTGTTAAATGGGTCGTGAGCGATTGTGAAAAAATCAATGAGAAAAGTATTTTGATAGCTGACCTCTTGTTTTCTGACATAGAGCCACAGCTTGTTCAGGTAGAGGATATTTACATCAACAAAGCCAATAGTGCCGTTCTTTTATCTTGTTCTCAGCTTACAAATCTAGGCTTCGATTTTCATTATGTAGCGTATCAGGTTAAACATTCAATTGAAAAAGTGTACCTGACACTTGATGAGGTTTTCTCAAAAAAACCCAACACATTATCCGTTTTATCTAATGGCTCAATGTATGTAACACTTCGCACTAAAATAACTTAATTACATCTTAAACTTGTAATCATTTGTAACTTGTAATCATTTGTTATTCTACATAAGTAACTTGTAATCATTTGTTATTCTACATAAATTTGTTGTTCTACATACTAATATACCTATATTATAAGCTCGCTCAATAAATCTTACTCTCTTCATTTTGTTTAATCAAAATTATTATCTGTTATTATTCTTCTTCTTTTAAAGTCAACAGAATACAGGTTCAGAGGTTTCGTGAGGTATGCAGAAATATGCATGAATAGTAAGAAATATTCATGCTTAATAAGCATGAATAGTAAGAAGTATTCATGCTTAATAAGCATGAATAGTAAGAAATATTCATGCTTAATAAGCATGAATAGGAAGAAAACACTCATGCTAAATAAGCATGAATAGGAAGAAACACTCATGCTAAATAAGCATGAATAGGAAGAAACACTCATGCTAAATAAGCATGAATAGGAAAACACATTCATGCTAAATATGCATGAACCTAAAAACCGTTCATGCCAATTATGTATAAAGGGGATGCATAAAATATGCAGAAATATGCATAAACGAAAATGCACCATGCTAATTATGCATGATAGGGATGCATAAAATATGCAGAAATATGCATAAACGAAAATGCACCATGCTAATTATGCATGATAGGGATGCATAAAATATGCAGAAATATGCATAACGAAAATGCACCACGCTAATTATGCATGATAGGGATGCATAAAATATGCAGAAATATGCATAAACGAAAATGCACCACGCTAATTATGTATGAATGGGATGCATAAAATATGCAGAAGTTTCATACAGTCTGTGTGACATTTAGGCAGAGTTTGCATAGTCTATGCATCCTTGTATGCATAAGATTGATGACGTCATCAATATTGATCAATATTGATGACGTCAGAGATAGCATGAATTCATGAAAACGCATTTATGAAAAAAATGAAAAAAACAGTCAGGCAGAATGTGCAGATCCATATATTATGAAGAATTCTGCATGCTGACATGCAGAATTTGGCTAATTTTTTTCAGCGTGTGGTGTATCTTAAATTTAGTCATTTTTTATACCAAATTTAGCTTCTTTAAGGTTATAGACGAAGATTTTTCATGCCAAAATCGAAGTGATATTAATTAAAGCCTTAGTAAAAAGCAATACTTCCTATACCTTATAGGTAATAGAATGTAAAAAAAAACCATGTTTAAGATTTGAACCAACGACCTCCAGGTTACAATTCCACTGCCGTAACTACCATGTTCATTGAATACCTATTTATAAGTATGTTACCACACATGTATAATGTACATAACTAACATAACATTGAATATTTAAAACATATTATTAATTGTATCATGGGAGAGTAATTTCTGGCGAGCTAAAACATCAGAAATAAATGTTCAATGTTTAATTAAGCACTTTAAGCAGCGATGTATTCTGAGGTATAGTATGGTCACAAACAGATGGCAGTCATTCATTATATTATTATTATAGTATGCTTTATTGGGTAAGACAAAAATATATACAGTAAAGTACAATGAAATTGAAAAGAAAGAAAAAAATAAATAGATTGAACAAAGAAACCCCCTTTTTGACAGATTATTCAAATCACCATGTCTAAACCATTCGTCAAAAAAAAAAAAAAAAAAAAATACAAGGAAAACGCCAGCTTTGAGCGTCACAATATTAGTGCTTCCATTTTTTTGCATGTGCGATTTAAGTATAATGTGTGTGTACCTACATACAGTTTACATTACCCACACACATACAATTTTATGATCCGAGCTTTTTTCTTAGTTTTGCAATCTGAGCTCACATTAAAATCGATTGGAAATGATTTAAATAGATGCTTCATTCATGAAAAGTTTGTATCATGTTAGTGCCAGCGTACTCGGTGCCAAGTTTAAAAATCTGGCATTGCTGGAAAACTGTCTAAACATGCCGCTTGTTGAATAACAATAATAAGGCTTAATATTTTTAGAAAAATAAAATGGCCGAATTATGAAACAGGATTGACTTAAACTCTATCCCAGACTGTCCCTTAAGTTGGGCTATAGTGATCTGTGATTGGTTGAAACTTTGCCTCGAGGGCGTGTTTGGTTTGTCTTAACTATAATCCTGTTTCATAATTTGACCCTAAGGGCTGAATTATAACTCGTATTTAACAGAAGCCAGACCCTTCCCGGAGTTTCAACCAATCACAGCGCAACCAATCATAGTCCGACTTGAGGGATAGTCATAGGGCGGAATTACTAAAGTCGTTGGTAAGTGTCGGTTTTCCCTATCTTACACAGTACGCAATCCGTGACTTAGCGCCACAGAGGTATTAAAAAAACGTCTATTAATTCCGCCCATATTCAGGCTTATCTTAAATTTAGTCCTGTTTTATAATTCAGCTCTGATAGATTATTAATTATATCTACTTTCAAAGAAGTCACCGTGGCAGAGTGAGTTAGCGCGCTAGGCATTGCACGCACGGTGACCTGGGTTCAATTCCCAGCAGGGCAGGATTTTTTCTGCTCTGTCCACTCATACCTCGTAAGGAAAAATGAGCAGCTGCTTTAATGTAAGCAGCGACCAGTGGTGAAATTATAGTCAAAAATAAGATATTAGGATATTAAAAGATATGGAAAAGTCCTATAATTCTGCGCTACCCACTAAAAATTGTGATATAATAACACAAAGAAACACATCAATATATATCTACTTTCAAGACAAAAACAGAATAGTAAATACCTAGATAAAAAGCATTTACAACTTTTAGTACAAAAATGTCCAAGAACAAACTGAAGGACACGAAAAAGAGAAGCTAATCCGTTGAACTGATGTCAAAAATGTAAGTCAAATGTATGTATAGTTGAGTGTAATGAAAATAATTTAAGTAAAACTTCCAAGAAAAAATAAGAGAAAAAAAACACTGGTCATTATGAACAAAATACTTCCTCGTGAATAATTCAAATTGTATTTTGGCGATGCAAAATTAAATTCCGATCTTCGATTGTTGACTGAGATATTTTAATAAATCAATTTTGTATCTCCAAAAATTCTTAACCAATTTTCTTTATTTCTTTAGGACAGGGGTTTTAAATTCCATTCGCAGGACATCGTACCAGCTACCCACATTACCTTCACCCAGCCTGGGTAGGGCCGGAAATGTCAGCCTCACGTTTTCGGAGTGGACTTATATCCAGTTTTCTTTTTTTTTTTTTTAATCATCTCTATATATAAAACAGAAAAAAGGACTACCTACCTATGTTTGTTTGTTTGTTTGTTTGTTTGTTTGTCCGGAGTTGTTTAGCCAAAAGGGTAAGAGATAGCGAAAAATGTCTCAGAATTGACCCCCCCAAAACCATTATCGCTTTGTCCAGAAAAATTATAAAAAGTTCAAAAAGGCATTGCTGTCCAGCAGTACGGCCATGCCTTAGTAAATTTGAAATTTAGTCCCGTTGCAAAGCACGGGCAAACGGCTTTTCATATACAAAATACAATATTTCAAAGATAACATTTCTTCATACTCATACCGAAGGAAGCGTGCCTCCAGCCTCCAGTTCTCTTATATTCAGGTTCAACTTACATCCGTAAAAAGTAAACTATGTATAATTATTTTGAAATCAATAAAGTACCAATTCAATTAAACTAAAATGTTATCTTAGATTGAGCCAGCCTCAGATATCAGACAGACATGAAGATTTTCTTAATATCCTAAAAAACTATATTATATATTCTCGGAAGTAATATAACTTACACATTTGCTTTCCATGTATTGCTCTTGCTCGATATCTCTCTGACTTGGACTTGGCCTGTCAAGACATCTTGAACTTTAATTAGGGAGCTAACTTTAACTGTCCCGAGTTCTTTACCTGTCTCTAGCTTGTTGGAAAAGTTGACACGAAGACTTTTATTAGTGACACTACAGACATGTTGTCTCTAAAGGACATTAGAAACATTTATTTCCATTTTTTTTCAAGAGGACTTTTTCTGTCTCAGAGTATATTTTCCAAGAGTACTTTTTATTGCAGATTTTTTTCTGTGATTTTTTTATGGGACACATTTTTGATTTTTTTTTTTTTTTATTATAGTGCTTACCTTGCTCTGTGATTTTTTTACATTTATTATTTGTGAGATGTCACTAGTTTTTCTCGTTCTATTTTATCTCCATATTTAATGAAGCTACACTGGAGGGCACAATAAGAGGAACGCAACGCCGTGTATTTCCATGCGACTACAAAGTGTTGTATCTTCTCTTGTTGACAATGTTTTCAGATAATTTTGGTTTTATACAGAAAACTGATGAAAGATTAAAAGTCTATACAGGATTTTTCTATACAGGAAGAAAAACTTAAAAAACACAGAATTTTGGAGGTGTTTTTAGATCACACTCAGTTAACTGTTTATTCTGATTATCTTTCGATTTTTCTTCAAAATACAAGTATCTAAAAATCTCAATTTTAACATGACTAATAAGGGGATAAAAGATTAAATATACAATACATTGAGGATGTTTTTTTTTTTTTTTAAACCTAAAGTCTGGTGTTTTGTAACAAAAAAACCAATACCTAATAAATTTAAAAAAAGTTCTCATTTTCTTTCCATGAGTTGGTATGATTTTTCCTTAAAATTTTCTCAAAATTAGTGTACAATCTGTGTTTTTTTGCAAAAGTCATCTTAAAATAGTAACTACAACAAAAGTACAACACTTAATGGCCGCATGGAAGTACACCGCGTCAAAGAGAAAACACTGCTTGTGTTCCTCTTATTGTGCCTTCCAGTGTATATTGGTCCTATCCTAGCAAACATGAGTACGAGAATTACCGAGGGATCTCTAAAGTTACAAGACTTTTTCAGCAAATATAAGCTTGTATATAATTTACCTACAGCATCATACGATCATAACTCACCCAACGTTTGAGCCTGGCCATTCCGAGGGGTAATGCAGCCAGCATTTCGGGCTCATTCCCTTTCACAAATTCTCTGAATGAAGTGTTTGTCCTAGAGTGAATGTTAAAATAAAAATAAAGTTCATCTTTATCGATATTTCGATGAAAAAAAGTTACCTACATAATATAATATATTATGTAATATCTAGGTATTGCATAGGGTTAGTAGGAATGAGTACTATTTCGGCGCTTTTGGATACTGAATTTTCAAGAGTAGACGTTAAATTCCGCCCCAAGAACTTCGGATCTTCCGTCCTGGAAACATTACATTCTGGACAAGTGTTTAAAATTCCAATTGCATCCTCTGCATTGGCCCTCATAGGATCTCAAGTGCAAACAACAAACATCTCTTAAATACAGCGATCAGGTTGGCAGGTTCAAGAGTAAACGTCAAAATTCCGCCCGAAGAACTTCGAATCTTCGGTCCTGGAACCATTACATTCTGGACAAGTGTTTAAAATTCCTACTGCATCCTCTGAAATACTCTATATTGACCGCACGTCAGGTCTCCTCAAGTTTCAACGTGTAGGTAATGCAGGTATTAACTATGTTTTAGTGTTGGAGACGCGCAATGTTTTACGGGGTGGTAAAGAAGACCTACTTAATGGACAGAAAATGCTGTCCTTGAGTTTGCTTAACGGTTGGGTGGAAGAGATTGCCATGGGCAATAACCCCGCCCTTTAGTTAGGACATCTGTATACTATAATTATGTTATCTACGTATATGTTGTTTATCTTTTCATTTTTGTTTTATTGTTCTAAATTTTGAATTTTAATTTTTATAATTACCTGTATTTACATATTAATATGTCCTATTAATAAATAATTAAATAATAATAACTTCGTTTTTTTGGTTATCATATTTGTGTTGATCATTGCTTTTTATAGGACAGGGCTGTTCAGCAGCCTGGCAAGCAATGGCAACTCCATCTGGCTACTTAGAGCCAAACTATGAAACAGCATTAAATATCTAGGATTTGCTAATCATAGCCACTATCACCAGTTGATATAAATGCGCTGTGAATGGTTGAGATTCCCACTAGAGGACGTGTTAAGGGAAAAAATCGACTAATCTAATCCTGTTTCATAATTCGGAACTTAGACTGGTATGCAGAGACGTTTTCTTTTTTTATCCCTATAGGGTTCACTGTAGGGTGGTCCCGAGCTTGCTATAGGGAAAACTTCGACCTTGACAATTATTTCAATCTTTTCTTTCAAGAGACATCTGAATGCGCATGAGCACAGGCGCTTCAAACAAACGTCTGTGCATAACAAAATCAGCTGAAGGGACAAATGACCCAGGGATCTCTACAGTGAGGACTCTGCATATCACCCTTAGTCTGTTGTTATTGCTTTTCACTTTCTGTTTGTACTGATCAAAATAGAAAGACTAGTTAATGGCATGGATATTCAGAACTATTACCTGCTGATGACAGCAGAACAACTCGAAACAGATGCAGGTATCATGTATGCTCTGATACTAGAGGATATCTAATACAACTTCTCACTTTTCTGTTTATACTGATTATTGTTCCATTACAAGTTCTGATTTGAATTGGCTGCTTAAAATGTCTCTCTTGTGGGCTAGTGTCATTTCAGAGGTATCGCTCAATTTTATTTTATTTTCGTTTTCAATGGAACATCCAGTATAAATTCAAGATGTAATAAAATTTAATATAATGCATCTTCGTCAAAAACCGCAGTATCTTCGCGGTGTGTGTGTGTGTGTGTGTGTGTGTGTGTGTTTACGGATTAATAATTAGCCGAACGCGTAAAAGAAAAATTAATACTTAGCCGAACTTTACACAAATATCCAATACTTAGCCGAACCATGAGAGGTTCGGCTAATTCCTTTTTCCATTTTCATTGAAAATAAAACTTTTTAAGTTTTCTGAGTGGTATTGGCGCATAGAGAATGAGTTGAAGAAATTGTATTAATAATTTGAAAAATAAATATTGGATAGTCTTTCTCATTTTACAAAAAATCCCAATAAAATTGATGTTCGTCTAAATATTGATTTTTCTTTTACGTATATTCTTACGCAGCAATAATTAGACGAACCAAAAATCAGTATCGAAGCTACGGTTTTTTTTTTTGTTGAAACTTCGTTAATTTTTTTTTTTGTTTCAACTGCTCGTCCCGACCTCTGGAAGTCCGAGATACTCTTTAAGTGTAATTTTGTATCTGTTTAATCCTGTAATATAATTTATAATTTACATTTATTATGTGTATTGGAAAATTTCCAGTAAATCTACTTTCTTTACCTCTGCAGCTGGAAAGTAATTCAAATAGAATTCTCGTATAAGTATGAGGATTTGAGGAATAATAAGGCTTTACCATAACCTCTACAAGTTGAACATAATTATACACTCAGCGAGTGCTCACTAAATCTACAAGTGGAACGATCCGTGATCATAAATTTTGATTTTGTTTCTTTTTATTTTTTTTAAAAAAAAGGTGATTGTTTCAAGGACTTTTTTTATTTCTTAGCCATGAAACAGGAGCTACTATAGACCTTTGTGGTTTGTGTTAATGGGCGAGAAGTGACTCATTACTACCCATTTAGGTGCTGGGTCATCACGAGAGCACCGGATGGTATCCCTTACAAACAACTATAACCAAATTTAGAATACAATTTTTTGTCGGCTCCAGCGATCGAACCCGCGGACCTTTTGTACGAGTGCTTAGCTACCGAGCTAATCGTGAGCTTGAATTTTTGCATTGATTGTTCTTAATATAATTTAGCTACCTCTTTCACCTGAAAAGTGGAATGAATGGAAGAGAAATTTGTTTAGATGAAACACAGCCTAAGCGGAATACCTGGATATGTAGACTGGATATGTAGAATACAGGAGCGATTCCACATATCCACATTTATTCAGTTTGAATAATTTGAAACCTGCCAGACGAATGATAAATCTTTTTTCACGTGTATGATTCTTTTGCTGCAAGTTAAAAGTGACTGCCATATTATAATATTATCCCCAAGAGCGGTACCAAGTACTCGTACATAGTTACTATTTTTACTTTTAACGGGTGTATTATACTACTGAATACTATTTTTATTTTTGACGGGTGTATTGTACAGTTAAATACTATTTTTGATTTTGACGGGTGTATTGTACTACTAAATACTATTTTTACTTTTGAGGGGTGTATTGTACTACTAAATACTATTTTTACTTTTAACGGGTGTATTATACTACTGAATACTATTTTTATTTTTGACGGGTGTATTGTACAGTTAAATACTATTTTTGATTTTGACGGGTGTATTGTACTACTAAATACTATTTTTACTTTTGACGGGTGTATTGTACTACTAAATACTATTTTTACTTTTGACGGGTGTATTGTACAGCTAAATACTATTTTTACTTTTGACGGGTGTATTGTACTACTATATACTATTTTTACTTTTGACGGGTGTATTGTACAGCTAAATACTATTTTTACACTGAGAAAAAAATGAAATTTAAAAATGAACGTAGAAAAAATTTAGTTTAAAATACCTAAAAGTGCATACTTGATGAGCATTGAAGGCAAAATGTCAAATATAATAAAATACCCCTTCAACTTTCGCTGAGTATGCAAACAAGTGGTCCCAAATGCTTGGTAAGGCTTTATTCACCACTGCCTATCTTCAGTTCAAATTTGAAAGAAATCCTTAAAAAAGAGGTTATATGTCGACATGTTTTGCTTAGGATTTGACTCGATCTGAGATTTTGGATGTTTTCAGAAATCGAATGAACTTATCTTTCGAACCGTACGTCCGATTTGAATAAACTAAAGTGCTATCGATAGATCTAGTGGATTGTAAGATAAGCTGTTCTCGTTCATTTTCTATCATTTTACATAAAGGGTTACTTTTTAACGGAAAACACTTTTGACGCACAACTGGGTTTAGAATGGCCTGGGTTATCAAATACTATGCATGCGATTTCAAAAAAATAAATTTTGATGTTTTTATGCCAATTTGGGATACCGTTTCGAAAGATCTGCCTAGTTTCGTTAATTTTTTAAAATCGCATGCATACTTTTTGATAACCCAGACCATTCTTAACCCAGTTGTGCGTCAAAAGTGTTTTCCATTAAAAAGTAACCCTTTATGTAAAATGACAGAAAATGAACGAGAACAGCTTATCTTACAATCCACTAGATCTATCGATAGCACTTTAGTTTATTCAAATCGGACGTACGGTTCGAAAGATAAGTTCATTCGATTTCTGAAAACATCCAAAATCTCAGATCGAGTCAAATCCTAAGCAAAACATGTCGACATATAACCTCTTTTTTAAGGATTTCTTTCAAATTTGAACTGAAGATAGGCAGTGGTGAATAAAGCCTTACCAAGCATTTGGAACCACTTGTTTGCATACTCAGCGAAAGTTGAAGGGGTATTTTATTATATTTGACATTTTGCCTTCAATGCTCATCAAGTATGCAATTTTAGGTATTTTAAACTAAATTTTAGAAAGAAATAGTCAAAAATATACGTTTTTCGTTCCCAAAAAATTTCCGTACCGCCAACAGGAAAGCCACAAAGGCTCCTTCAAAAATATTGCATAACTTGGATATATGAAGGGGTTTTTGAAAAACAAACGTTGATTTCAATAGCTCTCAACTAACGATTAAGCATAGACTAACACAGATTTTTGATGCTTGCATTTTTGCCAGGTTTTCAGACCTTTGAAAGTTCGAGGTAAGCCCAAATAGAAATTTTTATAAGAAATGGACAGAATGAAATAATATGTTGATGTTTTTATGCCAATTTGGGATAACGTTTCGCAAGATCTGCCTCATTGCGTTTATTTTTTTGAAATCAGATGCATAGTTTTTGATAACCCAGGCCATTCTGAACCCAGTTGTGCGTCAAAAGTGTTTTCCGTTAAAAAGTAACCCTTTATCTAAAATGACAGAAAATGAACGAGAACAGTTTATCTTACAATCTACTAGATCTATCGATAGCACTTTAGTTCATTCAAATCGGACGTACGGTTCGAAAGATAAGTTCATTCGATTTCTGAAAACACCCAAAATCTCAGATAGAGTCGAATGTTAAGCAAAACATGTCGACATATAACCTCTTCTTTAAGAATTTCTTTCAAATTTGAACTGAAGATAGCCAGTGGTGAATAAAGCCTTACCAAGCATTTGGAACCACTTGTTTGCATACTCAGCGAAAGTTGAAGGGGTATTTTATCATATTTGACATTTTGCATTCAATTTTCATCAAGTATGCAATTTTAGGTATTTTAAACTAAATTTTAGAGAGAAATAGTCAAAATATACGTTTTTGGTTCCCGAAAAATTTCCGTACCGCCAACAGGAAAGCCATAAAGGCTCCTTCAAAATGATTGCATAACTTCGATACATGAAGGGGTTTTTGAAAAACAAAAGTTGATTTCAATAGCTCTCAACTAACTATTAAGCATGGACTAACACAAATTTTTGATGCTTGCATTTTTGCCAGGTTTTCAGACCTTTGAAAGTTCGAGGTAGCCCAAAATAGACATTTTTGATAAGAAATGGACGGAATGAAATAATATGTTGATGTTTTTATGCCAATTTGGGATAACGTTTCGCAAGATCTGCCTCATTGGGTTTATTTTTTTGAAATCGCATGCATAGTATTTGATAACCCAGGCCATTCTTAACCCAGTAGTGTGTCAAAACTGTTTTCCGTTAAAAAGTAACCCTTTATCTAAAATGACAGAAAATGAACGGGAACAGCTTATCTTTCAATCTACTAGATCTATCGATAGCACTTTAGTTCATTCAAATCGGACGTACGGTTCGAAAGATAAGTTCATTTGATTTCTGAAAACATCCAAAATCACAGATCGAGTCGAATTTTACGCAAAACATGTCAACATATAACCTTTTCTTTAAGGATTTCTTTCAAATTTGAACTGAAGATAGCCAATGGTGAATAAAGCCTTACCAAGCATTTGGAACCACTTGTTTGCATACTCAGCGAAAGTTGAAGGGGTATTTTAATCATATTTGACATTTTGCCTTCAATTCTCATCAAGTATGCAATTTTAGGTATTTTAAACTAAATTTTAGAGAGAAGTAGTCCAAAATATACGTTTTTGATTCCCGAAAAATTTCCATACCGCCAACAGGAAAGCCACAAAAGCTCCTTCAAAATGATTGCATAACTTCGATACATGAAGGGGTTTTTTAAAAACAAAAGTTGATTTCAATAGCTCTCAACTAACTATTAAGCATGGACTAACACAGATTTTTGATGCTTGCATTTTTGCCAGGTTTTCAGACCTTTGAAAGTTCGAGGTAGGCCAAAATAGACATTTTTGATAAGAAATGGACAGAATGAAATAATATGTTGATGTTTTTATGCCAATTTGTGATAACGTTTCGCAAGATCTGCCTAATTGCGTTAATTTTTTTGAAATCGCATGCATAGTTTTTGATAACCCAGGTCATTCTTAACCCAGTTGGGTGTAAAAACTGTTTTCCGTTAAAAAGTAACCCTTTATATAAAATGACAGAAAATGAACGAGAACAGCTTATCTTACAATCTACTAGATCTATCGATAGCACTTTAGTTCATTCAAATCGGACGTACGGTTCGAAAGATAAGTTCATTCGATTCCCAAAATCTCAGATAGAGTCGAATGTTAAGCAAAACATGTCGACATATAACCTCTTTTTTAAGGATTTCTTTCAAATTTGAACTGAAGATAGCCAATGGTGAATAAAGCCTTACCAAGCATTTGGAACCACTTGTTTGCATACTCAGCGAAAGTTGAAGGGGTATTTTATCATATTTGACATTTTGCATTCAATTTTCATCAAGTATGCAATTTTAGGTATTTTAAACTAAATTTTAGAGAGAAATAGTCAAAAATATACGTTTTTGGTTCCCGAAAAATTTCCGTACCGCCAACAGGAAAGCCATAAAGGCTCCTTCAAAATGATTGCATAACTTCGATACATGAAGGGGTTTTTGAAAAACAAAAGTTGATTTCAATAGCTCTCAACTAACTATTAAGCATGGACTAACACAGATTTTTGATGCTTGCATTTTTGCCAGGTTTTAAGACCTTTGAAAGTTCGAGGTAGCCCAAAATAGACATTTTTGATAAGAAATGGACGGAATGAAATAATATGTTGATGTTTTTATGCCAATTTGGGATAACGTTTCGCAAGATCTGCCTCATTGGGTTCATTTTTTTGAAATCGCATGCATAGTATTTGATAACCCAGGCCATTCTTAACCCAGTAGGGTGTCAAAAGTGTTTTCCGTTAAAAAGTAACCCTTTATCTAAAATGACAGAAAATGAACGAGAACAGCTTATCTTTCAATCTACTAGATCTATCGATAGCACTTTAGTTCATTCAAATCGGACGTACGGTTCGAAAGATATGTTCATTCGATTTCTGAAAACATCCAAAATCTCAAAAAGATGAATATTGAAAGTATGACTAAACAGGGTACGACAGGGGTCAATCTCATCATCCACACCCCAAATAAAATTAAGGATAGTGAACTTCACATTTCGGTTTTGCGGTAAACTAGGAATTTATTTGCAAACACCGAATACAATATGGTACTAATGGAACGAACCGATATTTTACAATCTCAAAACTGAAGGTTGATTCTTCAACTTAATCTAATTTTAAAGGGTGGTCTAGAAAAATCTTGACGCATGTTAATGGTAGGACATATATACACACATTTCCACAAATAATCAAGAAGCATTTCATCGGGTATCTCTTCGTTTCGTGGTACAAGATATAACTGTTCACGAGATATGGTTAGAGGTCAGGCGCACGGTTTCTATTACCAAGAAGCTCATACAAAGTTAATAAATTTAAAATTGGACCATCTACAATACGTTTTTTTTTGTCAATAAATAAATATAAATATCCTTCAAAAAAAAAATCTACAATACGTCCCCTACATGTTTGTATGTATGCAAAATTTCATTGACATTCGTTCGGTAGTTTCTGAGATTTTAGGTGTTGGGTCAAAAAGAACGCCCCGGAAAATATTCCCTTCAAACAAGTCTAAACAAATTTTGAATACTAGTTCTATTGTTTCTGCGAGGGTTCGAACCCGCGACCTTCCGCATGGCAAGCGAGTTCTTAATCACTGAGATATTCGTGCGTCCATATTATGTCGAAATAATTTTAAGATAAAAAATATTTGGCTTTTTTGTTTTACTTAATTATTTATTTTCAGATGGCCGTTTCGCCAGTTATGGCATCGTCAGTGAACTAAAGACTAGATTTAAAACTAATCATAGAGGGGACTTATTAGCTAACTATAATAAAATAAGAAGTTGTAAAGTCGAGGAACAGGATAATTTCCTCCATTCTCCCTTTAATTTTAATTCTAACCGTCTGAATTTAATAAAACATACCTTTTTTACTTTCCTTATCCTATATACAGGGTCTTCATAAAGTCTCACCCAGGCCTAGGTTTCTCGAAAACGACTCAGAATATCAAAAAACGCAAAAACCCGTATTTCTTTATATTTAGGGGGATTGATTTTCAGCCAATTTTTTTTTGCCTACACGGCCCCAGTCAGGCTGGGCATGGACCAACTTTAAAATCTTAAATAGAATGGTATGTCTTGTGGCATATTGTTTTAAAGGTCTTATTGAGAGAAGCTCATTACAATAAATTTCAGTGTGCTACGACTTACCGTTCTCGAGATACAGGGTCGGACGTCCTGTGTAATATCCATATATTTTGACCTATAACTCGATAACTGTAAATTATGGAGAAAAATTTTCTTGATAATAATAACTCCTTATGATGAGACTTTTCGAACAAGTTATAACTCGACATACTCTGTTGATGTTAGTTTCTGGTCGGTTTCGTCAGCCAGCCGGACAAACAGTCGAAAAAAATTTAACCAAAAAACTAATCAAATTTTAACTTGTTCGAAAGTTCTTGCTATAAGGAGTTATTATTATCAAGAAAAATTTTCTCCATAATTTACGGTTAACGAGTTATAGGTCAAAATATAGGGATATTACGCAGGACGTCCGACCCTGTATCTCAAGAACGGTAAGTTGTAGCACACTGAAATTTATTGTAATGAACTTCTCTTAATAAGACCTTTAAAACAATATGCCACAAGACATACCATTCTATTTAAGATTTTAAAGTTGGTCCATGCCCATGGTCTCTATTACCAAGAACCGCAGTTGCGAAGTTCATGAATTTAAAATGGGACCACCTACAGTACGTCTTTTATGTGTGTGCAAAATTTCATAAATATTATCTGTTTAGTAGTGTCTGAGATTTGCGAGTTATAGGGAATGTATTTAACAGACCGACAGACAGACACAAAACTAAAGTTGCTCAGGAGGTCCAGAAATATGAAAAAATGACATTTGAGCAAAAAATATTTTTACAATACTTCCGATTTCTAATGTTACACATTGCTTGGAAGTAATAAGAAGTTATAAAGTCGGCAAACTGTACAATATAATTTCCTCCATTCTCCCTTTTTTTTATTTCTAACGGTCTGAATTTATTAAAACAGACCCTTTTTATTTATATGACTTGCATCTGTACTTTGCCTGTGGAGCGTGGTAGGTAGGTCGTATGCCCCTTTGGTAATGAAGCCATAAAATACAAGAGATCTACACTTTTAAACCGAAACCAAATTTGATCCTTTATTATGTATTAACAACTATGACCTTCCCACAGACCCTCCACAGAAGTAGCGAAAATACTGCTATATGTATACTATTTTCGGGACTCCGTTGTGGCCGCTTGCCATATGTATACATAAATTTGAAGAGAATCGGTTGAGAACATGGTATTATAGTAAGTTTACTTAGATAGAACAAAAATATATACAGTAATATACAATGAAATTATAACGAAAAACAAAAGGATTGAGCAAAGATACAAGAACAAAAAAAAAGAGAATGAAGTTTAAAAACAGAGCGCGCGATTAGCTCAGTGGTTAAGCACTCGCTTGCCATGCGGAAGGTCCCGGGTTCGAACCCCCGCGCCGACAAAAATTTGTATTCTTAATTTGGTTACAATTGTTTGTAAGGGATACCTTCCGGTGCGCTCGTGTTGACCCAGCACCTAAATGGGAAGTATTGTGTCACTTCTCGCCCATCAGAGGGGAGGCATACTACGGGATGGGCAGGCTACAACACAGACCACAAGCGTCTACAGTAGCTCCTGTTTCATGGCTACGAAATAAAAAAGGCTGTGAAAAACTCATCTTTAAAAAAAAAAAAAAAAAAAAAAAGTTAATGTCCTACCTAAAGGGCGGAGTTATATATTGCCTGTGGCAATCTCTTCCACCCAACCCTTAGAACATTTGTAAATACAAGTGATTCAGTAAAAAAAAATCTCTGATTCTAGCGATAATAAAATTACAAAAAATTGAATGTCATTCACGAGGAAGTATTGTGTCCATAATTGGCAGTGTATTTTATTCTCTTTCTGTACCGATCTGATCATACCAACATTGCCTATTGCTTTCTGAATTATTATAGCATTCAACAATCTCGAACTCACAACCAAATGACTAATAATAGGTACAAGGTACATAGCAGTATTTTCCCTTCTTCTGTGGAGGGTCTGTGGGAAGGTCATAGTTGTTAACACATAATAAAGGATCAAATTTGGTTTAGGTTTAAAAGTGCAGATCTCTTGTATTGGCCTTCTTATAAAAGGGGATACCTACCACGAAATTTATCGGAAGTAATAGTAGGACCTGACTCATCTAACCAAACTTATCGCACATAAAGTTTCGTTCCATTAAGTAGATAATGCCTTGATTTAATCATTTCATTTCCCTGCCCGAGCAAAGCTATGTTAAGACAATAATATACTTTTCAATTATTTATTTTTTTAAATGCGACGTTAAACCTCACTTTTAACTGCATGGTCATATGACGACGGGGGTGTTACCCTCTATTCGCAGGAAACTAAAAAACCGGCTATCCACATAAACCTCACCCAGCCTTTGTTGGGACGGAATGCCAGCATCACGAAGTCTACACCTCGCTGTACCTTGCACAACTTCGGTGATCCTACAAGAACCGGTCCCTTCAACGCTGGCTCAAAAATCGTTAATGTTCGGTTAAGTACTATTTTTTCTTTTGCGTGTTCTGCTAAGTATCAAACGCGAAAATGGTTCGTCTAAGTATTGCTGAGTGTGGAAATTTTAGAGACCGGCACTGGTCGCTTCGCGCTCGGGAATTAGCAGAACGTTAGAATTTTTCAATTATTTTTGAAATGGTTGAGAATTGTAAAAAAAAACCGAGAAGTGTGTATCTCTTAAATTGAAATTGCTAGCAATTGATATAAACCTTATTCAAATCGGACAAACTTTTCTTATGTTCGGCTAAGTCGCAACGCAAAAATGGTTCGGCTAAGTATTGCTGCGTGAGGATGTGTGTGTGTGTGTGTGTGTGTGTGTCTTGTGCAGCAAGTCTGAGGAATGTTGCAAACTTTATGATGATACATGCTGCTTCTGCATAATGCATGACTGGGAGGTCCAACGATCAAACAGGATCAAGTAAACAAGTTTTATTTTATTGAGCTTCATTTATTGAGTTGATCCAGAATAAAAAGTTGTTGTATTGTGAGCTGATCAGAAAAAAGTTGTCCGAGAATTAATTTTACACCTAAACTGTTTTTATGATGATCTGTCGTGTTATTACCTATTTTCTTATTGCTATATTATTTACTAGCTACCTGTATTCAATCAGTTGGTATTGAATTGAATTGATTTTTTGTATGAAGCCATGACACAAAATACATTTCATATGAGACTACATTATACAACGTCAAAGATTCCTTATTATGTAATAGTATGATTCCTTGAAGTCAGCCGAGTATGAATTATTCTTTACTAGTTAAAACCGGGCACTTGGTGTGCTTTTGAGGTTTTCCGATCTTAATCTATCTATCTTTTAATAGATTATAATGGTGCATGTCAACATCTATGGTCAATTGGTTATACACACGAAGGTCCGAGCTTAATAATAATAATAATAACATTTAAAAAAAATGCTGACCCCAAGGAGGTTCAGGAAAAAGCAAAGTGCAAGAAGAATAAATACACTTAGCCACTGTCCCAGATCAATGTATTTTTTCGGTAAAAATAATAAATAAATAAATTATATTATTTACATAAAATTCAATGGATTATAAATAAAATATCTCGTCCATAGATAGGGATTTGGGTATTGTACCCATGACAGAACCGGATGACTATACTCGTCTTCTGCATGAGAAAACTGTGGGCTCTAGGTTCTCCTGTTATTGGAGTAATTTTTGTGCCAAGAATAATAATAATCATAATATCGCCTTATTTATACTGCCCGATAAGGACTATTAAAGTCCCATTGTTCCAGAAGTAAGCCCAAGACATATTATTATGTGGTAAAAATCCCAAATGGGAAGAAAACTTGTCATGTCCCAGATGGGTTTCAAACACGCGACCTCTGGATTCCGCCTTTACCGCTGAGCTACCGGGACAGACTCCTATTGTTTCCTCAGCGAATGGCACGAATACATGATCTGCTATCAACCATAGTCATAATTACTACCAAGTTATATCCTCTTTGTCAAGAGCTGCTCTACTAGATAGCAGCTCGGCTAAACCTGGAATTCCTTACCACCGAGACTAGATTGCAGTTTGGCTAAACCTATATTTCAGAAAGTCTATACTTACACATATTTCAGAATGTACTGTCGGCCATTAGAGCCTGAGGTCCTGTGTCTTGCACTCTGGGCACACGTTCCAAGTGGGTATAATAAGAAACTATAATACTGGCAGTCCTGCAGTGGTTGCCAAACAGTGTCTTGTGTGAGATAAAGAAGAAGTACTGTCATTGGGGAAAAAATTAAAAGAGAAAAGTGGAGAACCGAAAGCCAAGACTTTCCTCTACCAATCCCTGAATGCATCCAGTATTCTTGGCACTTTTCCTCCCAATCCCTCTCTGGACTACACATCTACCACCTTTAATTTGATTGTTGTTCGTAAATAAAGCTATAATATTATTTATTTCTAATTATAAAGTATTGTCAGACCTGGATAAAATGGACTCGGATATAGTAGAAAACTCTTATAATAGAAAAAATCTCAGGTACCTGTGTCACCTGTTCATGTGTAGTAGAGAACTGACTATATTAGAAACCTATTATAATAGAATTTTTGCTCTGTCCCTTGGGTTCTAGTCTGGTAATCTAGGTAGCGTAGGAATCCGTTGGTTCGAATCCCACCCAGTGCATGAATTTTTCCTCATTAGTTTGAGTTTGTGACCACATAATAATAAGACTCTCAGGGTTAGGTGGTAGAAAATGCTTTGAGCATTAACTTCGTCTGGTGGTCACCTTTTAGTAAAAAGTGTTAAAAAAGGATAACTTTCCAGTTTGGGCACCACTAAGTTGACTCGGTTCAATAGCTCGTGCTTCAGGACACCAATAATAATAATAATAAGAGATATCACCTGGGTATTTTTAATGGGTACCTACTCTGGTATCTGGTATCTTTTAATAGATACTCATTCGCTGGTACTCGACTTCAGATACAAGGGAACTCTGATGTTTTGTTACTGAACTTGAGGTGGCCATCAGTAACCATGACAACAGTTCTGGTTACTCTGATGTTTTGTTACTGACCTTCAATAGATCACTAGTAACCATGACAACGGTTTTGTTTACTCTGATGTTTTGTTACTGAACTTGAAGAGATCACTAGTAACCATGACAACGGTTTTGTTTACTCTGATGTTTTGTTACTGAACTTGAAGAGATCACTAGTAACCATGACAACGGTTTTGTTTACTCTGATGTTTTGTTTTGAGGTGGCAGTATAAATAATGCGATATTTTTTTCTATAATTTTATTCATTATCAGAAGAGCAGAATAGTCTATTTGCCAGAATATCATGTCTATCAATGATAGAAGGACCTATATTACTAGAGACATTTGTGGTTCGGACTCATTGTATAAACAATAAACAGTTATTAACAGGAACCAGTCATGTTTCAAGTCCTAACAGGCGATTAAAAATTGGTCCATAAAAACATCAACGCTGTAAGTGTTATAGAGGTACTTTAACAACTTTGTTTAAGTAAAGAAAGTGAAGTGCTGTTTGATTCCATTAACCCTGCCAGGCAGAAAAGATCTGTTTAAGTTTTTTTCATGCTATTTTTTTTTTTTTTTTTGATTGAGTTGTATAAAAAAAGTGTTAATAAATAAATAAGTGACTCCTTCGTTGTGTTGAAGAGGTAAAACGATTTGTTTTACTATCTTACTCTTTAAGATAAGTATATATTATGTCATTTGAGACGGAGGTTTTACCCTT
>CM044961.1:1552067-1714301 GCA_024516035.1 Bactericera cockerelli | reverse complement strand
CTGCGAGCCATCGTATACACTGAAACAGTGTGTGTTCTGGCCCGTCATCTTCCTCGCAAAAGAGACACTGGGGCGTGGCCGCCTTTTTTATCCGGTGTATATACGTCTGGAAGCAGCCGTGTCCCGTAAGTGCTTGTGTAAGGAAGTAGTCAACTTCCCCGTGCTTCCTGTTTAGCCATACGTTTATGTTTGGTATGAGAGTTTTGGTCCAGAGTCCTTTAGTACTCTGGTCCCATCTCATCTGCCAAATTGCAACGGTATTTTCCCTTGCTGTAGCCTTAAATTCTTTATTTTTCCCAAAAGTTTGACCTCTCTCTGTGAGTAAGAGGTCAATGGGTATGACTCTAGCGATTACAGTTGCTGCTTCCGTGGAAACAGTTCTGTAAGCGCAACCAACCCTGAGAGCGAACTTCCTCTGTATAGATAATAATTTAGCTTTATTTTTTTTGATGTTGGTACTTTCTTCCCAGATTGGGGCAGCGTATAGCATGACGCTATCTGCTGCATTTTGAAGCAGTCTTCTCTTGTTTTCTCCCGCCCCCCCTAAGTTGGGCACTATGCGGGACAGGGCTGCAACCGTTTTCTCTGCCTTAGAAGTTACATAGTCAATGTGAGGTAGGAAATTCAGTTTTTTATCCAATACAACCCCTAAGTATTTAATGTGATCTTTTTGGGAGATCTCGGCGCCCCCGATTTTAATTGAAATTGGTCGGTATTTTTTGCGGCCGCAGAATACCATGGCCTCTGATTTTTCTGGAGCGATCTCCAGTTTAGTGTCTGTCATCCAGTTTCTTATTATATTAAGAGTAATGTTGGTTTTGAATTCCAGTTCCTCCTCAGTTATAGCGAGCGCCACTATTGCAAGGTCATCGGCGTAGGCTATCAAGGTAATTCCGTCCGGTAGTTTAAGCCGCAGGACATCATCATATAGAAGGTTCCAGAGAGTTGGACCAATTATAGATCCTTGTGGAACTCCCGCTGACATAAATTTAGTGAAAGATTCTCCAACTATTTCTCTCTCGCTCAGGTATGCTTCAATACACCTGACCAAGTATTTTGATAGTCCCTTTCTGGTAAGGGATGAGCTGATAAGTTCCCAATTTGCTGAGTTAAACGCGTTTTTAATATCCAAAGTAATCAGCAGGCAAATATTTCTATTTCTGCAGTCACCTCTTTTCTTAAGTTCTCCTTTCGCTATATTAACGACCTCTTTTATAGCGTGCACTGTGGAGCGACCTTTTCTGAACCCGTACTGGTTAGCACTGAGAATCTGTTTATCTTCGATTTCCTTCTTTACTCTTTCATTTAATATCCCCTCGAGTAGCTTCCCCATTGTGTTTATCAAACAGATTGGTCTGAAAGCGGGTGGGTCCCCTCTTACTTTAGTTGGTTTTTCTATCAGTACAACTTTGGCTTCCTTCAATACTTTGGGGAAGGTTCCTGCGATTAAGTGTTTGTTTAGAATTCCGCAGATGACCTCCGGGATTTCTAATACTGCTTCCCGTATCACAGCTGGTGGGATGCTGTCTGGACCAGGTGCCTTTTTAGGGGCGATCTTCAGTGAAACTTCTAGAAGCTCTTCGTTGCTGATGGCCTCTATTTCTGCCTCTTCTACTTGTCGTGAGTTCCATTTTTTTTCGAACCTACGGATCCCTAAGCTACCTGGATTAAAAACTAGCGCGTTAACCACTTGACAATGCACTATGATATCTGGAGTAGACTTGATATGATAGGCTTTAAAAGTGGAATCATCCAAAATGGTGATAACCGGAGGATAATTATTCAGCTTAAGATCTACACGACATGGTCTGGACAAAGTATCGATGTTCTCTCCTCAAGAGGACTGAGAAGTGTTTTTTTTTTTTAATAATAATATTATAAAAATAACATAATAATAATATATGTACCTACTTAAGTATTTTTTTATTTTTTATTTTGAGTTGATATCAGAGTGATTTGTCGACGCTCTCATATAAGAGCTGTGGAACCTACGTAAAAAAGACATTAACCCGTTGAAAATAAAACGGACTTTGTCGAAATCTGTTCTTTTTTTTTAAGTGGGGTTTATCGTCGCTTTCAACTGCCATGGTCATATCACGACGGGGGTTTTACCCTCCATTCGCAGGAAACTCACAAACCTGCTACTCACATTGACCTCACCCAGCCTGAGTGGGGCCGGGAAAAGCCAGCGTCACGAGAATTAGAATTTGAATGGTCACCCATCCAAGTCTTAACCTCGCTGGATGTCGCTTAACTTCGGTGTTCTGAAGGGAACCGGTGTATTCAACATGCCATCGACGCTGGCTAATCTGTTCTTGTGAATAGTTCTAGAAAGGAATTTGCCATAGATTTGACGACATCTATCCTTATAGGATACCTCCCAGTTGATCTTAACAGTTACAAAATGAAACTATACTAACGATGAATTTTCGATTGTCTATGGATATTTTTTTTTTTTTTTTTTATCAAGTACTCGTACTTCAATAATTTTATATTATCTCTACGTTAAGCAATGTCCAGCAAGGTAAGGGTAAAAACTCCGTCTTGAATGACCGTCTTCACATCTCGGCCAAGGTGTGAAGAACGCCCTATAGAAAAAGGTGATTTACCTACACAGTCAATCTGCCCGTCATGATTCGAACGTAACATCAAATCAAAAGTGTTGTCCTGCGGAGAAACATTATCAGTTCAGAGGAGTTCAGCACATCTTGTCATGTCCTAATCATGCAAATATTCGTGCATCCTTTCCGATACCTCCTGCTCTACTTGACAAAGTCCAGAGCGTCGATTCACTCCTATGTTACTTAAAAGCGATAAACTTGTATACAAACATATGAAGATCTAGAGGAATCGGCGCGAACGACCTGTCAAATACAGTGATAAAGTGCCATACAAGAAAAAAAAAGTGTTGT
The DNA here is from genome assembly GCA_024516035.1 of Bactericera cockerelli. Taxonomy (NCBI): domain Eukaryota; kingdom Metazoa; phylum Arthropoda; class Insecta; order Hemiptera; family Triozidae; genus Bactericera; species Bactericera cockerelli. The sequence goes on along the minus strand of CM044961.1, from coordinate 1,711,389 downwards.
CCAACCCAAGTCTATGGCACTTTGAATACATCGTTCGTTCTTTCACTGAAGTCAATCAACGTCCAGCAAGGTAGAGACTTGGATGGGTGACCAAGAGCATTCATGTTCGCACCCTCGTGCCTCGTGAAGCTGGCTATTCCCGTCTCCACCCTTGCTGGGTAAGGATATTGTACGTAAGTTTCCACCAAATGGAGGGTAAAACCTCTGTCTCGAATGACCTATATCAAGAGACGTTAAGTAAAACAAAAAGTTTTACCTCTGCAACACAACGGAGTGACTTATTTATTTACCCCTTTTTTATACAAAACAATCAACCAAAAACTATAGCATGAAAAAAAAAAACTTAAACAGATCTTTTCTGCCTTGCAGGGTTAATGGAATCAAACAGCTCTTCACTTTCTACACTTAAACAAAGTTGTTAAAGTACCTCTATAACACTTACAGCGTTGATGTTTTTATGGACCAATTTTTAATCGCCTGTTAGGACTAGAAACATGATTGGTTCCTGTTAATAACTGTTTATTGTTTAGGGTCAAGGGGGGTAATTACGAACGATTTTGAGCAACATTTTATAAACATATCTGTAACCCTGAGTTGCTTTTGTAAAATCCATGTCTTGTGATTTTTTTGGTATATAGACTTATTTAGCATTCTAATGGTGCATTATAAATAGTTTTGTGCATACTGTAGTATCTGTTTAGTGGTGTTCTTATTTACCCCCGCCTGTTCGCATTTACCCCCGCCTGACGGGGGTAAATGCGAACACATTATACAATATTAAAAACGAACTTTTTAATGGCAATATGTGCTTTTTATGTACAAATAATGTACCAAAATTGTACTTTGTGTCTTTAGTCACCTGTATGACAATATGCAAAGTTTATGGACACACAGGATAGTGGTTTGAATCCTAACCACGAAGGTAGTCATCTCTTATCAAATAGGGTATCTCTATCTTGCAAATAATAGTAATAATAATAATTTCGTGTCCGTGAGATAGGTAAAGATACCTAAATCACGGTGGTGAGAGGATTATATGGACGCCCAGATCCAATGTCTAGGCTCCTTTCATGTCCATTGATTCTATTTGGTTTTAACATCCTGACTTGAGGTAGACAGGACGGGGGTTTCACCCTCCATTCGCTGGGAATCGTACCAGCTACCCACATTAACCTCACCCAGCCTCGGTGGGGCCGGAATCGCCAGCCTCACATGTTCGGAGGGGACAGAATTTTCTGTGCGAAAAGTCTGCTCCAACCGGGAACCGTTACGCCACGGAGGCTGGTAATAAAAGCATAATAATAGTAATAGTTAATTATGAGAGCTTTTGAAAGGTGTTTTATATATTTTTTTATTATTTTTTTTACAGATTTTGGTCTTATCAATAGTTTCTAGGTCATTGTCAATCTCAGATTTGTCTTCTTCTACCTTCATTTCTTTCTTCTTTTTTGAAACTGTTCCCCCTATATTTCTTTTCGTTTTCTACACTTTCATTTTTCTTACTTTCTTTTGCTATGTTCAAGTACACAAATACCTTCATTGGGTCCAATACATTAGGGTACTAATATCTTGGTACTTCTTACAACCTCCCAGTATTTCAGGATTTTGAGCCTTACGTTTGGAAAATTCTACTTTGGTTTGCGGAATCTCAAAACACTGCCGTTGCTCTTCTGACAGCCAGGTTGCCATTAAAAACATCTAATACGATAGCAGATATCATTTGTGCTTCTGTATACAAAGGAGGTGGTTTCTTCATCTTGTAGTTCCGGGGCATTCTGAGTGTTTTGATAAATACAAAAAAAGTTATAGGGTAAAACAAACACCCAAAATATGCGTTCGTATTTACCCCATAGCAAAAAAATGCGGGGGTAATTAAGAACACCCAAAAACTATAACTTAAAAAATGGTTAAAACAATTATTTTTGTAAAATAATAACCAAAAACATGCTTATCAATAATTAAAAGTAAAATAATGATAAAAATTCAAGTAACACTTACCTAGAAAATTGTTTTAAAAAAATCAAAAACTTCAAAAATCAATTTTTTTGATAGATCTATTTTCACTAGCTTACTAACTACAACTGAAAATAAATACTATCGAAAACTCGTGTTCAACCTGTAAAAACAATTCAAAATAATAGTATTCAACCACCAGATTCTAAATATCTTATCCTGTTTAGGTACAATGACCACTGTTCGTAATTACCCCCTGTTCGTAAATACCCCCCTTGACCCTATACAATGAGTCCGAACCACAAATATCTCTAGTAATATAGGTCCTCCTTCTATCATTGATAGACATGATATTCTGGCAAATAGACTATTCTGCTCTTCTGATAATGAATAAAATTATAGAAATTATCTCGCATTATTTATACTGCCACCTCAAAACAAAACATCAGAGTAAACAAAACCGTTGTCATGGTTACTAGTGATCTCTTCAAGTTCAGTAACAAAACATCAGAGTAAACAAAACCGTTGTCATGGTTACTTCAAGTAAATTTACAAGGGAAATCTCTTCAAGTTCAGTAACAAAACATCAGAGTAAACAAAACCGTTGTCATGGTTACTAGTGATCTATTGAAGGTCAGTAACAAAACATCAGAGTAACCAGAACTGTTGTCATGGTTACTGATGGCCACCTCAAGTTCAGTAACAAAACATCAGAGTTCCCTTGTATCTGAAGTCGAGTACCAGCGAATGAGTATCTATTAAAAGATACCAGATACCAGAGTAGGTACCCATTAAAAATACCCAGGTGATATCTCTTATTATTATTATTATTATTGGTGTCCTGAAGCACGAGCTATTGAACCGAGTCAACTTAGTGGTGCCCAAACTGGAAAGTTATCTTTTTTTAAACACTCTTCACTAAAAGGTAACCACCAGACGAAGTTAATGCTCAAAGCATTTTCTACCACCTAACCCTGAGAGTCTTATTATTATGTGGTCACAAACTCATATTAATGAGGAAGAATTCATGCACTCGGGACACTAGATTACCAGACTAGAACCCAAGGGACAGAGCAAAAATTCTATTATAAAGAGTTTTCTAATGTAGCTAGTTCTCTATTACACATGAACAGGTGACGGAGAGACCTGAGATTTTCTCTATTATAAAGAGTTTTCTACTACATAAATATCCGAGTCCATTTATCCAGGTTTGACAATACTTTATAATTAGAAATAAATAATATTATAGCTTTATTTACGAACAACAATCAAATTAAAGTTGGTAGATGTAGTCCAGAGAGGGATTGGGAGGAAAAGTGCCAAGAATACTGGATGCGTTCCCTCTCTGGATCGCCAAGGGCAGGGATTGGTCGAGGAAGGTCTTGGCTTTCGGTTCTCCACTTTTCTCTTATAATTTTTCTTCTTTATCTTCTTCTTTATCTCACACAAGACACAGTTTGGCAACCACTGCGGGACTGCCAGTATTATAGTTTCTTATTATACCCACTTGGAACGTGTGCCCAGAGTGCAAGACACAGGACCTCAGGCTCTAATGGCCGACAGTACATTCTGAAATATGTGTAAGTGTAGACTTTCTGAAATATAGGTTTAGCCAAACTGCAATCTAGTCTCTGTGGTAAGGAATTCCAGGTTTAGCCGAGCTGCTATCTAGTAGAGCAGCTCTTGACAAAGAGGATATAACTTGGTAGTAATTATATGATTATGGTTGATAGTAGAAAACCATGTATACGTGCCATTCGCTGAGGAAACAATAGGAGTCTGTCCCGGTAGCTCAGTGGTAAGGGCGGCACTCTGTGAATCCAGAGGTCGTGGGTTCGAAACCCAGCCGGGACATGACAAGTTATCCTCCCATTTGGGAGGATAACTTTTACCACATAATAATGTCTTGGGCTTACTTCTGGAATAATGGGACTTTAATAGTTCTTTTGGGGCAGTATAATCAAGGCGATATTATTATTATTATTCTTGGCACAAAAATTACTCCAATAACAGGAGAACCTAGAGCCCGCAGTTTCCTCATGCAGAAGACGAGCAGAGTCATCTGGTTTTGTCATGGGTACAATACCCAAATCCCTATCTATGGACGAGATATTTTACTTATAATCCATTGAATTTTATGTAAATAATAATTATAATTTATTTATTTATTATTTGTACTGAAAAAATACATTGGTCTGGGACAGTGATTCTTCTTCTCGCACTTTGCTTTTTCCTGAACCTTCTTGGGGTCAGTGTTTTCTTAAATGTTATTATTATGATTATTAAGCTCGGAAAACCTCAAAAGGATTTCCTCAGGCAATAATCACGCCCTTTGTCAATATTGTTCTTGTCAATAAAGAATTATTATTATATTATTATTATATTATTATTATAAAAAGACACCAAGTGCCGAGTTTTAACTTCTAGTAAAGAATATTTCAGGAAATAATACATACTCGGCTGACTTCAAGGAATCATAGCAAGGAATCTTTGACGTTGTATAATGTAGTCTCATATGAAATGTATTTTGTGTCATTGCTTCATACAAGAAATCAATTCAATTCAATACCAACTGATTGAATACAGGTAGCTAGTAAATAATAGCAATAAGAAAATAGATAATAACACGACAGATCATCATAAAAACAGTTTAGGTGTAAAATTAATTCTCGGACAACTTTTTTCTGATCAGCTCACAATACAACAACTTTTTATTCTGGATCAACTCAATAAAATAAAACTTGTTTACTTGATCCTGTTTGATCGTTGGACCTCCCAGTCATGCATTATGCAGAAGCAGCATGTATCATCATAAAGTTTGCAACATTCCTCAGACTTGCTGCACAAGACACACACACACACAAACACCGCGAAGATACTGCGGTTTTTGACGAAGATGCATTATATTAAATTTTATTACATCTTGAATTTATACTGGATGTTCCATTGAAAACGAAAATAAAATACAATTGAGCGATACCTCTGAAAGGATACCTACTAGCACACAAGAGAGCTATATCAGTGCTTGTAATGGAACAATAATCAGTATAAACAGAAAAGTATAATAATAATAATTCCGTGTCCGTGAGATAGGTATTGATACCTAAATCACAGTGGTGAGAGGATTATATGGACGCCCAGATCCAATGTCTAGGATCCTTTCATGTCCATTGATTCTATTTGGTTTTAACGTCCTGACTTGAGATAGACAAGACAGGCGTTTTACCCTCCATTCGCTGAGAATCGTACCAGCTATCCACATTACCTCACCCAGCCTGGGTAGGGCCGGAATTGCCAGCCACGCATGTTCGGAGGGAACAGAATTTTCTGAAAAGTGAGAAGCAATAATTCTGAAACAATAATAAAATTCTTTTCCCTTAACTCGTCCTCTAGTGAGAATTTCAACCATTCACAGCGCATTTATAAATATCATCTGTTAAGTGATAGTGGCTTCGATTAGCAAATCCTAGATATTGAATACTGTTCCATAGTTTGGCTCTAAGTAGCCAGATGGAGTTCCCATTGCTTGCCAGGCTGCAAGCAATGGGAACGGCCTAGTGGGTGTTGTCTTATAAAAAGCAATGGTTAACACAAATATGATAACTTATAAAACGAAGTTAATATTATTTAACCTCCTGAGACCTGGGCATGTTTTCCCGAAAGTACTGATTTAGACCTGGATGTACTTTTAGAAGTACATAAGACAGTTGCTGCTTGAGTCCTCGGCATGTATTCCAGAAAGTACTGATTAAGACCTGGCCTACTTTTAAAAGTACATGGAATTTTCAAAAATTCCCGACGGTTTTTGAGAGAAGATAGTAGTGTGAAGTGAAGTTGTCTTATGTACTTTTAAAAGCACATTCAGGTCTCAGGAGGATAAATCTTTATTAATAGGACATGCCTGGCGGTGCAGCGGGGGAATGCCGCAAGTATGCTTTCGGCTCTTCCCTCAGCTGAGTTTGTAGAAGTCTACGATCAATAATTTTATTGTTTTATTTACATTTAAATAAACTAATTTGAAGTTAGAGTTTATAGGACATACTCGTATGTACATTCAAATAATTCTAAAAATTAAAATACAAAATTTAGAACAATAAAAACAAGAAAAGGAAAGATAACATAATTAAATACAGATGTTCTAACTAAAGGGCGGGGTTATTGCCCATATCAAACTCTTCCCTCCAACCCTTATCAAGGACAGCATTTTCTGTCCATGAAGTAGGTCTTCTTTACCACCCCGTAAAACATTTCGCGTCTCCAACACTAAAACATAGTTAATACCTGCATTATCTACATGTTGAAACTTGAGGAGACCTGACGTGCGGTCAATATAGAGTATTTCAGAGGATGCAGTAGGAATTTTAAACACTTGTCCAGAATGTAATGGTTCCAAGACCGAAGATTCGAAGTTCTTGGGGCGGAATTTTGACGTTTACTCTTGAACCTGCCAACATGATCGCTGTATTTAGGAGATGTTTGCTGTTTGCACTTGAGATCCTATGAGGGCCAATATAGAGGATGCAATTGCAATTTTAAACACGTGTCCAGAATGTAATGGTTCCAGGACGGAAGATTCGAAGTTCTTGGGGCTGAATTTAACGTCTACTCTTGAAAATTCAGTATCCAAAAGCGCCGAAATAGTACTTATTCCTACTAACCCTATGTAATACCTGGATATTACATAAAAGGGTTGGGTGGAAGAGATTGCCACAGGCAATAACCCCGCCCTTTAGGTAGGACATTATTGTTATTTTTCTTTTCTTTTTACTTACTTTATTTTGTCATTTGTTTGTTCTTTTTTTCTTCTTTCTTTTCTTAATTTTATACTGTTGCCTGTTTGTCCTCCTAATAAAGCTTAAAAAAAAAAAAAAATATATTATATTATGTAGGTAACTTTTTTTCATCGAAATAGCGATAAAGATGAACTTTATTTTTATTTTAACATTCACTATAGGACAAACACTTCATTCAGAGAATTTGTGAAAGGGAATGAGCCCGAAATGCTGGGCGCATTCCCCCTCTGAATGGCCAGGCTCAAACGTTGGGTGAGGTATGATCGTATGATGCTGTAGGTAAATTATATACAAGCTTATATTTCCTGAAAAAGTCTTGGAACTTTAGAGATCCCTCGGTAATTCTCGTACTCATGTTTGCTAGGAAAGGACCAATATTTACACTGGAGGGCACAATAAGAGGAACAAAAGCTAATTTTTCTCTTTGACGCGGTGTACTTTCATGCGGCCATGAAGTGTCGTACTTTTGTTGTATAGTTAGTATTTTCAGATGACTTTTGCTTCGTTTAAAAACACACAGATTAAGGATGTTCACTGGCTGCATGGAATGACCTCGCCTACCAATGACAACAAAAAGGATGTACACTAATTTTGAGAAAATTTTCAGGAAAAATAATATTTATCAATTCATGGAAAGAAAATGTAAACTTTTTCAACTTTATTAGGTATTGGTTTTTTTTGTTACAAAACACAAGACTTTAGGTTAAAAAAAAAACACTGCCAATTATGGACAATTGGACACAATACTTCCTCGTGATTGCTTCACATTGTAAACACGTGCCAATTTTGAGATTTTATAGAAAATTACTTGTATCTCCAAAACGGCTCAACCGATTTTCTTCAAATTTGTTTTATATGGTAGAATATCGTTTTTTCTACAATCTGAATTCCACAAAAAATTCTGTATCGGCAAGTCGTGGTCCTTATTTTTTTACTTTTTTGTCCAAAATTTCGGATTTTCTTAAATATCAGAGTCAAATTATAATTAATTCAAAAATAAATATAAATAACCTATGTCAAACAATAACATGCATATTCTTACAAAATTTCATCGAAATCGGGTGTACCGTTCACGAGATATAAGCGTTTAAGTAAAAAGTTAGTGGTCAGGCGCATGGTCTCTTTCACCTAGAACCGCTGGTATGAATTCAATAAATTTAAAATGGGACCATCTACAGAATGTCTCCTAGATGTGTGCAAAATTTCATCAAAATCGGTCGAGTAGTTTCCGAGATTCGCGCGTTACAAGGAATCGTTTTAACAGACCGACAGACAGACAGACAGACCGACAGACAGACACAAAACCAAATTTACTCAGTAGTTTATGAAACGTCCAGAAATATGAAAAAAATTGAAATCGGAGCAAAAAAATATTTTTTTTTTACAAAAACGAACACAATACTTCCGATTTCTAATATTAGAAATTTCTCGGAAGTAAAAAACATCTTCAATGTATTGCTTATTTAATCTTTTTTTCTACTTATTAGTAAATCATGTTAAAATTGAGATTTTTAGATAATTGTATTTTGAAGAAAAATCGAAAGATAATCAGAGTAAACAGTTATCTGAGTGTGCTCTCAAAACACCTCCAAAGTTCTGGGTTTTTCAAGTTTTTCTTTCAATGAGTTGCAATAATTTTTCCGGAAAAAATCTTGTCGTTCATTTGTTTTCTGTATAAAACCAAATTATTTAAATTATTTGAAAACATTGTCAACAAGAGAAAGTCCATGGATAGTAGTCGCATGGAAATACACGGCGTTTCGTTCCACTTATTGTGCCCTCCAGTGTAGCTTCATTAAATATGGAGATAAAATAGAACGAGAAAAAACTAGTGACATCTCACAAATAATAAATGTAAAAAAATCACAGAGCAAAGTAAGCACTATAATAAAAAAAAATCAAAAATGTGTCCCATAAAAAAATCACAGAAAAAAAACTGCAATAAAAAGTACTCTTGGAAAATATACTCTGAGACAGAAAAAGTCCTCTTGAAAAAAAAAAATAAATAAAAATGGAAATAAATGTTTCTAATGTCCTTTAGAGACAACATGTCTGTAGTGTCACTAATAAAAGTCTTCGTGTCAACTTTTCCAACAAGCTAGAGACAGGTAAAGAACTCGGGACAGTTAAAGTTAGCTCCCTAATTAAAGTTCAAGATGTCTTGACAGGCCAAGTCCAAGTCAGAGAGATATCGAGCAAGAGTAATACATGGAAAGCAAATGTGTAAGTTATTTTACTTCCGAGAATATATAATATAGTATGATATAATTTTTTTAATCGTAGAAAAACAAACATAGAAATTGAATTATTTTAACTTTTCGTACATAGAATATTCTGCGTTATTAATAGGATATTAAGAAACAGCCTATGTGGCGTAACGGTTGTGACTACTGCCCGTAGTTCAGAGATCCCGAGTTCGATCCCCAGTCGGAGCAGATTTTTCACACAGAAAATTCTGTTCCTTTCCCAGGCTGGGTGAGGTTAATGTGAGTAGCAGGTACGATTCCCAGGGAATGGAGGGTAAAACTCCCGTCCTAATCCAGGACGTTAAATCTAATAGAATCGTTGGCGTTAAGAAGGTCATCCAGCCGTAAAATATGTGCCAAAACCAACGAACCTCAAACATGAGGTTGAACAACGTCGACCCTGCTCAAGCGAGATAAGACAGAGTAAAAGAAGAAGATTAGGATCTTCATGTCTGTCCGATAATTTAAAACCCCTGTCCTACAGAAATAAAGAAAATTGGTTAAGAATTTTTGGAGATACAAAATTGATTTATTAAAATATCTCAGTAAACAATCGAAGATCGGAATTTAATTTTGCATCGTAAAAATACAATTTGAATTATTCACCCAGGTCACCGTGGGTGAATTGAACCCAGGTCACCGTGAAATGCCTAGCGCGCTAACTCACTCTGCCACGGTGACTTCTTTGAAAGTAGATATAATTAATAATCTATCAGAGCTGAATTATAAAACAGTTCTAAATCTAAGATAAGCCTGACTATCCCTCAAGTCGGGCTATAGTGCGCTGTGATTGGTTGAAACTCCGGGAAGGGTCTGGCTTGTGTAAAATACGAGTTATAATTCAGCCCTTAGGGTCAAATTTTATTATGAAACAGGATTATAGTTAAGACTAACCAAACACGCCCTCAAGTCAAAGTTTCAACCAATCACAGCGCACTATAGCTCAATTTGAGGGACAGTCTGGGTCAGAGTTTAAGTTAATCCTGACTCATAATTTGGCCATTTTATGTTTCTGTAAATATCACGCCGTATTATTATTATTATTATTTAACAAGTGGCATGTTTGGATAGTTTTCCAGCAATGCCTGCTTTTTTAACTTGGCCCCGAGTACGCTGGCACTAACATGATACAAACTTTTCATGAATGAAGCATGTATTTAAATCATTTCCAATCGATTTTAATGTGAGCTCAGATTGCAAAACTAAGAAAAAAGCTCAGATCATAAAATTGTATGTGTGTGGGTAATGTAAACTGTATGTAGGTACACATATATTATACTTAAATCGCACATGCAAAAAAATGGAAGCACTAATATTGTGACGCTCAAAGTTAGCGTTTTTCTTGTTTATTTTATTTTTTTTATTTTTTTTTTTTTTGACGAATAGTTTTGACATGGTAATATGAATAATCTGTCAAAAAAAGGGGGGGGGGGAAGAGGAAAAGGAACGTCTGTTTGTTTGTCTATCTTTTCCGCGATAACTCGTTGTCTGATTCTTCAAAATTGTTGAAAATTAGATTACATGTTCATTAAGGTCCTAGAATTTACCTATTGTTTTTTGGTCGATCTGGGCCATTCGGGGCCACATTGGGGCCTTACCATTATTAATATAGATTGAAACATAACAAAGAAGAAAATAATACTAATGTCCTAATTAAAGGGCGGGGTTATTGCTTGCGGCAATTTCTTCCACCCAACTAATCTGGTATAGTATTGATAAAGCGATATTAATATTATTCATTACCCCAAGGGATGGGTGGAAGAGATTGCCACAGACAATAACGCCGCCCTTTAGGTAGGACATTAACTTAATTTTTTTGTTCTTGTTTCTTTTTTCAATCTATTTATTTTTTTCTTTCTTTTTAATTTAATTGTACTTTACTGTATATATTTTTGTCTTACCTAATAAAGCATACTATAATAATAATATATTGAATGACCAGATATGACTGCCATCTGTTTGTGACCATACTATACCTCAGAATACATCGCTGCTTAAAGTGCTTAATTAAACATTGAACATTTATTTCTGATGTTTTAGCTCGCCAGAAATTACTCTCCCATGATACAATTAATAATATGTTTTAAATATTCAATGTTATGTACATTATACATGTGTGGTAACATACTTATAAATAGGCATTCAATGAACATGGTAGTTACGGCAGTGGAATTGTAACCTGGAGGTCATTGGTTCAAATCTTAAACATGGTATAAAGTAAGGTATTGCTTTTTACTAAGGCTTTAATTAATATCACTTCGATTTTGGCATGAAAAATCTTCCTCTATAACCTTAAAGAAGCCAATTTTGGTATAAAAATTACTAAATTTAAGATACACCAGACTGTCCCTCAAGTTGGTTTATAGTGCGCTGTGATTGGTTGAAACTTGATGTAGTTTCTTTCTTATCAGTAGCTTGATCGATAAGGCGGTGGACTTGTAATCTGGAGGTCGGTGGTTCAAGTCCCGGTTTCAGCGTAGATTTAGTAAAGCGAGTTTGAGTAGTTGTGATATCACGAAAGTGATTACCTACCACATATTTTTTCCGGTCTTATCTTAAATACAATTCTGGTATGTAATCAGACATTTAGGGCCAAAATATAAAACGGGATAAAATTTAAGATAAGCCAGACTGTCCCTCAAGTCAACCTATAGAGCTCTGTGATTGGTTGAAACTCCGACTTGAGGGAGGGTGGGGCTGATAATAAATTCAGTCCTGTTTTATAGGTAATTTAGCCGTTTCTGCATAAGCCTAAATCCTTATTTTCATTTTAGTACCCCTTCCCCTTGTGGTCCTTCTATCTCCTTCTTATCTCGTTTGCACGCACGGTGACCTGCTCTGAACTTGGGTGTTCGGGGTCCACTCGTACCTCGTGAGGAAAAATGAGTAGCCACTTTAATGTTAGCAGCGACCAGTGGCGGAATTATAGGCAAAAATAAGATATTAGGATATTAAAGATACGGAAAAGTCCTATAATTCTGCGCTACCCACTAAAAATTGTGATATAATAACACAAAGAAACACATTATTATTATTATATCCTTCATATCTAGTTTTAATACTTTCAATACCATATTATTTCCGAAAAATTCTATAATTAGAAATCAGAAGTATTGTGTTCGTTTTTTTTATTATTTGGTTTTAACGCTGTTTTTCAACTGCATGATCATACGACGGTGTGTTACCCCCCACTCGTAGGGAACTCACAAACCTGCTACCCAAATTAACTTCCCCAAACCTCAATTGGGCCGGACTGCCAGCATCACAAAGTCTTCACCTCGCTGGACGTTGCTGAACTTCGAAGATCCTACGGGAACCAGTGCATTCAACGCGCCATCGACGCTGGCGAAAATAATACCATAATCATTTCACAGAATATGCAATAATTACATTTCTACGTAATACCTCAACGTAATTAACAACGAGAGATGTTAAATGTTATGTTTTATAAACCGAGGTACCTACATAATATTTTTTTAATTATACAATAAAAAAAAACGAAATATGAATAAGATAACATGAAAAAACAGACGTTTTCCTTCACTGCATGTGGGTTCCCACCGTATTCCCACTGACCCTCAGGCCAAATACTTTCCTCTCTACTAGATCAGATTCGAGGCAATGTTTTAAGTCCACAGGCATAAAAAGAGGAGAAATGGCGCATCCACTGCGATTGCTGTTTTGGAATATTAAATTTATGCTGTGTAGTTCCAAGGAAAATTGTAGTTGTAGATAAGTATTAGTGATTTTAAATGAAGTGATTTTAGAAAACCAAAGCAGACTAGACATTTATCCAATATATTTGAGTCCACAGGCATACAAACAGGAGAACTGGCACATCCACTGAGATTGCTTTTTTTTAAAGATGAGTGTTTCACAGCCCTTTTTATTTCGTAGCCATGAAACAGGAGCTACTGTAGACGCTTGTGGTCTGTGTTGTAGCCTGCCCATCCCGTAGTGCCTTAACCGCTTGAACAAAGTATATCTGGCACTGCTGGCACCCAGTAGAGAAACTAGTTCAAAGCTCTTTGGTTGCAGCTGTGCTTAGGCCCCCGGGTCATACAGAACTAGTTCTGGGCGCATGCGGGTATTGCAATTCCAACACTCCCTATGTAACAAATCTATGTACCTATGTATAATAATTATGTACAAATATAATTTTATGTACCTATGTATTATATTGAAATAAGAAATGGAGAAGTTGTAATACCTCGAACCTGTCAAAGGAAATCACAACAATAAAAAATTAATTTTTCTTCCTACACGCTTTTGAAGGTACCTAATAACGGTAGCCATATTGGATAGTTTGTTAGGGGACAGATTTATTACCCTATGTTTGAGTAAGTGATCACGTCATAATAACCATCGAACTCGAACCACCGACCGCCAGGTTACGAGTGCACAGTTGTATCGATCAAGCTACTGAGGACAGTTGCTGTATGAAAGCTACTTATACCCACATCCTACATATTCCGACATACATAATAAACATAAAAAATATATTTATATAAATTTACAATTTATGTGCCATTAGACTGGTCAGTTTTGCGATAATCAACTATACCCTGGGCGCATATACAATTTTGTTATACATAGGTGTATGTACTTTATCCGCATATACAATTGTTATACATAGGTGCTATGTATTTATCGGGTGGTCAAAAAAACGAAACACTCTTTTCAACAACTTTTTCTTCTCAAAGTATAAGTCGAGAAAAAAAATCGCATTTTTCTTGGGAATCTCAACAATATTTCACGCACATCTTGAAAGTATTTTTTTTTTTTTGGGTTTAACGTCGGATCCACGCACTCCTGTTAAAATGTTGATTTTTTTTCCTCAAAAGACCAGCAATACCTACTTTTACAACATTACTATAGTATTATTGTACCGCCAGCCTCTGTGGCGTAACGTGAATGAAACTAACGCCAGCCTCCGTGGCGTAACGGTTGTGACTACTGCCCGTAATCCAGAGATCCTGAGTTCGATCACTGGTTGGAGCAGACTTTTCGCAAAGAAAATTCTGTTCCCTCCGAACATGAGTGGCTGGCAAATTCCGGCCCTACCCAGGCTGGGTGAGGTTAATGTGGGTAGCTGGTACGATTCCCAGCGAATGGAAGGTAAAACCCCCGTCCTCTTTACCTCAAGTCAGCCGGACAGGATAAAACCAAATAGAATCAATGGACATGAAAGGAGCCTAGACATTGGATCTGGGCGTCCATATAATCCTCTTACCACCGTAATTTAGGTATGAATACCTATCTCACGGACACGGAATTATTATTATGAAAGTACCAATATTTGAGTGAAATATTTTACGCCAACAAGAATTTTAGACACGTACCTTCACTACTTAAGCTGAGAAGAGAAGTGTTGTTGAAAAGAAAATCGACATTTTACAAGAAGCACATAATTACATTCGAAAATACAAGCAGCACGCAAAATGTAGCACGGAGGGAAAGGCCTCTGATTTTTAATTCATAATGATATTTGCAAATTTTGCATGAAACTTTCAGGATTTTTTTAGATACTTCGTTGAGGATACCCCAGTAAATTGTTGTTCGATTAATGGTGCAAATTTTCAGACTATACGTTAGCTGGGGGACTATCAACAGGGGGTAGACCAACACTGACCGGGTTGTGGGGGCCCATGTCAATTATTAGTCTCCTTGTAAAGACAGTGGTAGAAAATGCTGAGTCATTCCTCCACTGTCTGGCTACCATCGTTCACGATGATGCCACCCTATGATAATAAAGTCTAAGAAAAAGTAAAAAATGAAATTGTTTAGGTTTTTTGTCCACCCTGTATACATTATATTATGTACTTGTTATTATCATACCGGTTATATGAACCTGGTCATATACAATGGTCTATTGTTTATAGGTTGCAATTTACATATGCTTATGGCGCGTATCCGTGGACCCGAGTTAGCCAGTTCACGTCCGAAAAGGCGCAAATGGGGAGAACAAACTTGACGAAAAAAGACTATATGTCTTTATACTTTCTATTTTTTCCATATTATTTTGTAGTAATCACAATAATTGTGATACACAAGTACTCAAACTCGCTTTACTATATATTTGCTTAACTTGGGACCCATGGGCGTAGCCAGGGGGAGGGGGCGGCTGCCCCCTGGAAAATTCCAGAGAATATGCAATACTAGGTATTATTGATTGTTCAATAGATATTATTGATTTTCCTCAGCTGCCCCCCCCCCCCCCAGCCAAAATCCTGGCTACCCCCATGTTGGGACTTGAACCACCGACCTCGAGATTACAAGTCCGCCGCCTTATCGATCAATCTACTGAGGTCACTTGTGGCCATTGTTTGTGATAGTGTTTATTACTCTATCTTTAGTGGAAGGTAACGACCAGGCGAGGTTAATGTTCAAAGTATTTTCTACCTCCCAAGCCTCAGAGTCTTATTATTATGTGGTTACATTTGTCACAAACCAAAAATGACAAAAAACCACACACCAGTTTTTTTTTTTTTGTTAATCGAAGTTAATAGCTTTCAATTGCATGGTCACGACGGAGGTTTTAACCTCCATGCGCTGAAAACTCACAAACCAACTGCTCAAATCAACCTCACTCATCCTGAGTGGGTCCGGGAATAGCCAGCAATGCCAGCATCACGAGGGTTTGAATTAATTGTCACCCATTTAAGACCTAGCCTCACTAGACGTTGCTTAACTTCAGTGACAAAATGAGAACTGGTTCAACGTGCTGGCTCTTGTGCTAGCGCCGAAACGGCGTACACCAATGCTCCGTACACTATTCTTGGACAGCACAAGGGTTAATTTTGGGTGTCTGCTCTCATTGTGGTCTGACTCTTGTTCAAGAAAGAAAGCTCTGTAGAAATTAACATCACCGCTATTACAAGTAAGTTATTATTATTACAATATTTTCACCTTATCAACTGTACAAGAGAAATTGTCGCAAATGGACTGATTAAAAAAAGCAGATATTGCCTTATGTTTTCTTCTCGTTCTTGTCGCAAACCAACAAAATGGAAGCAGTTCCAATTTGGACATCAAGTTTATACCCAAGTTAACTTCTGGTCTGACGTGATACCTTGGACGTCCATTTAAAAGATTTATTGCCGTTTTTTGTGCTGAAATTCTTGGATTCCAAGTCGTTCGGTTCTATTCAACACGATTTTATTCAATGAAATGTTTGGAACTAGTCCTTCAAAGTTAATTCCGGTGATTGGAAAATAGGCTGATATGTCATTTTGTTTTGGAAGTTTTTATGATTGTTAAAAAAATTAGTAAAATTTCGAAAAAAAGGAAGAAAATTCAGGTGAAATATTATACTTCCTAAAATTTCTAGTATTAGAAATTTCAATTTTTCTTTTCATATTTCTTGACGTTACATAACCTTTGGTTTTGTGTCTGTCTGTCTGGCGGTCTGTAAAATACATTTCAAGGAATCTTAGAAACGACTGAACGGATTTTCAAATCCCCGAATCACTGTTTCAACCGTCACACAACGCACTCTGATTGGTTATTACGTTCAAATTAAACAATCAGAGTGCGTTGTATGACGGTTGAAACGGAGATTCGGGGATTTTGAGAGTGGAGAGTTTTTCTGAAACAGGGCACAGGTTTGCACACACTCTGACCTGGGTTCAAACACCGGACAGGAATCGATTTCATGACCTCAAGGTTCAGAAGCACGCTCACTGCGGATTACATATTTATTCTCCTCTGCATAATGTCAAACTTAAAAGTCATACTCTGACATTAGGTAGATACACTGATACACCCTTTTCCATATGTATATACCTATTTAGGTAGGTACATAATTATTATGTATGTCCAATATGTACATTTGTACGCGTTACAAATTACAATGTAATGGAACTTTTACAGTAGGCATTAATAATTATATCCGTGATATAAACAGAATATACACTACACGTAGGGACGTTCGAACAGCTGCAACCCAGCTCCGGTTAAGTTCAGGTAACAGTTTTATTTCGTCTGACCGCAGCTATGCCATGAAAAAGGTCGACCTTTTTCATGACATTTCAACTGCGGTCAAGAGGTCTATATTTCTATATCTTTAAAAAAAACTACCTATAACAAAAAATCTACACTTTAAATTCATTATGGATTCGCATCTTTCCCAATTTCTCTAACCTTAATTTACACCTAAAGCATGGAAATTTGTTGTGATGTGTCAAAACGTAAAATGTGTGCGAAACAAATAATGAATTACCTATTTACTAAACTGAACTAAGTATTGAACTTCTTTTTTAATATGAAACGAAACATGACCTATAGTTTATTTAAAGTAAATAAAACAATAATAAAATTATAGATTGTAGACTTCTACAAACTCATCTGAGGGAAGAGCCGAAAGCATACTTGCTGCATTCCCCCTCTGCACCGCCAGGCTGAGACGCTGTTTCAGGTGGATTTGCATGTACTGAACTATTTTATCCATCATCCAGACCTATTAAATTGTTGGCATAATGGGACTACCTGTCTTACGCTGACAGTCTAAATAAAGCACTACTTATATTTAAACTTATTATGCAGGCAACAAACAATACCTTTCTTCCCACCAGGGGGGCCCAGGATTGGCCAATTGATTTCAATTAAATCCTCACTGCATCTGACACCCTGCGTCCTACCTCACTAACTTAATCAGCCATGCCTCAGTCTGGCTAATTCATAATATCCTAATCACGGCACTGATTAACACATCCCGTCACAGTCTGGCTGGGAGCGGATAGAACAATCTGGGCGGTGTGTAACGACGTAACTTCTCACTTCTATCACACTAATGAGTTGACCTTTTTTTTTACCAATTTTTTTTATTATAGAGAGAAACAATTAAAATTTATTATTTTAACGGACTGCTACAAAATTGTAGTTGCCTTTCGGACACAGCATTAATACTATAACACTCTTTAGTGAAAGATAACCACCAAGCGAGGTTAATGCTTAAAGCATTTTCTGCCACCTAACCCTCAGAGTCTTACGTAGGTATAAGTATAAGTATAAGTGCTTTATTTAGACTGTCAGCGCAAGACAGGTAGTCCCATTAGGTAGATCAATAAGTACCCGTGTTTAGGGACATGTTACATCATTGGTGAAACTTGTTGATACTTGTTGATGGAACGACATCTCAAATGACCACATCCAAAGTTTGAAACTGATTACTCTCTTAGTTTTCATTTATCGGTCACTTGAAGTTGTTGTGTTGCGTATAGTTGAGTGATATGGAAAAAGAACAGTACCGAGCAGTTATTCGATTCCTTTTTTTGGACGGGAAAAAATGTGATGAGATAAAATTAAAGTTAGATGCTGTGTACGGGAGCTCTTCACCTTCTATGACCACTGTTCGCTTTTGGTTTAATGAATTTAAACGACGGCGCACAAGCATTTTTGACGAGGACCGCCCAGGACGCCAAGAAGACGTGTGTACCGAGGAAGTCGTGGAAAAAGTACATGATATTCTCAAAGATCGCCGAACAAAAGTGCGTGAAGTAGCTGAGAATGTGGGCATTTCATATGGAACTGTTTTTAAAATCCTTCATGATAAGCTGGGCATGAGAAAACTATCGGCGCGATGGGTGCCGCGATTGCTCACAATTGACAACAAACGAATTCGGCTGAATTGTTCAAAGGCTAGTTTAGAACTCTTCAATTGCAATCCAGATGATTTTTTGCGTCGAGTTGTGACCGTTGATGAAACCTGGATACATCAGTATACCCCAGAAACCAAACAGCAGTCAAAAGAATGGACTTTGGTTGGAGAATCTGCCCCAAAGAAGGCGAAATCGGTTCAATCGGCCGGAAAAGTCATGGCTACCGTTTTTTGGGATGCAAAGGGAATTATTCTTATTGACTTCTTGGAAAAAGGAAAAACAATAACTGCTGCATATTATAGTGAGTTATTGACACGATTTGATGCAAAATTGAAGGAGACACGCCCCCATTTGGCGAGAAAGAAAGTCTTGTTTCACCATGACAATGCACCAGCTCACTCATCTGGAATTGTTGCAGTGTTGCTGCTAAAATCCATCAACTTGGATACGAATTATTGCCACACCCACCTTACTCACCTGACCTAGCCCCCTGCGATTATTTTTTGTTTTCTAACTTGAAAGTTTGGCTCGGTGGAAAGAGGTTCAGCTCAAATGATGACGTCATAAGCCAGACAATGGGCTATTTTGAGGAGTTCGAAGGGAGCTACTTTTTGGAAGGGCTAAAAAAGTGGCAGGATCGCTGGAAGAAGTGTGTAACCTTGAAAGGAGACTACGTCGAAAAATAGAACCCAAAAATGTAAGTATCTCGCACTCTTTTTTCAAACACGGGTACTTCTTGATCTCGTATTGTTCTGTGGTCACAAACTCATGTGTTTAAACCGATAGCACTGATCAGCGATCTGGCGCTAGTCAGAGATTTAACACTCTGTCAAATGTAAATCGTTAAACAAAATTTTACTACAGAAGTAGGCTTCAGTAATATGAGATGGTATCACGGTATTTTTCTAAACTTATTGTAGGTTGTAGGTATTTCCACTATCAATGCAACCTTTTTTTATATTTACTTTTAACGTTGTTTCAACTGCATGGTCATATCACGACGCGGGCAGTACCTTCCATTCGCTGGAAACACAAAAACCTGCTACTCAAATTACCCTCACCCAGCCTGAGTGGGGCCGGGAATCACGAGGGTTCGAATTTGAATGGTGACCCATCCAAATCTTAACCTCGCTGGACGTTGCTTAACATCAGTGACAAAATGAGTTCTGGTGTATCAATGCAACTGATTGTAATTCTGCTATCAAAGATCTTATTGTAAGCATTCACACTATCAATGCAACTGATAGCTGATTGCAACTCTGCTATCAAGAAGCAATTGTTGACCTGAAGTGCAGTGGGCAGGAAATGCATTATAACTGCATCTTGTTCAGTATTATGGCTCTGATTGCTTGCAGGTTGCTGGCGATGTAACTAATCTGCACGATGGCTTACTGGGTAACCAAGAAGATCACTGAGGTAAAGAGTTACTTTTATCTTTGGATCTTCAGATGGCTGGATCGAACCTCGGCTAAGGGTGAAATTTTCGACTGATTTTTCTGCTGTATCAATGGCAATCTGTTCAAAATTTCCATAGTTGATTTTAAGTTTAGTTTATTTGGGTTTCACGTCACATTTAACTGCATGGTTATATCACGACTGCGACGGGGGTTTTAACACCGCGACGGAGGTTTTACCCTCCATTCGTCGAGAAAGTGGGTAAACAACTTAGCTACTCAAATTAACCTCACCTAGCTTGAGTGGAACCGACAAGAGCCAGCTGAACATGGGTTGCCATGATGACCATGATTGGATTCGAAACCAGAACGATCACCCATCCATGTCCCCACCACACTGGACGTTGCTTAACGCGTTATCACTGTTGGTTTTCCATAATCAAAGGAAGACACTTTGTGTTCTCTATTTTATACGTGTGTATAAAACAATAGATTTTTTATAATAATATCACTCTTTAGTGGAAGATAGCCACCAGGCGAGGTTAATGCTTAAAGCATTTTCTGCCACCTAACCCTCAGAGTCTTATTATTGTGTGGTTATAAACTGAAATTAATGATAAAAAATTCATACAATTTGTAAGATTTGAACCAACGGATCCCTACGCTATCTGGATTAACAGACAAGCGCGTTAACCACTTGACTACCAGTGCACGGTGCCATTTCACGCTCTTTGAAGCCTAAGAAAATGTTTGAGTTCATATTTCTGTCTTGCGTGGGTGGGAGCACCCTGTATAGCCGTTTCTTATTGTACCGACTGAAGTTTGCACTTTGAAAGCTCACAAATGTTATTTCTTGTGCCATCCTATAAAGCTAGAACCCATTAGAGTGCTTTCCTCCCGCTGATTGAATTAGTGGTGGTGGTTCTGGCCAAGTTCCGACACTGGGTGTTTGCAGTAAGCGCGTAGATTTTACATGAAGCGATTCAATCTGTTATGCCAAAAAAAAAAAAAAAAAAAAAAAAAAAAATGGTGAATAAAGGTCAAATTATGAAACAGGCTTAAACTTAATCTCAGTGGACACTATCTCGTAACACGCCATCTAGTGGGAATTTCAAGGAATTACAATTTCAAACTTAATGGACACTGGAAACTATTCTAACAGTCTGAACACGCCATCTAGTGGGAATTTAGTGCGCTAAGATTGGTTGAAATTTCCACTAGAGGGCGTTTTAAGGCATAGTTTTCACTAAGATTAAGGACGAAATTAATGGACAAAATTGATAAATGAAGTGATTGCTTAGTATCGGTTTTCCCATCTAAGACAGTACGCAATCCGAGACTTAGCACCACAGTGGTATTTCAAAAACGTCTATTAAATTCGCTCTAAATTTAAGCCCGTTCGGCACTCAGCTGTCGATATTTTTGCAGTCGAATTTTTGGCGTTTATTTTTACACTTTGTGTGTTTCTTGGAAGTGGCTGGACAGCTTTATCATTTATGGCTAATGACTAATAGGTAGGTAGGTAGGTACGCATACTACCTGTAAGTACTCAGCTCAAGTAGTGTAACTTACCTATCATTATGCCATTTGTAACATAATTGATTTCAAAACTCAATTCCATTTCTCTTACGGAGGTAAATTGTCTTCTCCGAACTCCTATCTTGTTGTTATGACTTTGTCTTTACCACCAATTGATTGACGGAGTACTGTTAGGTAGATAGGTCATTGTTATTACCAATGTTTCTATAATTGAATTTTTACTTTCTATTACCTATCTTCTTCTTCTTCTTTCACTTTGCCTTTTTCAAAATCTCCTTGGGGTCGGCATTTTTCAACCTCATGGTTGAGTTTGGTAGGGTGGAGCATGATTTTTCTCACGGCCAGATGCCCTTCCTAACGCCAACGATTCGATTTGGTTTTAACGTCCCGATCAGGACGGGGATGTTACCCTCCATTCGCTGGGAATTGTACCAGTTATCAGTTGCAATATAGCCCGAGTTAAGGGATAGTGTTCACTTATAGATTAAATCTCATCCTGTTTTACAATTCAGTTGTACTATAGCCCGAGTTAGGGATAGTGTTCACTTATAAATTAAATCTAATCCTATTTTACAATTTAGTCGCACTATAGCCCAAGTTAGGGATAGTGTTCACTTATAAATTAAATCTAATCCTATTTTACAATTCAGTTGCACTATAGCCTGAGTTATGGGGTAGTGTCCACTTATAGATTAAATTTAATCCTATTTTACAATTCAGTTTCACTAAAGGCTTGATTATTGATCCAACAGTGCGCACAGAAAAATCATGTAACCAAGCCAAAGAAGTGGATGAGGAGAAAAGGTCTATTTATGGTTGTGTGACCTATTTTAAAGAAAATTTTAACATAAAGGAAACCAGAGTGATCGGTTTGCTGATTGGTGCACGAGATGCTATGACAAGCTTTCTTGAAGAATTTAGAAAAAGTTTTAACCTTCCGAAGTCCATTTAAAAGAAATAACCACAGCAACTGTTAGAGGTTCTTGTAAGATCATCCATAACCATCTATATAAAAACAACACTTGAACAAAACATTAAAAAAAAAGAAAATCATCCACCAATATTAATGTTCAAAATCACCAAACTATGTACCTATACTGAGTCTATAGGCAAACATCATGAGATTTCAGTTGTTGTTGTTATTAAATAAATAATAAATATATATAAGATATAGTGTCCAGGTCCACTTTTAGATTAAATCTAATCCTATTTTACAATTCAGTTCTAGTGATGAAAGATCATTGCTGTTTTCATCATGATACAGAAATGGTCGCAAAAAATAGGTATGGTCAAGAAGTCCACTGTTGCCAAGAAAGGCGCGACGCTGTGTCCAACCAGACCAGCCAGACAAACCATCTCCTTAAACGAAAGCTCTATTGTCCTGGTCAGACTTGTTGTCTTGTCTGACAGGCGCCGATATGTCCATAGTTGCCTACAGTGTGGTCCGCAAGTAACGACGCTTTGGTCATACATAACAAAACTAGCTAGAAGTTAATGTAGAATAGAATAGAATAATGTAGTGGATTCTAAGGGTCAAACTATAAAATAGGGTTACAAGGAGGATGTGAACGTCCCTAATTCGAAATAAAGTAGTCCTTGGCCTAGCGGTAGCATGCTCGGCTTGTACTCCAGGTGACCCGGGCTCGAATCACGGCGGGGTCGCATTATTTTCGGGTGTCAGGATGTCAGGGCCTACCCAAGTAAGATCTATGTGACCATAATCTTTTTTTTTTCTTCTTCTTATTCTTCTCTATTGAGAAAATTGAGTGTTTCACAGCCTTTTTTTATTTCATAGCCATGAAACAGGAGCTAATACTGTAGACGCTTGTGGTCTGTGTTGTAGCCTTCCCATCCCGTAGTATGCCTCCCCTCTGATGGGCGAGAAGTGACACAATACTAATACTTCCCATTTAGGTGCTGGGTCAACACTTTATCTCTTTATCTTTATACAAAAGATACATGCCCAACTTTAGAAACACCCGGTACCAAAACACGAAGACACGTACCTCATCACATATCTCACTAATTAGGAGTCTGACTGATTGGTATTAGAATTACTAGAACATAGATCAAGTCCTTGTGGGTTGTAGGTACCTATTTTATACAAACTTGGAAATTCAAGCACAAAAAAGGTAATTACGAGTATCATTGTCAAACTAAAATCTTTGA
The DNA here is from genome assembly GCA_024516035.1 of Bactericera cockerelli. Classification (NCBI taxonomy): domain Eukaryota; kingdom Metazoa; phylum Arthropoda; class Insecta; order Hemiptera; family Triozidae; genus Bactericera; species Bactericera cockerelli. The sequence continues at coordinate 1,687,696 of CM044961.1, read as the reverse complement.
GAATTACATTAATTACAGAGTGATCACTTTTTAAACGCACTTAACCCATGAAAGCCCTATTTATTATTATTATTATAAACACTTTATTCATAAGGACATAATTATATACAGACAGATAATTACAAATTAATATACAATATAAGAAAAAGTAAAAAAAGAGAGAAAAAAATGAATAAAAAAATAATAAATATATACCTATGTCCTAACTAAAGGGCAGGGTTATTGCCTTTTGCAAGCTCTTCCACCCAACCCAATTTATTCGTTTCTTCGTTTAATTTTACCCCTAAAGCACAATTTTTTTCTGCACATTCCAACAATTGTTAAATATTAAGAATACACAGCTCATACGATTTCCAGCGAATGGAGGGTAAAACCCTCGACATGACTACTTCAAATCAGGACGCAAGAATCAACTGGTCACAATAGATCTAAATAGAGGTCGGTGTGATAATTGGTGCTTCTCTTGTGGAACTCCAACCAGTTTATAATAATAAAAAAAACTCTGATCCAGATATGATGATGTATGCAGGTTTACAAAAGTCGACATCCTTAGTAAGGACAAAGCCACTACTAGCTACAACCGTACAAGGCATGCTGATACCAGAGTCTTTACTATGATTTACTAGAAGTGTAACCAGTAAGCAGCGTTCTCGAGATATGAGCTGAATTTCTAATGAAAATCTAGTTCTTTTTTTTGTTGCAACAAGTCTGGTTTAGTTGTTCTATATTACGAGCATTCGCACATCTAGACATCGTGGCCAAGTGAGTTGGTGCGCTAGGCATTGCACTCATGGTGACCTGGGTTCGATCCCTAGTGGGGCAGGAATTTTCCTGCTCTGTAATTGGATGTTCGGGGTCCACTCATACTTTTTGAGGAAAAATAATTTTCTGCTTCTATGTGAAGCAGCGACCAGTGGCCAAATTATAGGCAGTAAATTTATTTAATTTTTTTTTTTTTAGAGACCCTGTAAAAAGGCTAAGCCCCTTAAACTAGTTAAATAAATAAATATCTGTCAATACATGAGTACATCTTTTTTTAAATACTTTTTTTCTTTACTGTCTGTCCCGGTAGCTCAGTGATAAAGGCGACACTCTGTGAATTTGCGATTTTAACCACATAATAATATGTCTTGCTTACTGCTTACTGCTGGAATAAGGGGACTTTAGTCCTAATCGGGCAATCTAAATAAGGTGACATTATTATTATTATTATCTCTCTGTGTCTCTCACTCTGTTTCCCTTACTATAACCCCGACACTCTTACTCTCTTTTTTCCTTTTCACTCTATTTTTCCCTAATTTTCTCTGTCTCCTTTTGGCTCTCCGATGGTAATACTATGTTTTTTTTTCGTTCAATTAGAATAGATGTGAGAAAAAACTTCATACTAAAGCTCTAAATATCACATACAAAAATTCACCCTTCACAAATTCACCACACACACCACATACTTTCCGACCACAAACTTAATCCCTGAGGCGACGGGCTGTCGCATGAAAACCAATAAATTAAAAGATCTTCTCAGAAACTCGCAAATAAACCCGTGTGGTTCTGTCCTGAAGTTTCAGCATCATAACTCCGGATTACTCTGCAAATCAGCACCAAATTGGCGAGATCTTCCTTGATTTTAGTCCACAAAGATTATATATTTTTTTTTTTTGATAATCTTTGGACGACTATATATTTAATATAATAGGTTAAGTACCTTATGAAGAAAAAAAAAAATCTTTGAGACGTACACAAGATTTTTTTTATTGGATTTCGACCACAAAATCATTTTCTGTTTAACGTCTCCTAAATAAACTTAAAGACATAATATAGTGTGTGCAATTTACCAGGCGTGGCCGCTGGGAAAATATTTTGGCAGTAATGCCACATAAACTGGACTAAACTCTCAGTGTCCCGGTAGCTCAGTGGTCAAGGTGTCTGTCTGGTAATTCAGAGGTGGCGGGTTCAAAACCCAGCCGGGACATGACAAGTTATCCTCCCATTTACAGCTGTCCAGGTATGTTCTGATATTCATGTAGTCATGTACATCTGGTACAATTTCTCACTTTTCTGTTTATACTGATTAAAATAGAGAGGTTAGTTGATGGCGTGAATATTCAGAACCATTACCTGCTGATGAGAGCAAATAAGCTCGAAACAGCTGTCCAGGTATGTTCTGATATTCATGTACTTACATCTAGTACAACTTCTCACTTTTCTGTTTATACTGATTTGGGATTTTCACCGCATGATAATACGTCTTGAGCTTACTGCTGGAATAATGGGACTCATTAGTTCTAATCGGGGAGTATAAATGAGGCAATATTATATTATTATTATTATCATAAAATGGGATTTATATTAGAGTCGCTCTCTTAGTACCTACCTAACGAGTTTGAGCTTGTTTACCATGTACATTATTTATTATTATTTATTTTCCCAAACATTTAGCCTTTATTGAAAAAAAAATCATTTTTTCTCAACCCATCCTTCTTGAGCTCATCCTTCAATCGCGTTGGATAGATATCTATTTCTTAATTGTACATAATTTTGACTTCAAATTTGGATTCTTAAAAAAAAATACACTATTTCTTTCCATATAGTTCCGCAGCTCCTTAGCACCGGCCGCGCCTGGGACAAAGGAGAACGCACTGGCCTGTGTTCAGAGAGGAGCGGAGGAGATTTAGACGGAACTAAGAGCCAGGACATTAATCATAAAAAGAGATGATAGAGCGGGTAGAGGCTTAGGCGAAGTTATGCGAATATACGGGATGGTGTTAAAATATTTGCAGTTTTCCTAAAGTTAAAGTTATCATACCGTCGTGATATGACCATGGCAGTTGAAAGCGACGTTAAACCCCACTTAAAAAAAAAAAAAGTTATCATATTTGTGTTAATCACTTTCGTGATATCACAACTACTCAAACTCGCCTAGCTAAATCTCCGCTGAAACCGAGACTCGCACCATTGACCTCGCATACATGGTTACAAGTCCGCCGCTTTATCGATCAAGTTACTGAGGTCAGTAAGTTTTTCAAAAATACGGCGTTCGAACCTCTATTTGGTAAAAACTCACAAATCAGCTACTCGAATTAACCTCACGCAGCCTGAGTGGAGCAGGGAATAGCCATGAGGGTGGTGGGATTAACCAGTTTGAATCTGAATGGTCAGCCTTCTATGTTCTAACCTTACTGGACGTTGCTTAACTTCAGTGATAGAACGAGAACTGGTGTATTAAACGTGGATTCGATGTTGGCTGCAAAGTGGTAGTGGTAGAAAAATACTTCAAAAAAATTCCCTAAAAATATACACGATGGTTCAGATGGTTCGGTATTCAGAATGCTATTAACCCATTGCCTACCAAGCCATTTTTATGAAACATGCCCTGGGGACCAAGGGCATTTTCCTCAAAATCACCTGTCTAGGTGTCTAGCATATGAGCAACACGCGGTCCCCCAGACAAAAACCCCATATTTCCTTGTCCATAGGGACCGTGTATAGCATATGTGCTAGACAAATTGTCTTGCTATACATGGTACCCAAGAAGGTTCAAACGTGTCTAGCATATATGCGACCCCGGTACCCCAGGCAATACCCGTGTCTTGCAAATGTGCTACCCATGGTAGGCAATGGGTTAAGAGCGAAGGAGCAACGTGTTCTCGCATTGGTAGGTTCTTGACAGCAAGACCACCCGGTATGCAGACCCACCCCCCCCTCCCCCGCCAGGGAACATCACCAGTATAGACCGAAATGGTGAAGTTCTTTCATTTAGGTTCTTCATTCGCTGGAAACTCACAAATCGGCTACACGCATTAACCTCACCCAACCTGGGTGGGGCCGGAAATAGGGAGCGCGACGGATTCGGACTTGAGTGACCATCCACCAAGTCCTTACCTCGCTGGGCGTTTCTCTACTTCATTGCCGAGTACTGGTGAAACAGCAAGCTAGGCTAGGCAACTGAACTGCACGGGTAGGCTAATTTGTGCTCTGTTTATAGTCCTCTATAGTGTGGCACGGCACTTATAACTGTTTAAAGTCCCGCAGCCAGCCGGTAGTAAAATCAAGTTACATGATACCCTGTATAAAACGTAAAACTGATGACATTAATAGTTTTTATGGACTAAATTATTTTATTATTTATATCGCATTAGCAACAGTAAGGCTTCAGTTTTTCATTATCTTTGGGATTGGTAATGGATAGGTTTCCTGCGGACCCGATTCGTTCCCTACCTTCAAACTCTTCATGGTCATTTCGGCAACAACAAAAACAAAAATACCAAGTAAATGCAAATGCTAACTTCTAATACCTGCTTTAACTTCCGAGGAAATGCCTTATCTTCAGGCGAAGAGCATCAAAACTCGGTACAGTTTCTACCGTTAGCTCAGTACAACTTAGCTGACACTCATTTTATTTTACATAATTAATGTCGACCGCCGTGGTTCAGTGGTTAAGAGCATTGGTTGCTGACCCGGACGTTGTGGGTTCGAATCCCGGCCGGAGTGGAAAATTCTGACCGCGTTTTTCCGTTTCCGGAATGGCATGTGTGTAAAGGTAAAGTAACCTGAAATAATGTGGAAGCGGTCCCGGGGCACAACTACCTTTTAAAAAAGGGTTCTCTTTACATTTATTCAGAATAGGGATCTTTCCATTTACTTAGATTCAGGGCTCTCTTTACATTTATTCAGATCAAGGGTTCTCTTTCCATTTATTCAGATTCAGGGTTCTCTTTCCATTTACTTAGATTCAGGGTTCTCTTTACATTTATTGAGATTAAGGTTCTCTTTCCATTTTCTCAGATTAGTGGTTCTCTTTCCATTTATTTAGATTCAGGGTTCTCTTTACATTTGTTTAGATTCAGGGTTCTCTTTACATTCATTGATATTAAGGGTTCTCTTTCCATTTAGTCAGATCCAGTTTGGGCAGTTTGGAACAGGGCACTAGTTGGTTTCTGAAAAAAGCAAGAAGAAAAAGCCCTTTTTAGTAACATTTAGAGCTTTTTTACCTACGCTCAGTATTAATTTCCCGTAAACTATAATAATAATAATAGTGCCTTGCTTTTACTGCCCGATCAGGACTATTAACGTCCCATTATTCCAGCAGTAAGCCCAAGACGCATAATTATGTGGTAAAATCCCAAGTGGGAGGATAACTTGTCATGTCCCGGTTGGGTATCGAAATCACGACCGGACAATTATTATTAGATTAAAAACAGCGAGGCCCTCAAGTCTGAGTTTCCACCAATCACAACACACTAGAGAGTTTCCACCAATCACAACACACTAGAGAGTTTCCACCAATCACAACACACTAGAGAGTTTCCACCAATCACAACACACTAGAGAGTTTCCACCAATCACAACACACTAGAGAGTTTCCACCAATCACAACACACTAGAGAGATTCCACCAATCACAACACACTAGAGAGTTTCCACCAATCACAACACACTAGAGAGTTTCCACCAATCACAACACACTAGAGAGATTCCACCAATCACAACACACTAGAGAGTTTCCACCAATCACAGCGCACTAGAGAGTTTCCACCAATCACAGCGCACTAGAGAGTTTCCACCAATCACAGCGCACTAGAGAGTTTCCAACAATCACAGCGCACTAGAGAGTTTCCACCAATCACAGCGCACTAGAGAGTTTCCACCAATCACAGCGCACTAGAGAGTTTCCACCAATCACAGCGCACTAGAGAGTTTCCACCAATCACAGCGCACTAGAGAGTTTCCACCAATCACAGCGCACTAGAGAGTTTCCACCAATCACAGCGCACTAGAGAGTTTCCACCAATCACAGCGCACTAGAGAGTTTCCACCAATCACAGCGCACTAGAGAGTTTCCACCAATCACAGCGCACTAGAGAGTTTCCACCAATCACAGCGCACTAGAGAGTTTCCACCAATCACAGCGCACTAGAGAGTTTCCACCAATCACAGCGCACTAGAGAGTTTCCACCAATCACAGCGCACTAGAGAGTTTCCACCAATCACAGCGCACTAGAGAGTTTCCAACAATCACAGCGCACTAGAGAGTTTCCACCAATCACAGCGCACTAGAGAGTTTCCACCAATCACAGACCACTAGATTCCGACCTGAGGGACAGTCTGTCCTAACCTTTGTTATATCATGCAGAGTGATCGGAACCAACCCAAAGAGAATAGATGTAAACATAAAAAGGAGGAAAAAAATTGATGAAAAATAAATAAATAAATATAAAATGAATAACAAATAAATGAATACAGTCGAATCTGGATATAAGAGAACTTAAGGAAGCGGACTTTTTTTCTCTCATCTCCAGGTTTCTCTTATAAAAAGGTTATTTTATCTTATACCTGGAGAGGTAACTTGGATCTGAAAATTCTTCTCTAATATCTAGGTTTGAAAGTAAATGACAGTACATGACTATACAAATCACTAAAAGGCGGGGGTATTTGCTTATGGCAATCTCTTTCACCCAACACCAGAAAATAGAATATACCTTGAATAGAGAATATAATATACCTTGTTTATACTGTCGAGCTAAGACTGAAAAGTCCCTTTAATACAGCAGTCAAACAGGTCTTATAATTATGTATATTTTATAGCAGCGGTTCCCAACCGGTGGGTCGCGGCCCACTTGTGAGCCGCGGGCAGCTCGCTACTGGGCCGCGGATGCTGGCCGAAACTCAAGAAATAATAATATTAAAATAGTGCAAAATAAATCGGGGTGGACCGCAAAATTGCTTTAAAAATATTATTGGGCCCCCAAGCTAAAAAGGTTGGGAACTGCTGTTTTATAGGATAAAAATAAGAGCCTTACCCCGGGAGCGCGTTGTTCATGTTGTTTGGATGCACAGATCCAATACTTTCATCTCCCTGACAGAAGAGCCAGCCAGATCCCAGCTTCAGGATTTCAGCAAGTTGCTCTGGAGAAAATATAAGGTTTAAAAAAATTTAAATGCATACCTAATGGGTTTTTTTCATAAAAAAAAAAGAATTCATACCTAATGGGTATTTCTGTGTTATTAGGTCACAATTTCCAGTGGGTAGCATCAATATTCTATCTATCGATCTTTTATTAGATTATAGTGGTGCATGTCAACATTTCCGGCCCTACCCAGGCTGGGTGAGGTTAATGTGGGTAGCTGGTACGATTCCCAGCGAATGGAGGGTAAAACCCCCGTCCTAATACAGGACGTTAAATCAAATAGAATCGTTGGCGTTAGGAAGGGCATCCAGCCGTAAAAAAAAAAAAAAATGTGCCAAAACCAATCAACCTCAACCATGAGGTTGAACAACGTCGACCCTGCTTGAGCGGGATAAGACAGAGTAAAAGAAGAAGAAGAAGAAGAAGAAGAAGAAAAAGATGTCAACATCTATGTCATACACACCACAGCATCAACATTAATGAAGAACGAGAAAAAATGCTAATGCATGATATCTCCAAACAACCATCATGTTCCAATATGAATTTCGTAATGCAGCCACTGGTCTTTGCCAGCTCTACAACTACCCGGCTTGTCCTCACGAGGCTAGGGTAGGCCCTGACCTCCAAAATATACAGACCAGAAAAATTCCGACACTGCCGGGATTTGAACCTGGGTTACCTGCAGTGCAAGCCGAGCATGCTACCGCTAGTCCAAAGTGACTACTTATTTTGCTACCGGAAGAAAAAAAAATATTTTCGTTTTTTTTTGTACGTTCATATTTTTTAGGAAAAAGGTATGTTGATTCAGTCAACTGAGACAAAATCATTTGGGCCCAGGCACCCCTGTGCAATTGAAAAAGGAAAAGTTGGTTTTTTTCTATTGAAAGAGAAAACGATTTCTGTTTATATTAATTAAAATAGAGAGGTTAGTTGATGGTATGGATAATCAGAACTATTACCTGCTGATGAGAGCAAATAAGCTCGAAACAGCTGTACAAGACTAGCTAGTAGCTAGTCTTGAAGGTCAACAAAGCTGAGGACGGTCCTGCGAAAACTATCTGCTTACCGCAAAATATATATACACCCTCTATATATATTCCCGCTCTTCCCCCGCTCACCTGGTTTGAAGGACCCAGCCTGGTCGCCGAAAGTGAAGAAGTAGCGGTCCCCAAACTTCCACCTGAAGAACTGCTCCACGATCAGCTTGTGGAACATGATTCCCACTTTGCCGCCATTGTGCGGCTTCTCGAACAAACCTCCTATGAACAAGTCCACGTCATCTACGTGGCCGTAGGCGGCTCGCAAGAGTTCAATTTCCTGATGTGGACATTGAGAAATAATTCAATAGTTTATTATGTTTGTCCAAAATTTCTACAATTTTGTGTGTTAAAATCCGTGCATTAGTTTCTGATATTTGCAAAATCGCACAGGCATGCAAATTACAGACCGACAGACAGATACAAAACCAAAGTTTGCTCACGAGGTTATGCAACATTCAGAAATATGAAAGAAATTGAAATCGGAGCAAAAAAGGGTTTTTTTTTACAAAACCGAACGCAGTACTTCTCTACTACTAATAATAGCACTCTTTAGTGGCAGGTAACTACCAGGCGAGGTTAATGCTCAAAGCATTTTCTACCACCTAACCCTCAGAGTCTTATTATTATGTGGCCACAAACTCAAATCAAAGAGGAGAAATTCATGCACTGGGTGGGTCTAACCATCGAATCCCTATACACCACCTGGAACCACTTGACTATCAGTGCACGGTAATACTCTCTAGAGGATAGATATTCTCTGAAGTAAAAGTACGTGCTACGTGGTGAACACTCACCTCTTTGCCCATCACGTCAGAAAAGCCGTCGAAATCGGTGGCCCTGGTAAGCCGGGCGTACACTCTCATGCCGTTGTAGCCTTGCGTGCCGAACTCAGACTGTCGCTGAATACTGAGGGAGTCCAGACTGGAGCCCCAGGGCTTGTCAAAGTGGAACAGCTTGGTGTTGATCTGGGGGGGGGAAATAATATCACCTTATTACTGCTCGATTAGGACTGACGAGCCAGCCTCCGTGGCGTAACGGTTGTGACTACTACCCGTAGTACAGAGATCCTGCGTTCGATTCCCGGCCAGAGAGGAAAATTCTGACCAAGTTGATCCGTTTCCGGAAATTTCAATTTCAATTTTATTGTACTAAATTTCTTCTTTCACTTTGCCTTTTCCCAAGCCTACTTGGGGTCGACATTGTTCAACCTCATGGTTGATGTTGGTTGTTTGTGGCACATTTTTACGGCTGGATGCCTTTCCTAACGCCAACGATTCTATTTGATTTAACGTCCTGATTAGGACGAGGGTTTTACCCTCCATTCGTTAGGAATCGTGCCAGCTACCCGCATTAACCTCACCCTAAAGGATACATAATGTATGTGTACAAACTTTATAACTATCTTGCAATAATAGCATGAATGTAAAGCTAAAAGTGCCCTGAACTTCTGGTGCGAATGTTGGTCTGGTGCACAACTACCTTGACTAGCCAGCCATCATGTACAAATTTTAAAATGTTTAAAAAATATATATTATCTGTTTACATTTACATCAACGAGTTGCTTACCGAAGTTGGTTCAAACTTATCGTACTGCTCTACGAAATCTACCTCCTGTCCTCGGAGCAGCTGGGGGTAGAACTTCTTCGTGATGAATCCCTGCTCCATCCAGTCCACCAGCTCAGCTGGGTCCTAGGGTCTCTGGGGACAGCGAGAATATAATATCACACCCACTAGTTGGGTCTCTGTCTTCTGGGGAACCAGCCTGAGGAGCAATGGAATAATAATAATACACAGTCCACTAGCTCCAGCTTGGGGGAGTCCTCATGGTCTTCTGGGGAACCAGCCTGAGGAGCAATGGAATAATAATAACTAACAGTCCACTAGCTCCAGCTCTGGGGGAGGTCCTCATGGTCCTCTGGGGAACCAGCCTGAGGAGCAATGGAAATAATAATACACAGTCCACTAGCTCCAGCTCTGGGGGAGTCCTCATGGTCTTCTGGGGAACCAGCCTGAGGAGCAATGGAATAATAATAATACACAGTCCACTAGCTCCAGCTCTGGGGGAGTCTCATGGTCTTCTGGGGACCAGCTGAGGAGCAATGGAATTAATAATACACAGTCCACTAGCTCCACTCTGGGGGAGTCCTCATGGTCTTCTGGGGAACCAGCCTGAGGAGCAATGGAATATAATAATAATCACAGTCCAGCTCTGGGGGAGTCCTCATGGTCTTCTGGGGAACAGCCTGAGGAGCAATGGAATAATAATAATACACAGTCCACTAGCTCAGCTCTGGGGGAGTCCTCATGGTCTTCTGGGGAACCAGCCTGAGGAGCAATGGAATATAATATACACAGTCCATAGCTCACTGGGGGAGTCCTCATGGTCTTCTGGGGAACCAGCCTGAGGAGGTCATGTTCTGGGAACCACTAGGGAATGAATAAATACACAGTCCACTAGCTCTGGGGGAGTCCTCATGGTCTTCTGGGGAACCAGCCTGAGGAGCAATGGAATAATAATACACATCACAGCTCACTGGGGCTCGCCAGCTGAGGAGCAATGGAAATAATAATACACAGTCCACTAGCTCCAGCTCTGGGGGAGTCCTCATGGTCTTCTGGGGAACCAGCTGAGGAGATGGAATCAATGGAATAATAATAATACACAGTCCACTAGCTCCAGCTCTGGGGGAGTCCTCATGGTCTTCTGGGGAACCAGCCTGAGGAGCAATGGAATAATAAATACACAGTCCACTAGCTCCGCTGGGGAGTCCTCATGGTCTTCTGGGGAACCAGCCTGAGGAGCAATGGAATAATAATAATACCAGTCCACTAGCTCGCTGACAATGAAAATAATACACGTCACTAGCTCCAGCTCTGGGGGAGTCCTCATGGTCTTCTGGGGAACCAGCCTGAGGAGCAATGGAATAATAATAATACACAGTCCACTAGCTCTGGGGAGTCCCAGGTCTTCTGGGGACCAGCCAACATGGAATAATAATAATACACAGTCCACTAGCTCCAGCTCTGGGGAGTCCTCATGGTCTTCTGGGGAACCAGCCTGAGGAGCAATGGAATAATAATACAGTCATACTCACGAGTCCTCAGGTTCTGGACCAGCCTGAGGAGCAATGGAATAATAATAATACACAGTCCACTAGCTCCAGCTCTGGGGAGTCCTCATGTCTTCTGGAACCAGCCTGAGGAGCAATGGATAATAATAATACACAGTCCACTAGCTCCACTCTGGGGAGTCCTCATGGTTCTAACTCATGGGGGGAACCACCAGCCTGAGGAGCAATGGAATAATAATAACACACTAGTCCACTAGCTCAAGCCTGAGGAGCAATGGAATAATAATAATACACAGTCCACTAGCTCCAGCTCTGGGGGAGTCCTCATGGTCTTCTGGGGAACCAGCCTGAGGAGCAATGGAATAATAATAATAACAGTCCACTAGCTCCTGGAGTCTCTGCCTGACCACCTGAGGAGCAATGGAATAATAATAATACACAGTCCACTAGCTCAGTGGGGGAGTCCTCATGGTCTTCTGGGGAAACCAGCTCCATGAGGAGCAATGGATAATAATAATACACAGTCCACTAGCTCACTGGGGGAGTCCTCATGGTCTTCTGGGGAACCAGCCTGAGGAGCAATGGAATAATAATAATACACAGTCCACTAGCTCCAGCCTGAGGAGCAATGGGGAATAAATAATAATACACAGTCCACTAGCTCCAGCTCTGGGGGAGTCCTCATGGTCTTCTGGGGAACCAGCCTGAGGAGCAATGGAATAATAATAATACACAGTCCACTAGCTGTCTGGGGGAGTCCTCATGGTCTTCTGGGGAACCAGCCTGAGGAGCAATGGAATAATAATAATACACAGTCCACTAGCTCCGCTTGGGGGAGTCCTCATGGTCTTCTGGGGAACCAGCCTGAGGAGCAATGGAATAAATAATACACAGTCCACTAGCTCTGGGGAGTCCTCATGGTCTTCTGGGAACCAGCCTGAGGAGCAATGGAATAATAATAATACACAGTCCACTAGCTCCAGCCTGAGGAGCAATGGAATAATAATAATTACACAGTCCACTAGCTCCAGCCTGGGGAGTCCCATGGTCTCTGGGACCAGCCTGAGAGCAATGGAATAATAATAATACACAGTCCATAGCTAGCTCTGGGGGAGTCCTCATGGTCTTCTGGGGAACCAGCCTGAGGAGCAATGGAATAATAATAATACACAGTCCACTAGCTCCAGCTCTGGGGAGTCCTCATGGTCTTCTGGGGAACCAGCCTGAGGAGCAATGGAATAATAATACACAGTCCACTAGCTCCAGCCTGAGGAGCAATGGAAATAATAATAATACACAGTCCACTAGCTCCAGCTGGGGAGATCCTCATGGTATTACATAGTCAACTGCTAGCCTGAGGAGCAATGGAATAATAATAATACACAGTCCACTAGCTCAGCTTGGGGAGTCCTCATGGTCTTCTGGGGAACCAGCCTGAGGAGCAATGGAATAATAATACACAGTCCACTAGCTCTGGGGGAGTCCTCATGGTCTTCTGGGGAACCAGCCTGAGGAGCAATGGAATAATAATACACAGTCCACTAGCTCCAGCCTGAGGAGCAATGGAATAATAATAATACACAGTCCACTAGCTCCAGCTTGGGGGAGTCCTCATGGTCTTCTGGGGAACCAGCCTGAGGAGCAATGGAATAATAATAATACACAGTCCACTAGCTCCAGCTCTGGGGGAGTCCTCATGGTCTTCTGGGGAACCAGCCTGAGGAGCAATGGAATACTAATACACAGTCCACTAGCTCCAGCTCTGGGGGAGTCCTCATGGTCTTCTGGGGAACCAGCCTGAGGAGCAATGGAATAATAATACACAGTCCACTAGCTCCAGCCTGAGGAGCAATGGAATATAATAATACACAGTCCACTAGCTCCAGCCTGAGGAGCAATGGAATAATAATAATATAATAATAATACACAGTCCACTAGCTCCAGCTCTGGGGGAGTCCTCATGGTCTTCTGGGGAACCAGCCTGAGGAGCAATGGAATAATAATAATACACAGTCCACTAGCTCCAGCTCTGGGGGAGTCCTCATGGTCTTCTGGGGAACCAGCCTGAGGAGCAATGGAATAATAATAATACACAGTCCACTAGCTCCAGCTCTGGGGGAGTCCTCATGGTCTTCTGGGGAACCAGCCTGAGGAGCAATGGAATAATAATAATACACAGTCCACTAGCTCCAGCTCTGGGGGAGTCCTCATGGTCTTCTGGGGAACCAGCCTGAGGAGCAATGAAATACAAGAGACCGAGTTCACAAGCTTGATCGATAAGGCAGCTATGGGGGACGTTAGTAGGAACAAAAACCGGTACCAATTCCGCTAAGGCAGAATTTTGAATTTTCGCGCCACAAGCTAGCTAAGTGGCGAAGACGCACTTTAAACAGGGAGAAGACCAGTGTCCCGCTAGAGGACTTTAAACAGAGAACAGACTAGCCAACCCTTACAAGCCAGGCTAGCTTGCAGTTTCCTAAGGGTTTAATGGCTTATAAAGAAAAGTCCAATGGTTGATGGTTGATCGCACATAGAAATATGTCCCTCAGGACGAGCCAAATTTGAAATAAGGTGGGCTAGAGACCATCACTCACCCCTCCAGCTGTAGCCAAGCTGGCTACAACAACAACAACATAAGGCAGCTATCGATGTAATCAAGCGAAACGGTCGTTTCGTGGGTCTCCCAGAAACTTATATGTATAACGTTAAAATGATATAGTTTGTATGTATTTTGTCGTCTTGAAAAGTCAATATTGCAATGAACAAGAGTCACAAATTAGGTATTTTAAAAATAATAATAATAATAATAATCACACTATTTTGTCGAAGATAACCACCAGGCGAGGTTAATCCTCGAAGCATTTTCTACCACCTAACCCTCAGAGTCTTGTTATTTATGTGGTCACTTGTATAAACCTGGAAGTCGGTGGTTCAAGTCCACGTTTCAGCGTAGATTTAGTCAAGCGAGTTTGAGTAGTTGTGATATCACGAAAGTGATTAACACAAATATGATAACAATTAATAGTATACAATACAATGTACAATGCTTTGCAATAAGAAAGTTAGAGGTTAAAGTTATCATATTTGTGCTACTAAACATTTGCTTAACATAGGATGAACAACCGGTCTCAAAATCCACCGCTAAGCTAATGAGATCATTAAATAATTAAACAATAGATGTCTAATAAATAACTAGAGTTAATACAGGATATTTTTGCTGATCTTGGGACTTGAACCACCGACCTCCAGGTTACGAGTAAGCCGCCTTATCGATCAAGCTACTGAGGTTGGTCTATGGAAGTATGTAGGTATAAAGTTGGTACTGTGGGTGTGGGTACAATGACTAGTCCTAAAAGTATCCTCTAAACTCTGAAGTCACATATTGTTTACCCGACAACCCATTACCCACAGGCCTCAGAACTACCTATTAGCATGCCACGGGGAATATTTTACAAGGGTCAAGTTGCGAAAATTCACAAACACTCCCTAGAGGGATGACTTAAATTTAAATGGTCATTTTGCCAAACATCCCTATCTCTCTCTCTCTCTGTCTCTCTTCCCCTCTCTCTCTCTCTCTCTCTGTCTCACTTTATCTATCTCTTTCTCCCTCTCTTTATTTCTCCCTTTCTATCTCTCTCTCTCTTTCTCTTTCTCTATCTCTATCTTTTTCTCTTTGTCCCTCCTTCTCTCTCTCTCGCTCTCTCTCTGTAACTCTCTCTCTGTAACTCTCTTTCTCTTTCTCTCTCTCTTTTCCTCTCTCTCTCTATCTATCTCTCTCTCTCTTGGTTTCAACCTTTCTAATATAAATGCAAATTTCAGGAGCCCGAGTTTCCAGCCCATTTAAAGGGCACTCTGATATTCAGCGCCAATTCAGTAGTAAATGGTAGCCTACTACCCCAGGCAGAGTCCATGGTATGACCGATAGGTATTATAGAACAAGATTTTCCGTTACGAAGGCTGGACACAGCTCCGTTACACCACTGAAGTGATATACAGATACAAAGCCCTGCTTACAGTATTATAACCTCTACAGTTGTTGTCAAGGTGAAAGTTAAGGGATAGTATTTGATTAACAAATCCTATTTCATAATTTGGGCCTTACTGAAGCTAAGCAACGTCTAAATTATGAAACAGGAATAAATATCTCTACGATTTGTTAATCCGAGCTACTATCACTTCACAGCTTTATGAAAAGAATTATTAGATTTAATATAAGTGGACACAGTCATCAGCTGAGTGGGCTATGAGCTGACGAATAATGCGCTGTAATTGGTCGGAATTCCCACCAGAGGGCGTGTTACAGGATTTACACTAATCCTGTTTCAGAATCCGCTATGACTTGTTTGGTGGTCACTACAAATGGAATCTTCCCGGTAAGTTATTAGCAAAACCAAAAGTAAGACCATGCCTAAAAATACACATTATGCATCCTAGCACAGTGAAGAAACTGGTTGCCGCTTAAGTACATACCTGGAAATACACATTATAACATCAGCATTAATACTTCAGTCAACATAAACAACTTGTACGTGCTTGAATTCAGCAGTAAGGTTGTAGCTAAGTCCATGCCTGGACAGTACTGGACACGTATAGTGGACTTACAGATTAGGCATGCGTCAGCATTAATACTTCAGTCAGCATACACAAATTGTACCCGCTTGAATTCAGCAGTAAGGTTGTAGCTAAGTCCATGCCTAGACATGTATAGTGTATAGTGGACATACAAATTAGGCATGCGTCAGCATTAATACTTCAGTCAACATACACAACTTGTACCCGCTTGAATTCTGCAGTAAGGTTGTAGCTAAGTCCATGCCTGGACATGTATAGTGGACATACAGATTAGATATGGGTCAGCATTAATACTTCAGTCAACATACACAACTTGTACCCGCTGAATTCTGCAGTAAGGTTTCTGATTTTATCCTGCTGGACCCTTATCAACTTCAAACTCTCTCTTGTCATATTCATCTCTCTCTTTCTATTTATATTCTTTCCCTCTCTTTCTATATTTTTCGTCTTTCTTTCTCTCCTTCTTCCTCATATTTATTTCTACTCTCCATATCCCTTGTCTTTTTCTCTCTCTCGCTTTCTCATAATATCTAAACCTAATAATCTTCTCTCCCTCTGTTTTTCCTCTCCATTCTCTATCTTTCTCGTCTTTCGCTATCTTTTTTGCTCTCTCTTTCCTTTATTATTTTCTTGTATCTCTTTTTTCTTTCTTTCTCCTTATCTGACTTTCAATTTATCTCTCTCTCTCTCGTTCTCTATCTTCTTCTTTTCTCTTCATATCTTTCGCATAGAGAGAAAAGGATATTAACTCACTCTCTTTCTCTCTCTTCTGTTCTCTCATCTTCAGTGTTCTTGCTCCTTGAGCTATAGAAAAACAGAAGCGTACTTATTCTTTATTTTCCTCTCTCTCTCCTTCTGTCTTTCTTACTTTATCTTTCTCTACATTTTTTATCTCTCTCTATACATTTTATATTTTTTACCTATACATTTTTTATCCCTGAAGATTGTCTTAGCTCTAGTCGGATAATTATTCTAAGGGAAAGCCCAATTAAACCGGATCAGATTCAAAAAGAAAATAGAGAATACCAATTGTTTTATGATTTGTTCTGAGTAATCATGTCATATGTAATCTCTCTCTCATTCTGTCTTTCTTTCTCTCTCTTTTATTTTATCTATCACACACAATTTCTATCTTCCTCTCTCTTCTCTCTTTTTTTTTACTTTGTCTTTCTCACACATTTTCTCTCCACTGTCAACTTTAAAATCCCTTCTCTTTCCATTTATCTTAGTCTTTTTTCATTTTTTTTCCATCTCATCCGTATTCTCTGTATGCAACAAAAAATGGTCATGAATTTAATCAAAGCATAGTCGGTCTGTGAGTATGTTTCTGTTTTTCTATTGCTTTCAGGGAGGGAGGCAGAGATGAAAGAGGGGGAGAGTGAGGGAGATGGAGATGAGAGAGAGAGAGGGGGAGAGTGAGGGAGATGGAATAGAGAAGAGAGGGAGAGAGGGAGAGAGAGAGAGAGAGAGAGAGGGGAGAGGAGAGAGAGAGAGGAGAGAGGAGAGAGAGAGAGAGAGAGAGAGAGGGAGAGAGAGAGAGATTGATTGATTGATTGATTGATAATTTTCATATATTTTTTACAATAAATTAATCTTATACTACCATCTAAGCTAATAAAATAACTTCTGAGATGGTAAGCTCTCTTCTACTACTTACATAGATCTAAAGCTTAAAAAATGACATAATTATATAGATATAAAATAAGGTATGTATGAATGTAATAAGGCAAGTATTCGATTTCTATTTTCTAATTTATTTTGCTATTTTATGATAGCCTCCGTGGCTCGCACAGTCTGCGATCTGGGTTCGATTCCCAGCAGAGTTCAAGTTTTTAGCTCTAAACCCCGATTGTTTTAACGCCCCAAAATGAGCAGCGACCAGTGGCGAAACCATGGGCAAAGCAAAGTAATAACACAAAGTAACCTATTTATTTGTTTTGTTCTTCAATTAATTTTATTTTGAGTTCTTCTTTAACAATGGACATATTTTCTTCATATAAAAATTCGCTACAATATCTGTTTAACAGTTTAGGTATACAGTAACTAAATAGCCTCTCTCCGTACTGAGTACGTACAATGGAACTTATGAATTCCTTATTTCTAATTGGGTAAACTGTGGTCTTAATTTTTCTGAATTCTGGATTTTTAAAATTGTTTATTATATTTATGAATTTGGCTAATGACTGGGGTTGTAGGAACTTCTCGCTGTGATCTTTGAACAGGTACTTGAGAATTTTTTTCTGTATCTTGTTTAGTGGCTCCAGGACATACTGTGGGGAGTATGAATATAGAGTGACACCATAGCGAAGGATAGACTCCACCAGAGCATGGTAGAGCATTGCCTTCGTGTTGAGTGACAGGACAGCCAAGTTACTTTTTCTGAATTGGTAGTTGATAATTCTTAACTTTTTACACAGGAGGTTCACGTGCGACTTCATCTTAAATTTGTTATCTATAAGAACTCCGAGATACCTACAGTCGGTGGCATATGTTAGGTACTCACAGGTACAATCAAGGGTATAGAGTTCCAAATAGAGGCAGGACCGTGTGTGACACTTTATCCGGTGGTTTGCTATGTCCCTAATTCCTGTGCATGTTCCAAGGGCCATGGCTTCCGTCTTACTTTGATTGATATAAATACCATTATTATAGAAATATTTTTGTATTGATATGAAGTCCTGCTGTGCGTTTTCCACTGCTGTCTCTAGGTTTTCATCCACTGAGATTATACAGGAATCATCTGCGAACTGGCGTAGATGACTCTTGAGCGGTAGGTACTTGATGTCATGCGTGTAGCAGTTGTATTTTCCAGGACTGGTTATGCCACCGGTCACCACGCCGTCCTCAATCAAAAGCTCCTCACTTATTACTTCCCCTACTTTCGTAACTTGTTTTCTTCCTTCATAGAAATTTTTAAATAAGGAATTATTCATACCGATGTCTTGGAGTTTTTTCAGTAGGTTCTCGTGAGGGATTGTTTCGAAAGCGCGCGTGAGATCAAGCCACAGGATTATGACGTACTTTTTCTGGTCAAGGGCGCTATTTAATATTTCTGAAAAGTCTTCCAGTAGTGTCAGTGTACTCTTCTTTGGTTGGAATCCAAATTGGAATGTTGGAGAGAGAGAGAGAGGGAGAGAGAGAGAGAGTGAGTGGGAAGGAGAGGAAGGGGAGAAGGAGAAAGGGAGAGCAAGTGAGAGGGAGTAAGAGAAACTGAAATGAGAGAGACAGAGGTAGGGATGAGAGAGAGAGAGAGAGAGGGAGGGATGAGAGAGAGAGAGAGAGAGAGAGAGGGAGGGATGAGAGAGAGAGAGAGAGAGAGAGAGAGAGGGATGAGAGAGAGAGAGAGAGGGAGGTAGAGAGAGAATGTAGAAAGACACAGAGGGAGAAAGAGAGGGAGGAAGGGATGAGAGAGAGAGAGAGAGAGAGGAAGTGAGGAAGAGATAGAGGGAGGGCGAGAGAGATAAAGGCAGGGAATTGAATTGAATTGAGAATATGGCAAATTTATTTACATCAATAAAATATAATATTATGTACTTACATAATTAATTTTCCTCCTAAGCTAAGCTTTACTTTTGAGAGAGAAAGAGACAGAATGGGAGATAGAGAGAAAGAAAGAGAGAGAGAGAGAGAGAGAGAAAGAGAAGCAATGAGTTTTAATACATACCTAACTACGTTGCATAGTGCGGGCTAAAGAAAAGAAAATATGAAAGCTATGATTTTTATAAACTCCTGTCATTTGTTTAATGTATGCAATGTGCCAGGTACAATCCTCGTTTCTTTCTTCATATTATATGTATGCTTATTTCTTATACAGTTTTTCTCTTATATTATCCAGTTTTCTCGTATAAAGAGGTTATTTTCCCCAATCAAGAAGTTATTTCACCATACAGAGAGGTAAATTGTTCTCTTATATCGAGGTTTCCCTTACTTCTCTGTGTAGTGTGTACAAGCCCTTGTTCACCTGATAACATCTTATTGTCTCCCTCTCTATACTCTCATTTTTCTTTCTCTCTCTCCTTCCCTTACAAAATATCCCTGCACTCATTATTAAAATTAATCTCTTTTCTCATTTTCTTATCGGGGTCGGCATTGTTCAACCTAATGGTTGAGGTTGGTCGGTTGTGACACATTTTTACGGCTGGGTGCCTTTCCTAACACCAACGACTCTATTTAATTTAACGTCCTGACTAGGACGGTGGTTTCATTATAATAATACGCCTTAGTGGAAGGTAACCTCCAGGCGAGGTTAATGCTCAAAGCATTCTACTTCCTAACCCTCAGAGTTTTCTGTGTGCTAAGTCTGCTTCAACCGGCAGTCGAACTCAGTATCTCTGGACTACGAGCAGCGGTCACAACTGTTACGCCACACAGGCTGGCTCTCTCTCTCTCTCTCTCTTTCTCTCTCACTCTCTCTCTCTCATTATCTCTCTCTCTCTCTCTCTCTATCTCTCTCTCCCTCTCTTTCTCTCTTTCTTTCTCTCTCTCTCTCTTTCTTTCTTTCTCTCTCTCTCTCTCTCTCTCACTATCTCCCCGAATCTGTTCGATACATTTTCTATCGTCAAATCTTCTCCACTCTCTTTGTCATTATTTTCTCACCCACTTAAAAAAAAACTCCTTTTTTCAGCCCCCTTAAACAGCGATTCACAACCTGTGAGCCACGGTATCCTTGTGAGGTCTGCCGTGAGATCTCAGCAGAGGGAGAGGGAGAGAGAGAAAGAGAGAGAAAGTAAGTAAGTAGAAAATTATTTAGAATAATCTGGTGTAAACATCACACGACTTTCCTTGTCCTATTAGGAATGGGAATGGGACCAAAAGCCACTGGTGACTCAAAGGTAAAAGTTAGCTAAAAATCAATGTCAAATTCGTAATCAACACCTTGAAATCATTGGATTTGATATATCACAACCCCCCAAAATACCGGTAAATTGGGGCCGAGGTCAAAAAAAGTACACAGACAAACACACACTCAGACGGACCAATCAATGGCTGAAACTATGGATTTAAGCTCTGGGTACCCTAAAACGTGTTTTGGCACTGAAAACTGACTATTTGGGTGATTCCATTACTTTCCTTTCTATAGGATAAGGAAAGTAAAAATATAAACCTACGTCCTTATTTTATTTTTCATATGGTGGGTTGGTTCCCCCGCCCCCTTATTTTTGCTAGATCATGTATGGTTTGCGGCGATGGCTTTGATTGGGAACCACTTCAAAATACTTTCTTTGAAAAAAAGGAAAAAAAAAAGAATCCCTTTCCTTTTTTTACCTCATTCTTTGAAATTTGTCCCCATTTGCGTCACTTGTGTGGGATAAAAATATCTTTTGACGGCAACAAAGGCACAATTAGGATGCTTTTCCCGTGTTCCTAACATTGGCAGCGAGTCAAGTGATTCGAACTTTTCATCCATGATATTTCTATTCTTTTCCTTACACTTTATGCCAGTGTTTCTCTCTCTCCTTTTGAAATATTTTTCCTACTTTTAAGGTTTTTTAGCGACTTTTTGCATAGAAAAACTTTTTCGTGCACATTTGGAGGTGAACTCTTCTTTTTGATATATTTTTCATTCTCTAAGGTTTTTGTCGACATTTTTGTCGAGTTTTTTTCATCTTTTTTTTTTATCGATTTACCGACTTGAACTCCGAGCTTTCCTGTTCCTATGTCTTTCTCATAAACACTACTAAAGTTCCTGAAGTAGCTGTTATGCCCCTTAAGCTGGAAGGATACAAGACAAGAGTGTGCTCGTTAGTTGGGACTGTCGGGAGTGATTAAAAAGAGAGATAAAAGTGATAAAATTCTAGTTATTTTGTGTTTTATTTTGTCACAATTTTTAGTGAGTATCATTATATTATTATTATAGTAAGCTTTATTAGGTAGAACAAAAAATATATACAGTAAAATACAATGAAATTATAAAGAAAAACAAAAGATTAAGCAAAGATACAAGAAAAAAAAAAAAAAAAAGAGAATGAAGTTAATGTCCTACTCTTACCTAAAGGACAGGGTTATTGCCTGTGGCAATCTCTTCCACCCAATCTCGTAATCTCATCGACATTACGAGAAATGCATCATATCTGAAACCACCCATCATATTCCAATATCTAATGCTGATTAATTTTGTTGACTGATTTGACTTTGATAATTTTGCCCTAAATCTAGTGTTGAAAAAGTTGCAGACTCAATTGACTTTTTTAAGTTGGTCCCAAATTTTTCTGACTCACTTGAAGAATCCATCCGCGTCTGGCTCTCAGCTATTGGCCTTTATAATTTGGCTTAAATCTAGTGCTTATGAATTTGCTGACTCACTTGAGCTTTATAATTTGGTCCTAAATCAGTGCTGATGAATTTGCTGACTAACTTGACTTTTATATTTTGGCCCTAAAAAATGTGCTTATGAATTTGCTGACTCACTTGAGCTTTATAATTTGGTCCTAAATCAGTGCTGATGAATTTGCTGACTAACTTGACTTTTATATTTTGGCCCTAAAAAATGTGCTTATGAATTTTCTGACTCACTTGAGCTTTATAATTTTACCCTAAATCTAATGCTGATGATTCTGATGAATGTGCTGACTCACTTGACTTTTATATTTTGGCTCTAAAAAATGTGCTTATGAAATTTCTGACTCACTTGATCTTTATAATTTTACCCTAAATCTAGTGCTGATGAATGTGCTGACTCACTTGACTTTCGGCGGGATGAAGGTATGCAGGGAGCGGTATGCTGAGTTCATGAACTCGCTCATGGTGGAAGGGTTGAGGTTGATGTCGTATCCTGACTCGTGTCCTTGCTTAGGGTCGATCAGCAGATGCAGCTTCTTGAGGATGTTTTCACCTGGAAATGAAAAGAAAAAAAAAATATGAAGGTGCGGATTTAAAAATTCGGATGATTTAAAAATGGGGTTCGGTGGAAAAGAAAGCCACAGGCTTTAACCTCGCCCCTTGATTCACTACATTTTCTATTGTGTTCTTTTTTTTCATGTTATATTTTGTTGAATGTATCATGTAGTTGACCAATAAAGTGTTAAATAATAATAATAAATTCAAGTTTTTACTTGTATTGTTGTAGAAGTTTGATCGATAAGGCAGTGCACTTGTTGCCTCGGTCAGTCGGTGGTTCAAGTCCCGGTTTCAGCGTAGATTAGGAAAGTGATTTTGAGTAGTTGTGATATCACACAAATATGATAACATTTCTTATTCAGTTAATTTTACATTTTATTTAATATTTTTATAGATAAAGAACCATATTGTTAGTGCGCCCGTTTAACTTTTTTAAATTAAAAATTGGCTGCAATGAATGGGAATTTTTTTTTCAATTTTATAATGTTGATCGGTAGATTGGTACTGTTCAAGCGAACTATGCAGCATAATTCCGGAGACACAAAAAACTGGAAATTATGGTTGACCTGCAGCTCTAAAAGCACTGATCCTAGTTATGCTATAAAATTAGTTTGTAATGAACATTTGAACAATCAATATAATAATAATATAATAATATCGCCTTATTTATACTGCCCGATTAAGACTATTTTAAAGTCCCATTATTCCAGCAGTAAGCCCAAGACATATTATTATGTGGTAAAAATCCCAAATGGGAGGAAAAAATCAAGTGCCGCACAGTTATAAATAATATTCAATAGAATCAACAAGTCCTGAGCTGGGCTTAAATTTAAGCTCAACTCACCCACAATGGCAAAAAAGGCTTTTTTAACCCTTTGCTATCAACTTCGCCAAGATCTTACCCACAAGAATCGGCAGGAACTCGTTGTAAGTGATGAGCTGATAGATGGCGATCATGATGCGTCGGGTCTCCTGGAAGATCTTCTCATCGTTCCAGTGAGGGTTAATCTTACTGAGGGCCGCCGCTATCTTGTTGTGCGTGCGCAGAAACACGACGTGCAGAGGTGTCAGGAAGATGTTCTGATTAACCCGCTTGTCACCTGAGAACCGAAAACAGAATTAGCCCGATGACTGGTAATCCACAGGCCGCGGGTTTGAAACCCAGCAGGAACATGACTATTTATACTAATCGTGAGCTCTTTTGAATTGGTCGCCTAGCGGCCTAGAATTTCTCTAGCCTAGAGGTAATGTAATTCTAGTTGTTTCACAATTAATTTTGATAGAGACCTAAATTATGCACTTAAAACTTGGTGAAAATATTTTGCATGGTCATATCACGACGGTGGTTTTACCCTCCATTCGCTGGAAACTCACAAATCAGCTACTCGAATTACCCTCACCCAGCCTAAGTTGTACCGAAATGAGGATTCGTCTTTGAATGGTCACCCATCCAAGTCCTAACATCAGTGGACGTTGCTTAACTTCAGTGACAGAACGAGAACTGGTGTATTTAACGTGCCATTGTGTCAATGTTTACAATTAATTTTGTTGGAAATTATGTAACTGATAAAAAAAATCTCTAAAATTTGGAATTAAAAAAGTCAGAGTTCTTCCAACTTTGATATCGCCTGCTTGTCCTGACTAATTATCTCAATCAGGACTGGTCACAATAGATCTATTAATTAGGTCACATTGTTAATTGTTAGGGTTTCACTGAAAACCCTGCAACCAGGTCAGATAATAATAATAATAATAATAATAATAATGTTAATGTATCTTATGTACGGATAAAAAAATATAATCTTGATTTGTGTGCCATAATAATAATAATAATAATAATAATAAAAAGGCGGCCCCTCACCCGCCAGAAAGCACGTCTCGTCCTTGATCCCCTTCTTGAGGGCGCACGTCTCCCGTGGGTTCCCGACTTGGGGCGGGAACTGCCCCCCTGGTGGGTCTGGGAGCGCAGGAGCCCCCCCTGGAAGAGCCGGAGGGTGTCCGCCACTGTCTTGTTGGAGGCGTACACTTGCGACAGGTCCAGGAAGTGGGAGCAGTCGATACTCTGAGAATGCCAAAAAAATGCCAAAGGCATTATCACCACCCTTGATCAAACTTTGTTTATATTTAATTAATTATACCTTTTGATTGTACCTGTATATAAAAAATTGTAAATAAAGATTGATCTAAATTGTTGAATAATACTCTGGCGACAGATTCGATCAGATTAAGGGCGGAATTGAAAGTCTCAAAATAGAGATGACAAGTTCGGACGTAGGGCCGAAATCAGATAGAGGGAGGACAAAGTAATGTATAATATAGACAGTAAATAATTAAGAAAACGTAAATACATATAATAAAATAGATTGAAAAATAAATAAATAACAAAGAAGAAAAGATAACTACACTTGAGAGCGATAAATTCGGGACAGTAACTTTCTCAAAGTTTTTGATTTTTATAATTTTTATTTTACATTGGATTTTCAATTGTGAAGTATCCCAAGAAAGGAAATTTTGTTGGTTTTAAGACGGTGTGTATTTTTTTTTATTGTGAGCATGTTTTTTAATAAAATAAGTCAATTAACAAAAAGAAGTCTAAAGAGCATGAAAACACTGCAAAGGATATCGGTGTTTTTTGTGTTATTTCTTCAAAGTCTTCATTGAAATTTGGCTGTTACTTACCTCTTAGTATCTGGTATTCCCCCCTCGAGCTTGTATGACAGCCTGCAATCGATTTCTCATGGACTTGATTAGGTTGGCAGCCGTTTCTTGAGGGATATCTCCCACTCCTCATAAAGCGCCTGTTTCAGGTCCCTGTGGTTCATTGGGGGCGGGTTTCGAGCACGGACACGTCTTTTAAGTTCGTCTCAGAGGTGTTCAATAAGATTAAGATCAGGACTGTTGACTGGCCAGTTGAGGGTTCGAATCACTGGCCAGTCACAACTTACAATACGTGCTGTATGAAGTCGGGCATTGTCTTGCATTAACACGAATCCATCACCCACAAAACCTGCATAGGGGACAACATGATATTCAATGATGTCAGTGACATACCTCTCTGCAGTTAGGTTACCTCCTTGTCCTCCACAATTCATGATAACGAGCTCTGTTTCAGCTTCCATAGAGATTCCACCCCAGAACATACAAGATCCTCTACCAAAACTCACAGTTTCTTGAATACAACATTGATTAAACCGTTCACCTGGTCTTCTATACACTCTTTTACGTCTGTCATTGAAGAACAAGCAGGCTCGGCTCTCATCCGAGAACAGAACATGCCCCCATTCCTCATCGGTCCAATCAGCGTGTTCAAGGGCAAATTGTAAACGACGTTGTCGGTGTTGTCTGTTGAGTTTGGGTCCCGTAGCTTTAATTCTTGGTATGAGACCTTTCTCATTCAAGCGTCTCCTTACTGTCCAAGGGCTGAAATCAACACCAGTGGCCATAACAAGCTGCTGTTGGACCTCAACACCAGACATGTCTCGATTTCTTAAGCTTGTCATGACAGGATATCGGTCCTCTTGGGCAGTTGTCTTCTTTGGTCTTGCAGAACCTGGTCTCCGATCATAGCTACCTGTATGCCGATACCTTTGGTAAATTCTGTTCACCTTAGACTTTGACAAATTTAGCTGCCTAGCAACATCTCTTTGCTTAACACCTTGACTCACAAGTAAAACCACTTTCACAGCTATGGAGTGCGATGTCTCCATGATGAAAAGAAAAATTCAACTGGATTTCCTTCCTCATAGTGTTGCATTTAAGGAAATTCAATAATTTACTGGCTAAAAAAGCGTTATCACAACAAAAAATGAAATTTAAAATACCCTCGGTGCACATGTTTTCATCAACAAAATGAGGTGTTTCTGGAAAGTGGCCATTATTGCTTAGTACATAACCCGGACACATTGTATATTTTCTGAAAGGTATGAGTACAAGCTTTTCAAATATATGCATTCTTTATCAACTTCATGCCACACAAATTGATCAGGGCCAACTGAAACGGTGATATGTCCTGTCCCGAATTTATTGCTCTCAAGTGTAGTTTCCTAATTAAAGGGCGGGGTTATTGCCTGCGAAATCTCTTCCACCCAAACACATAATGATAAAACTCTGAGAATTAGGTGGTAGAAAATGGCACAAGGCCTCTTCACAATTTTTGTTAGTGGCGCAGTATACTCGTATTACTAAGAGCTTCCTATTACATTAATTTCTTTTTACTCTCGTAATGCCGCCACTGGTCATTACTCCTACAAAGAACTCATTTTTCCTCACGAGGTATGCGTGGACCCCGAACATCCAAGTACAGAGCAGAAAAATTCCTGCCCCGCTGGGGATCAAACCCAGGTGACCATGCGTGCAATGCCTAGCGCGCTAACTCACTCGGCCACGGTGACTACTGCAAAGATCTAGTAAAGCTATGTTGAGTAATAAAATTGGGATATCACGAAAGTGATTAGACAACGTAGACAAATATGATAACTCTTATACACTATGCATAAGTACATATGGTACATATTATTTTATTTCTTAGTTTGCAAACATGTTTCAAACTTTACTGAAGCTATCTTTAGTGAAGGTCGATGACATCTTTGAAGGTTGAAACATGGTAAATCCTTATCAAGTTTAAATAAACATTCAGAATCCTTATTTTTCTCTATTATAATGTTACCTGAGACAGTTGTTTTTAATGAAAATCTAAATTGAAAAGAGAATTTTTGTGACGTCATAAACATTCTTTATCAAACTGTTTATACTTGCACCGAAATAAAATCATTCAGACTGTTCACGTATCATGAAACAGAATTTTCACTGTGCACTGGTAGTCAAGTGGTTAACGGTCTAGTCTGGTAATCCAGGTAGCGTAGGGATCCGTTGGTTCGAATCCCACCCAATGCATGAATATTTTCTCCTTAATTTGAGTTTGTGACCACATAATAATAAGACTCTGAGCGTTAGGTGGTATAAAATAGTTTGAGCATTTAGATAAAAACCATTTTTCAAACTAGTGGACTAAAAATAATCATTATAATTATGGTGGCGTCGTCCTGAATGATGGTAGCCAGACAGTGGAGGAATGACTCAGAACTTCTACCACTGTCTTTACAAGGAGGCTAATAATTGACAAGGGCCCCCAGAACCAAGCCAATGCTGGTCTACTAATTTTTCTAATCCTCCAGCCAGACTGCTGTTCTACTCCCTGTTTATAGTCCCCCAGCCAGACTGCTGTTCTACTCCCTGTTTATTCCCCAGCCAACTGCTATTCTACTCCCTGTTAGTCCCCCCAGCCAGACTGCTGTTCTACTCCCTGTTTATAGTCTCCCAGCCAGACTGCTGTTCTACTCCCTGTTTATAGTCTCCCAGCGAGACTGCTGTTCTACTCCCTGTTTATAGTCCCCCAGCCAGACTGCTATTCTACTCCCTGTTTATAGTCCCCCAGCCAGACTGCTGTTCTACTCCCTGTTTATAGTCTCCCAGCCAGACTGCTGTTCTACTCCCTGTTTATAGTCCCCCAGCCAGACTGCTGTTCTACTCCCTGTTTATAGTCCCCCAGCCAGACAATTTTATTTTACAAATAAGCTAAATTTGGGAAAAGGCAAAGCGAAAGAATAAATAATAAAAAAGACAGAAGAAGAACGAATACCTGTTGATCTATTTCAAGATCGCATCCGAATTCCCGGACCGTCCTGGCTCGGAACATGTCGATACATGTCACGTTGAATGCGGAGTAGAAGGGATCCTTGTCTGACACCTGGATAGGGAAGCAGAGGTCTGAGAGGGGGTCCAGAATCTTACCATCCGGGGAACAGCAGGAGAGACCTGGAATAGAAAGCACACGAATAGCTCAGTGGTTAAGCACTCGCTTACCATGCGAAAGGTCCCGGGTTCGAACCCCCGCGCCGACAAAATTTTGTATTCAAAATTTAATTACAGTTGTTTCTAAGGGATTCTTCTCGTGTTGACCCAGCACCTAAATGGGAAGTATTGTGTCACTTCTCGCCAATCAGAGGGGAGGCATACTATACGGGATGGGCAGGCTACAACACAGACCACAAGCGTCTACAGTAGCTCCTGTTTCATAGCTATAAAAAAGGCTGTGGAACACTCATCTTTAAATAAAAAAAAATCTAAAAAATGTGTTAAGTTAAAGTTATCATATTTGTGTTAAAATTATTTTCGTTATCACTATGAAATAAATTGTAAAATTAATGGAATATTTTTTTTTTTCTTCATATATTTTGTGTTATAGTCACTTTCGTGATAGCGACCGACCTCAGTAGCTTAATCGATAAGGCGGCAGACTTGTAACCTGGAGGTCGGTGGTTCAAGTCCCGGTTTCAGCGTAGATTTAGTAAAGCGACTTTCAGTAGTTGTGATATCACGAAACTGATTAATATGATAACTTTAACTTTCGTGATAGCACATCTACTCAAACTCGCTTTACTAAATCTACGCTGACACCGGAACTCGAAAAACCAACCTCCAGGTTACAAGTCCTCCGCCTTATAGATCGAGTTACTGAGGTCGCTCTAAAAAAAAATATTTAAAAAATATTAATCTCCATTCAACGAGGAAATTCTGAGAGCATTTAAGGCACTATTCCTGATGGCTTGCGTTTCGAAGAGCTGTTTTATATCTAAATACATTCTTATCATATTCATAAAGAAGAAGAAGAAAAAAAAATATGAAATAAAATGTTCAATGCAATTCTAAAGAATCAGAGTAAGGCACTTTTTCGTGAATTTTGGGGATAGAATTTTATTGAATTTCTATAATTATCAGTATGTACATTAATGTACAATTATATTGTAAAAAAAAACAAAAAAATGGTCTAACCTTCTCGTTTGGGCGTGGAGTGGCCCGTGTCATGGGACACCCATTGCGCCCACGACAGAAAGAGTGTCCACACGGCAAAGTCCTTCCTCTTCTTCACTTCAGGGATGAGCCGCAGTTGCAACTCACGGGCGTTGGGCAGGGGATTGCCACTTGCGGCCACACGCGGCAGCGATTTCCCGTCGCTGTAAAAAGAATAAGAAGTTATGATATTTGTGTTTTCGGAATGTAACAAATACATAAACTCAGACTGCTAGCTAATTTTTTACCAAACTCGGGACTCAAACCACCGACCTCCATGTCACAAGTTTGGCGCCTTAAAAAAATGTATATAGGTAATAATTCAAATACAGAAGTCTTAAACTAGGTATTTATTACGTTATGAGGACCAAATTAATTATTATTATTGTAAGTCTAAGGGCCGAATTATGAAACAGAATTAGATTAAATCTAATTCTGTTTCATAAACAGAATTAGACACTATCCCTTATTATACCCTCGAGTGGGAATTTCATCAAATCACAGCGGCACTAAAGACTGAAATAAGTGATAGTGTACACTTACATTAACTAATTAAATGCTGTTTCATAATTTGGCCCTCAGTCTATTATTTCCTAAAGATGGAGCCAGCATCGATGGCTCGTTGAATTCACCGGTTCTCGTAGGATCACCGAAGTTAAGCAACGTCCAACGAGGTGAAGACTTCGTGATGCTGACATTCCGTCCCAACCCAGGCTGGGTGAGGTCAATGGGGGTAGCAGGTTTGTAAGTTTCCTGCAAATGGAGGGTAACACCCCCGTCGTGATATGACCATGCAGTTGAAAAACGACGTTAAACTCTAATAAAACAAACAATAAAAAGGGAAGAAAAAAAAAGACAGTCTGTACAAAAGGGCGATTACGAACTCCACCTAATTGACGTTTGCGTACTCGAACTCCACCTAAATGAACATTATCGCATGTCGCACTCCACCGATTTCAAAAAAGGTTCCAATACGAACTCCACCGATTTGTATTTTTCTACACCCCGTATAAGGTTTTGTTTATTCCTCCTCTAAAAAATTATATGTTAAAAAAGGTATACGCTAATTCCTTCTCTAAAAAATTAGAACACTCTTTTAATTTTTTTATTAAGAATTCTTGTTTTTATTTTTATTCATAAATGAAAATGAAATTATTGTCTATTGGAAATTGATGCGTAAGTGAATTTTTTGTTAGAGGAATTTTGTAGTTAGGTAGGGTTAGGTAAAGTTAACAAGGTGAGATTGCACGATAGATCACTGACTTCAGTTTGTCGTGTAGGATGGTTGGGTGAGGGACTTAGGTTAGGTTGAAATTAGCGCAGGCGGTTTGGCCGGGTCGCGCAGCGACCCGGTCTAACCCTGCGCTAATTTCAACCTAACCTAAGCCCCTCACCCAAGCTATCCTAGCCGGCTAACGAAACACAACATTTAGTCTGACAACCGTCTGACAAGGAGTCTCCCCAAATAAAATAAATACACTGTGTGTCTCCGAATCATAAAATCCATGTTTTCTTCTTTTTACCTGATTCAAAATCGGTGGAGTAGGTATAATAAAAAAAGGTAGAGTTCGTATTAGACACTTTGACCCCGTCCCTCTTTCGGTGGAGTTCGATGCTGCCCTGTACAAAAATGGTAAAAAAAATAATACATAGGTACCTGTAGTTCGCCGGTATGATACGGATGACCGCGCTGTTGGTCAGGCCCCACATAGGAAAGTTGAGGTTGTTGCAGGAGCCGTCGTATGTCCGGTAGGGGGCGCTCGCCTCGCAGGGGCCAGGGCTGAAGCAGCGGTCAGCCACTTCTTGGGCGAGGCGATCCTGGGGACTGATCTCTAGGAGGGTGTTCAGATCCTCGGCGCTAGTGAGGACAGTGAAAGGTTAAACTTTTTTTTTTAGCTTTATTAGGTAGAACAAAAAATATATACAGTAGAACACAATGAAATATAAAGAAAAACAAAAAGATTAAACAAATATACAAGAAGGAAAAAAAGAGAGAAATGTCCTACCTAAAGGGCGGAGTTATTGGCAATCTCTTCCACCCAACCCTTCACCATAGTGATAATAATTTGAAATTATTTTCTTATTTAAAGTGTATTAAAAAAAAGTTATCATATTTGTGTTAACCACTTTCGTGATATCACAACTACTCAAACTCGCGTTACTAAATCTACGCCGAAAACGGGTCTTGAACCACCGACCTCCAGGTTAAAAATTCACCGCCTTATCGATCAAGCTACTGAGGTCGGTTTTAAAGTGCATTACAAAACAGTAGAATTCCACCTATACCTACTCGTCGTAATTTCCCCATGAATATTACTTATTATTGGACGTTCATGCTCCAGGCGAGTTTAAAGCTCCAAACATTTTATACCACCTAACCCTCAGAGTCTTATTAATATGAGGTCACAGAGGTACTGCAATAAAAGTGCAAAAATTACCGGCCCAACTAATGTTGGGTGAGGTGTGTTTCCAGCGAAGATAGTGTAGGTAAAGAACGATCCCAATGTTCTGATTTAAATGATGCCAAATTTTCAAGCCACAATTTTACACACCATAAATTGAAACCACCATTCCTACAATCTTCAGTCAACACTGAGCTTTCCTCTTCAAAAATTATCCATCCACACATTTCAATCCACACCACAAAAGTCATAGACGCACATTCTAAAATTATCAGATCATTTCACGACAAGAAACACATTTAAAAACAGATTCTACCAGGAAAATACGAAAAACTAGTTGAAAAAGCCATAAAAAGGATAAAAGAAAACCTCTTGTATTCTGGCTGTCGATCAGAAAAGATTAACCAATTTAAAAATCCATCAAACCAACTGAAGTAAAGAGTTAAGGATCTAAGTTCATTTTTGAAATTGCCAACATTCAAAAAAGCAAAAAGAAGACGCCGATTTCAAAATTGAATCATACTTTATTCGATTCATTGATTTTTTAATCGCCTATGACGCAAAAAAATCTACGTCTAACAACAAAAGTTTAATTTCAAGTGACAATAATCGATTAATATTGTAATCATCGAATTGCAAGAGATTTTTTGAAGAAGAAAAAAAAAAGAATTTCAAGAAAGCAAAACTTCGTGAAAAATAATATTTTGAACGAAGATCTTCGTTCTAGAAAGCGTTCTTCTAAAAACCCAAACTTCTAGAAAGCGTTCTTCTAAAAGTCCGAACTTCTAGAAAGCGGAACGTCTGGAAAGCGCTTTCGAAATGGGTCTTGGTCTCTACCAGCAAAGTCTATCCCAGAGGGTCCTCTGTTACATTGACAACCACTTGATGTTGTTTGCGCTGGCTCTAGTGGTCCTCGGGTACTTTGGCTACACCTTGTACAGGAAGTATACCTGTCCGAATGGGGCATACTTCACCCACCGATAGAGCATCGCATATTATGAATGGGGCCTACTTCACCCACCGATGGAGCATCACATGTTATGAAAGGAGCATACTTCACCCACCGATAGAGCATCGCATATTATGAATGGGGCTTACTTCACCCACCGATAGATGATCACATATTATAGATGGAGCATACTTCACCCACCGATAAAGCATCACATATTATGAATGGAGCATACTTCACCCACCGATAAAGCATCACATATTATGAATGGAGCATACTTCACCCACCGATAAAGCATCACATATTATGAATGGAGCATACTTCACCCACCGATAAAACATCACATATTATGAATGGAGCATACTTCACCCACCGATAGAGCATTGCATATTATGGATGGAGCATACTTCACCCACCGATAAAGCATCACATATTATGAATGGGGCATACTTCACCCACCGATAAAGCATCGCATATATTATTATGGATGGAGCATACTTCACCCACCGATAAAGCATCGAATATTATAGATGGAGCATACTTCACCCACCGATAAAGCAACGAATATTATGAATGGGGCATACTTCACCCACCGATAAAGCATCACATATCACCGATAAAGCATCACATATTATGGATGGAGCATACTTCACCCACCGATAAAGCATCGAATATTATAGATGGAGCATACTTCACCCA
The DNA here is from genome assembly GCA_024516035.1 of Bactericera cockerelli. NCBI lineage: Eukaryota > Metazoa > Arthropoda > Insecta > Hemiptera > Triozidae > Bactericera > Bactericera cockerelli. The sequence goes on along the minus strand of CM044961.1, from coordinate 1,654,373 downwards.
CCGATAAAGCATCACATATTATGAATGGAGCATACTTCACCCACCGATAAAGCATCGAATATTATGAATGGAGCATATTTCACCCACCGATAGAGCATTGTATTTTATAGATGGAGCATACTTCACCCACCGATAAAGCATCGAATATTATGAATGGAGCATATTTCACCCACCGATAGAGCATTGCATATTATAGATGGAGCATACTTCACCCACCGATAGAGCGTTGCATATTATGGATGGAGCATATTTCACCCACCGATAAAGCAACGAATATTATGTTTAATTTGATTTTATAAAACTATTATGTTTTCAGTTGGACTTCCATTAATCCGCCATTTAAAGATCCGAGACGTCGAATGATTCGGCAGCAAAAATAAATATAGAAAAAATGTAATAAAAGAAAAATAAAATGATGTACCTATTTAAAAAAAAATTATATTATTTATTACGACCTGATTCACTTAGATAATTATGTCGCTTGTATTCCTAATTATTATTATTATTATTTTTAATTGAGTTCCAATGGTTTGGCACCAAAAATGAAGAATTAAAATGAAAAAAATATGAAAATAAAATGAAGCATTTAAATCTATTTTTACGTTATTTATTGCGGCCTGATTCACATGTAACTTATATTACTTTAGATATATTTTTTGTAAAAGGTAGTTGCCAGATCGAAATAACTATGACGCTTGGAAATTTATTTTGTTTTTTTTTTTTAAGTTATTGGCATCAAGCTAGATGTAAATGACGCTTGGATTGGTATTTATTTTGTTTTAAAAGTTATTTAACCTTGGATGTAGTTTAACCTTGGATATTTATTTTTTAAGGTAGGGTTAAGCTAGGGTTGGGCACGGGCGCCCTTGTGTTAATTATGGGACCGAAGATGTTGACTTACCCCGTACTGAGTGTGACATCTAACAGTATTTGAGTCAGGACGAAACATGCTGATCGGAGCAACATTTCGAGTGTCCAATGTTGCTCTGCCAAATAACTTTAAAGGTCTTTAAACTCAACAAAATGATATGAGGACTACAAAAACACTGTAAAGTGTAGAAAAAGGAATTAAGTAGACAGTTTTGTAATGCATCTGTGGAGCTAAGTCTCAAATTTGCGTTTTGTCTTATTTGGTTAAAACTAATGCGAATTCATGACTTGAGATATCTTTTTCGTCTATTAATTTCACACTAAAGGTCTTTTAACTGGACAAAATATTATTGGGACTACAAATAAATGTAAAGTGAGCTTAAAGCTCCACAAAATTATTTAGTACCACAGGAAAACTGCAGTCTCCTTTTTTATTTAAGTACATAAATCTAAAACTTGGCAAATTGTGAATCCAGTTTTGCCCACATTTATGAGAAGAAAAAAAAAAAAAAATAGATGTTGTCACACCTATTTTTATTTTTCAATTGTTGTCACTGTTCAGAGGCTCTTGTTGCAACTGAAAGTGGGAAAACTATCAACCAGAACTCAGTGTCCTGTAGTCCTGAACAAGATAGTTCTTATCAGGGTTTGTTTAGTTAGTTCAGTAGAATGTGCTCTTTAGATATAAATAAAAAAAGTAAATAATAAATTGTAAAATATACAGGATGGATCATGAAATCTGGTTTTCTTTTCGTGAAGCCAGCGTCGCGTCGATGACACGTTGAATAGCTCAGTGGTTAAGCACTCGCTAGCCATGCGGAAGGTCCCGGGTTCGAACCCCCGCGCCGACAAAAAATTGTATTCAAAACTTGGTTACAGTTGTTTGCAAGCGATACCTTCCGGTGCGCTCGTGTTGACCCAGCACCTAAATGGGAAGTATTGTGTCACTTCTCGCCCATCTGAGGGGAGGCATACTACGGGATGGGCAGGCTAAAACACAGACCAAAAGCGTCTACAGTAGCTCCTGCTTCATGGCTTCGAAATTAAAAAGACTGTGAAACACTCATCTTTAAAAAAAAATACACCAATTCTCGTTCTGTCAGTTAAGTTAGACAACTTCCAGCGAAGTTAGGACTTAAATGAGTGATTATTGAAATTCAAACCCTCGTGATGCTGACCATTCCCGGCCCCACTCAGGCTGGGTAAGGTTGATTTGAGTATCTGGTTTGTGAGTTTCTATTCTTTTAATGGGAAAATGTAACCCTCTACTCGAGCTTGAGGTTTTGTCTATTGACTTCGCCCTAACTTATTATTATTAAATTATTTATATACACATATAAACAAATAATAATGACAAAAATGCAAACAATATAAACAATAAAGAGAAGAAAAAATATATAAATATAAACAGACTTACATAGTATAAGTAATAATAATAAATGTCTTTCCTTGTGTTATTGTATCACAATTTTAGTGGGTAGCGCAGAATTATAGGACATTTCCATGTCTTTACTATTCCAATATCTTATTTTTGTCTATTATTCCGCCACTGGTCGCTGCTAACATTAAAGCAGCTACTCATTTTTCCTCACGAGGTATGAGTGGACCCCGAACACCCAAGTACAGAGCAGAAAAAATCGTGTCCCGCTGGGGATCGAACCCAGATCACCGTGCGTGCAATGCCTAGCGCGCTAATTCACTCGGCCACGGTGACTAGAGGGCGGGGTTATTGCCTATGACAATCTCTTCCACCCAACCCTTGGTCCCTCGCATACGTCTGGATCATCTAAGTGGCCGTTTTAACAAAGACGTTTTCCGTGACCCACCCTGAATAGAGTAGGTAGATAATTGAAAATAATATAATATCATCCATCATGAACCAGTGCCATTGAGTAACTACCTAATTAGCTATTATGATAATATTGTCACCTGAATATTTTGATTAAGTAGGTATTTGGTAGTTATCAATATTCGGTAGCTCAGTTTTTACGTCACTAATTTTATGTTTAATTCACTCAGTTACTGTCTTTGAGTCGTACCAATGTAGTTAAATCACAATGTCAACCGACCTCAGTAGCTTGGTCGATAATGCGACGGCCTTCTCACCTTGAGATCAGTGGTTCAAGTCCCAAGTTAAGCAAAGTCAGACTGGTTGGAGTAATTTTATTAGTTATATCACGATTGTGATTAACACAAATATGATAACTAAAATTCACTTAAGAACGGAACGTAATTTTAACGTAGAGTTGTTGTATTATTAGATACCTGCAGAGTGTTATTTTACAAATTCTCAAAAGATTCTTTCGTTCTTAAAGATGTTTGCTGAGAAAATCAGTTTTTACCGATATACATATATGAAGCGGTAAAGTTAATATAGTTTTCATGGGACAGAGACACGTGTATTTCAGTTTGACCTCAATAAAGTAGATTAAAACCTCTTGTACTTTCTAAGTAAATACCAGTAAGTATGTACTCCTAACTATTTAGTATACCTATACATAAGTACATAATTATGTATATAGAAAGATAAATTTTTATCTTACAGGAAAAAAAACTTTTTTTAATGTTGCTTAACGTGTCTTAACATCTAGGTAATTTGAGACGGAGGTTTTACCCACCATGTATTGCTAGCCATGTTATCTATCTACTTGTTAGTCCAAGTAGAAAAAACTGACTATCGAAAATCTTGGTCGATTCCCTTACTTTCCTTTCTATAGGATAAGGAAAGTAAAAAGATCAATGTGCATCCTTGTTAAAGCCAGCCTCCGTGGCGTGACGGTTGAGACTGCTGTCCGTAGTCCAGAGATCCCAGGTTCGATTTCCGGTTGGGGCAGAGTTTTAGAAGAAAATTCTGTTTCTTCCAAACACGTGAGGCTGGCATTTCCGGCACTAACCGGGCTGGGTGAGGTTAATGTGGATAGCTCGTATGATTCCCAGCGAATGGAGGGTAAAACCCCTGTCCTGACTAATTATCTCAATCAGGACCGGTCACAATAGACCTAATTAGGCCGCACTGTTAATTTTAAAGGTTTCACTGAAAATCCTGCAAACAGGTCAGTTAATAATAAAAATAACAATCCTTGTTAAAATATTGACCTAGGTAGACATAACATATACAATTTGTTGTATAAGTAATAATGATAAAACTTACAATCTTTAGTGGAAGGTAACCAGGCGAGGTCAATGCTCAAAGCATTTTCTACCACCTAACCCTCAGAGTCTTATTATTATGTGGTCACAAACTCAAATTATTATGAGGAAAAATTCATGCACTGGGTGGGATTCGAACCAAGGGATCCCTACGCTAACTGGATTACCAGACAAGTGCCTTAACCATTTGACTCCAGTGCACACAAGTAGGTACATTGTAGGTATTTATTAGCTACTTATACGTATTTAGACTGCTTCAGTATCAGATTAAGCAGCTAATACTAATGACACTAATGTGCTTGTTAGTCCAATTAGGAGAAGTAAAGTGCAATGCTCATCCTTGGTAATAATTAGGTACTATTTTCCTCAATACTTAGACACAAACCTGATGAATATTCAATAGAAACAAAGAGGTTAACAAGAATAATAATCATCATGATTATCATCATGTTCAATGGTCGCCAAACTTCATAATTTCATCAAGTTTTTACCAGGAGGCTAAAAAGGATAATATTATCGTCTTACATACACCGCCTGACTAATAAATCCCATTATTCCAGCATTTCCATCACTGACCTCAAGAGTCAAGACGTATTATTATATGTGGTCAAAATACGAAATGCGAGGATAACTTGTCATATCCCGGCTGGGTTTCGAACCCGTGACTTCTAGATTATCAGACAGATGGCTTGACCTCTGAGCTAGTATACTTGTACCGTTTTTGAGTTCATCACGAATGGTCCTCTTTATCGCCAGCGGGGGCACTGAAAGCACACCAGTTCTCATACGATCGCATGGATCTGTTACCTTTCTGATTTAAAATGCATTAATGGTCATCAAGGCAGTCCTCTCTTTCTGCTACAATTGCCGGTGCCATTTAGGCTGGGTGAGGTTAATTTGAGTAGCTGGTTTGTACTATTACTCCGCTTCTCCCTCAATATCTCATTCCACCTTACAATGTCACTCTCCCCCCAACACTCTTTCACTTCCTTTCTCCTTTTCCTTTTTACTCTATCTTTCCTTAATTTTCTCTTTCCTTTCTCCTCTCCGACATTCTCTCTCTATCTCTCTCATTCTATCTATTTCTTTATTTCTCTCTCTCTATCTCACTCTCCCTCCATCCCTCAATCTCTCTCTCTCCCTTACTCTATCTTTTACTAATTTTCTCTCTTTATTTTTCTCTCTCTGAAAGTTCCCTCATTCAATCTCTCTCTCTCTCTCTCTACCTCTATATCTTTCTATCCATCTCTCTCTCTCTCTCTTTCTCTCTCTCTCCCTTTCTCTCTATCTCTATCTCTATCGGTAATAAACGATAAAATAGCCGATCACTATTGGGTATCCTTAAGAATATGTACAAAACAGCGTAATAATATTATAATAAATAAGGACCCCGAATATATAAATATTTTAGCTAATAAATCTGTACAAGAAAAAATTCTTTTAACTGAATGGGACACATTAAAAAAATACAACGACCCCACCGAACTCATGGAAAAAATCACGTCAAAATTTTTGCAAATTTATGATGCCTCTACAAAAAAGGTGATCAAGAAAACTAAATTTCAAACGCCATGGGTCACCCAGAAGGTAAAAGTGGAAATTAATAAGAAAAGAACTTTACTGCAAAGATGGCGTAACAATAAAAATAATAGACTGTTGTATGAACAGTATAAAGCACAGAGAAATATTACTACAAATATGATCAAAAAAGAAAAAAGGATATTTATTTATAAATTATTTTTAGACGCCCAGGGGGACATGCTAAAAACATGGAGGATAATTAATGACCTGATGGACAGAAAAGTACGAGAACCCATCGAAATGAAATTAAAACGGCATTTCCAAACTGATGACCTTGGATCCTTATCTAATCTGTTTAATAATAATTTTATTAATCAAGTGAAAGAGATTAAGGTAAGAAACAGAGGCCCAGAACTGGACGTGCAGTACGAGGAACACGAGTTACCGGGTAATAAAACCAGTATGTTTCTGAGGAAAGCCGCGGAGAAGGAAATCTATACCATCCTGAAGAATATGAAGAAGACAGGCCGAGGATCTGACGGCATCAGAAACGGTGACGTGGTCCGGAACGCCGCTCTGTTTACACCTCTGGTCACGCACATTATAAATTTAATGATCGATAAATCTTGCGTACCTCAGAGCCTGAAGACCTCCAGCATTACACCACTGTTCAAGAGAGGTAAACCTGACGAGTTGAGAAACTACCGGCCAGTGGGATCTCTACCCATTTTTGAAAAGGTTCTCGAAAAACACATGAATAATATAACAAAGAGGTACCTAGAAGATAATTATATTCTACCCGATTTTCAGCATGGTTTTCAGAGCGGGAAAAGTACGATAACTCTTTTGCAAGAATTCTCAGACCAAATAAATACCGCTCTGGACAAAAGGCTTTGTGTGGTGATACTTCTACTCGATCTGAGTTTCGTTTTCGATACTTTGGACCATGCTGTCCTATTAAGAAAATTCAATGAAGTAGGAATGTCGCATAATAATATATTCAAACACTATCTAGAAGGAAGGAAACAGGTAACGCGCATCGGAACCGCCACCAGTGGGGAGCTACCTGTAGAGCAAGGCTCTGTACAGGGGGGATTAATTCCCCTACCTGGTTTAATGTTTACACCTACGACGTGCAGTATGTCCAAAGAACAGGGAGCTTGAAAATGTTTGCAGACGACAGTTGCATAATTTCCATACATAAAGATCCAGAAATAGCTGTGAAAAATGCACAGGCTGATTTTATTAATCTACAAAAATATTTCTATAACAACCATATATTCTTGAATGAAAGTAAAACAGAAGCACTTATTATGGGTTACATGAGCAAAAGAAATATTAACTACAGTAAAATAATTTGCCACAACCGGAATTGTCTCTACCACAAAACATACACAACCTCTTGCTCATGTAATTCTATTGATTATAAAAATAACGCTAAATACCTGGGCATTCAAATCGATAACGAGTTTCAAATGAGACAGCATGTTGTCAATCTTTGCAAAAAAATGCGCATAATAAAATATAAGCTCAACAAAATAAACGCTCAAGCCTTCCCGATTACAGCTAAAAAAACGATTTATTTCTCGCTTGTCGATTCGATCCTACGGTATGGAGTCACCCTCTACACTTACGCCCCTCAATATGTCCTGAGCCCACTCAACACCCAGCAGAAGCAAATTAGAAAACTCCTGTTTCATCATACCAACGTGTCGTGTCTAACACCAGATGAGTTGTCAAATTATGTACTTATCTATTCTAACTTTTTTAATGACAAATTTAGACAACTCACTGAGCAGCCATATCAACTAAGACACCAGGCGTTCAGACGCACAAGAGTCAACACCAAGCGCTACGGGGACAGGAGACTTGAATACAGACTGCCCAGGCTCCTGAATGCATACTGTCAGGAATTCATCGATGAAAAAAACAGAAATTCGCTTAAATCAAAACTCAAAGAGAGTATTTTAAATCGGGGTTCGAGCCCCTGAACATAGTAAAATTATTATGTACTTACCTTTTCAGACACAATTTTCTAACCATGTCTTGAAAGTCAGAAATCTTAATATAGGGTTCGATTCTCTATATTGTTGGTATTAAATTGATTCATTTGGTACTGACTTGCTGAATCATTGTTTAATAAATAAAAAAAAATGCTTAAATTTTGTGCTTATGATAAAATTATTTCATCCTAGTTTTAAATTTTTACATAAGAGAGGAGCTTACCTCCCAAAAAGTTAAGTTTAGCTTAGGAGGTGATCCAAAATGTATATTTTCTTGATGTAAATAAATTTGCCCTATTTTCAATTCAAAAAAAAATTCAAAAATTCAAAAAAAATTCTCTCTCTCTCTCTCTCTCTCTCTACCTCTATATCTTTCTATCCATCTCTCTCTCTCTCTTTCTCTCTCTCTCTCTTTCTCTCTATCTCTCTCTTTCCCTCTCTCTCTCCCTTTCCCTCTCTCTCCCTCCCTTCTCCGATATGAGAGATCAAATCCGTTTTGTGCGAGGTCACAGCGCAAGACTCAAAATTTCAGCCTCCCTCCCCCTCCTCCTCCCTGACAACCAACCACCCTAAAAAACATTGGGCGCTCTACCCGGAATTTTCGATGGTTTCAAATTTAAAGTTTGCTTGGTACAACAAAAAAGATTTGGTATTGTACTCGTTCATACATATTTTCGCACACAAATCTCATGCGCAATAATTTTGCTTTTATGCTTTTGTCAACCCAAATATTTAGGTCAAAATTCATCGACAAAATTTATAACTTAAGTAATTGCTTAGCATCGGTTTTCCTCATTAAAAACAATACACAAAATCTAGACTTACTCGTATCTCCACAAAGGTATTACAAAAGCGTCTATCAAATCCGTCCTGTCGCTTGAAAGCCAGCGTCGATGGCGCGTTGAATGCACCGCTTCTCGTAGGATCACCAAAGTTAAGCGAAGTACAGCGAGGTGAAGATTTCGTGATGCTGGCATTCCGGACCAACCCAGGCTGGGTGAGTTTAATGTGCGTAGCAAGGTTGTGAGTTTAATGCAAATGGAGGGGTAACACCCCCGTCGTGATATGACCATGAAAGCGTCTTTAAACCCAAATTATAAATAAATAAAAATGTTGCTCTTAACTACGTCTATATGCTATATGTACTAGTAGTCTCCGACCGAGGTTATAGTCACCATTCGCGAGGGAAACATCCCAGCTATACTCCTATTAACCTCACTCAGCCTTAGCGGGGCCGACAGTAGCCAGGAGAGCGTGTATTGCAGTATTGAAATCCCCAATAAGATGACAACTCGTCACGTCCCAGCTAGGTTTTGAACCCGCAACCTCTGAATTACCAAAGCGATGCCTTGACCACTGAGTCACCGATTTCTACATAAATTTACGGGCCAGGAATAGTCAGAGGAAATGGGAGATAAATCGAGAGAGAAAGTAGAGTGATGTGAGGAGGGGAGAGAGAGAGAGAGAGAGAGAGGTAGGGAGAGAGATAAATAGAGCGAGAGAGGGAAAGAGAGAGAGAGAGAAAGGTTGGAGAGAGAAGGAGAGAGAGAGAAAATTTGGAGAAAGACGGAGAGAGAGAGAGGGTGAGAAAGAGAGAGAGAGAGAGAGAAAGAGAGAGAGAGAGAAAGAAAGAGAGATAGATAGAGAGAGAGTTAGGGAAAGAGAGGAGGGGGGGGGGGCAATATTGTTCTCATTATTCAACGTAATTCCGATACGCAACCGAAAATATAAGACAGAGACGGATAAAGATCTTCGAAAGATGAATAAAGTTTAGGCGTTGCATTTTTTTTACTTTCCATATAAGGAAAGTATTGTATTTTATTGTATAATTATTTAAAATAAAACAGAATATTGTGGGGGAGAGAAGGAAAAAAGAAAAGGAGGACAAGGTAAGAGAGAAAGAAGATAAAATGGAGAGACCTATTAAGAAAAAGGGGGGAGATTAAATAATGATACATCATAATTATGACCTAATTTATACTGTCCGATTGGGACAAATAAGTCCCATTATTCTTCTCTTTAGGTGTCTCACAAGGGATGTCTTCAAGAGCCCAAATCAGGTAGTCACTTTCGCAACTACTCAAACTCGCTTTGCTAAATCTACGCTGACACCGGGACTTGAACCACCGACCTCCAGGTTACAAGTCCGCCGCGCCGCCTTATTTGTCAAGCTCCTGAAGTCGTTCGATGAAGAGAATTGTTTACGTTGCAAGTACCGTAATCACATCGACATGTTTGGTAAAGAGGTGAAAGGTGTATTTTTTTGTGTGTGATTCTATTACTTTATTTTCTATTTTATAAGGGAAGTAATGGAGTAAAATGAGCAAAAACAAAGTAAAAAGAGAAAAACAAAGAGCTGCGTAAAGTTGGCAGAGAAAAACGAGCAAAAGCGATTCGCTTTTGCTCGTTACTTGGATCAGAGCGGCGTTTTGTACCAAAAATCGGAGCAAAAATTATATTTATTAATTTTACAAACACGCACACAATTCTTCCGATTTCTAATATTAGAAATTTCTCGGAAGTACTATTTCGTTTTGTACCACTACAAATCACAAGATATTGAACCCCCCCTTGGTGGTCTACCAACTTCACACACCTGAAATAAAGAGAAAGAGGAATAAGAGATCACCTCCATACACATCCTTCATTTAAACCCCCCTCCACCCCCACCCCCCTCCTTTCCGCTAAAATCTTCTCGATACTCCTCCAAACACTGCCTCCTTGACAAAGAACCCCCATTGTTTGGCGATCGAATATCCCTCTCCACTTAATTTCCCTTTGTAGTCGAGAGATGAGAGAGAAAATTGAAAAACAAGACTCCACCGCCGGAGAAGAGGCGAAATTGAGGGATGAAATGAAGGATGAAATACTGCCGGGGAGGGAAAGAGGACGAGCAGGAGTGGGGAAAAGGACGAGGGGTTGTGGGAAAAAGTGTACGGAGGGTGGGAAAAAAATCACAGTAGCGCGGGGTCGAGAGAAATTTCCCGCGCGCTGAGGGAGGCTGGCGATCGAAAATTCCCCACTCCGGAGTATCTGGGAAAGCGTTCGGGAAATCTAAATAACATTTTGTACACATCTCGGCGTCATCACTGACACAAGGTAGCTCTCCGTACAACAACGTGGGGAAAAGCGAAAGAAAACGGGACTCTACATTCGGGATGAATTTCCCTTTTTCTCCCCCAAAAAATTAATAAATTAATTTATAGTTTGAAAGATAATCTCGTTTTATTTGTCCTAAATTGTTGTTGATTTTTGTTAATTTTGTGCTTTTTTCTGTACGGATTGTTGACTTTTTTAGAATAAAATTATAATTTTCACTTTTTTACTGTTTGTTTGGTGTTCAGAGATAAAAGTTATTCGACGAATTTATTTTAAACAGTTTTCTTTCTAATTGTTACGTGTTTTTCTCGTTGGTTTTAATTGTTAGCTAATTAGTGTTTGTAATTAATTCGTGTTTGTAATTAACATTTTGTAATTAAAGTGGTGTGTGTGCTTTCGCTTGTGTGTTTAGTTTCATGTGGTCGTCTAACATCTGTGGTTCGTTTGGGATTGCCGGGTTCTGTTTCCAGCATTGGGAGAGGAGTGGGTGACAAAAGTTTACCTGCTTTCGACAAGGTTTTCGTGAGGTACATAACTGTTTCAAAGTATCAGGAATTACTTCCCAGTGTCTCTTTAGATATCGGAAGTATTGTTTTTGTAGGTATAACTTATGGTTGTTGTTTTATAGCTAGCTTGGCTATAGCTAGATTGAGAATTCACCGTCCTGGCCGAGTGAGTTAGCGCGCTAAGCATTGCACGCACGGTGACCTGGGTTCGATTCCCAGCGGGACAGGATTTTTTCTGCTTTGTTCTTGGGTGTTCGGGGTCCACTCATACCTCGTGAGGAAAAATGAGAAGCTGTTTTAATGTAAGCAGCAACCAGTGGCGAAATTATAAGTAAATATAATATATTAGGATATTAAGAGATATGGAAAAGTCCTATAATTCTACGCTACCCACTAAAATTTGTGATATAATAACACAAAGAAACACATTTATTTATAGAGAGATTGGGGAATCATGGTCTCCAGTTAACTTTATTTTAAAGTTGGCTCATTCTGAACCACATATTTTTTCTATGTGCGATCAACCATCGTGAGGACTTGGACTTTTTCTGGTAATCTAGGTAGCGTAGGGATCCGTTGGTTGGAATCCCACTCAGTGCATAAATTTTTCCTCTTTAATATGAGTTTGTGACCAGATAATAATAAGACTCTGAAGTTTAGGTGGTAGGAAATTATTTGAGCATTAACCTTGCGTGGTGTTTATACCTTCCCACTAACTTGGCTAATTTAAAATATTATACCCATAACCATCACAAAGGAAGTTTTACTTTCTATTTGATACCTAGAACATTTTTTATGTTCTATTATAATACAATGGTGTTTTTCAACTTTATAGTTACATAATACTGTGCTCTGGTAGTCAAGTGGTTAGCGCGCTAGTCTGGTAATTCAGGTAGCGTAGGGATCCGTGCATGAAGTTTTCCTCAATAATTTGAGTTTGTGACCACATAATAATAAGACTCTGAGGGTTAGGTGGTAAAAAATGCTTTGAGCATGAAACTCGCCTGGTGGTTATCTTCCACTGAAGATTGTTATTTTTATCATTATTACTTATACAATAAATTCTACATGTTATATGTCTACCTAGGCCAATATTTTAACAAGGCTTACCTTCCACCTAAGAGAGTAATTTATTATTATTAAAAAAAATCTAAAATATTAGTGTTATAAATGAAAAAAACGGGAGCCAATCCATTATTTCTCCAAACTCGACGTAACTTAACCTAAGTGATCTTTTATAAGTGCAAAAATAATGTCACATAAATACGTAGGTATGTGTGTTCAAATTCTTAAAAAAAAAAAAATGAGGAATATAAATTCAACCATATTTTTCAACTATGGGAATTTAAAAAATAATATTATTATTAAATGTTGTTGAAACATTTATCTTATGGATTTAAATGTTGTTGAAACATTTATCTTGTGGAATTGAAATATTGCGAAGATGAAATCAAAATACTAAAAATAATCTAAGAAATCATTGAGATACTCTTATCATTGTCTAAGAGTGTATTGCTGTAACACTTTAGGTAATCTGCTGGTTTTTTTTCTTTCTTTTTTCTCTCTCTATGTTTGAAGTATTCTCAGGATTTGTATACCCTCAATATAATATATATTTAAAAATTATAAATAACAATAAATGTTTTAAAAGACACATATAATAAATTGTCTAATACATCAATTTTGTATAACACAACCTCATAATTTTGTTCTGCACTTAATAGCTTTGCCCTTATAAGACTAACTATTATTATTATTATTACGTGTTACTAAAGAAACATAATAATTTCTTTTTAAACATGAAAAGTAATATTCATAAAGAAATTATGTTTTATTCGTGCGGTATGCTCATTCAAGTAAAATGACATAAAATGAAAAGAGTTTTTCTTAGGAAAATATCTTTCACTTTCCATCTAACATGATAGTACACATAGAATGACGTTTAAAAGAGAGAGAGAGCGTGTATGTTGTGTATGTGAGTAAGAGAGACAAAGAGTGAGAATAAAACTCGAAAGAAAAAAGAACTTCACATTGATCAAACGTCAAGCCTATCAAGCAGAGAAAAGAGACACAGAGAGAGAAAAAGTTGTCTCTTTCTCTCTCTAGCTTGATAAAGAGAAGAAAGAGAAAGAGAGAAAGAAAGAGAAAGAGAGGGAACAAGAAGGCAGGAAAATAGGGGACACGATAAAAAAAGAAAAGAAAATCATTAATAATTAGAGAGCTCATATGGGCTCTTTTAAGAGATGGATGAAAACAGGAGTGGATAAGGGAGATAGAGATTAAAAAAGAGATGAGAAAAGAAAAATAACTAGTAAATAATTACTCGTACACACAATACAGCGTATTTTATAGGCTTTTACTGAAAAAGTATATAGGAGAGACAGTGTGCGATAGAGAGAGAGAGAGAGAGGGAGAAAGAGAAGGAGAAAGAGAGAGAGACAGACAGACAGACAGAGAGAAAGAAGGAGAGACAGACAGAGAGTGAGAGAGAGAGAGACAAACAGAGAGTGAGAAGGAGAGATATAATACAGAAAAGAGTGAGAGAGATAAAAAAAATGATACCTACAGAAGAGAGAAACAGAAACATATTAGCATTTTAGTTATCTTTTCATTAATAATTATTATTTTGAAAGGGACTTGTCATTTTAAAATTATTTTAAAAGGGACTAAAATGTTAGCTTGAATGAAATGATTTGAAGCAGTGAGAGTTTTCTAAATTAAAAATTTACGTCCCTCATACCACTGACGTTAAGTTTACTATTAATATTTCTTCAGCATTTGGGGTCTTGAATTCAGTGCAGTCTATGAATGTACGTACGTACTTTTTTTTGCCGAAGAAAAAATGGTCAAAAATATGGTCAATTTTCGTATGGTTAGCAAATTTAAAAGTTATGGTTAAGTTTTTATTCATATTTGTGTCACTTTCATGATATCATAACTACTCAAACTTGCTTGACTAAATCTACGCTGCAACCGGGATCTGAACCACCGAACTCCGGGTTACAAGTCCGACGCCTTAAGCTACTGATTAGCAAATTTGTTATGACTTATAACAAAATATCTAAATTGTATGTGCGCCTGAAAACTATTTGATTATGCAATGTGCAATATTTGTTCCAGGTATTGGAGATAAAATTATGGTGAACGCTGAGAAGTTCGATAAGGCCTGCTGCACAGACGACGATTTTCGGATCGAAGTAAGTACAGACGTAAATAATAACCCCCCCCCCCCCCCCATGATAGACTCACGCTTCCCTTTAATAGCAATACCTAGAAAAATGAAAAGTGAGGTTGATAGTCAAAATTAATAGTTAATAAGAGAACTTCAAGGGACCGGCATTTTTTCTCTTACGTAATATTATATTAGCCTGGTTTCTCAAAAAAAGTAGATAATTTTTTTTTATCCAGCTCTCTAATATCCAGGTTCAACTGTATAGTGTATAATTTTATTATATTTTTATGAGCGCCTAAATTTTACTTCAGATAAATTTCCAATATTAGAAATTGGAAGTAGGTATCTTATAATAACTATTTAATTAACCAATGTTTATCATTTGTAAAGATTACATATTAGTAGTAGTAGTAGTAGTATATTTTTATTTGTAATAAAATTTTGTTACAAAGGTGCTTACGGTATAAATAAAACATTGAAATACAAACAAGATTTTTTTTTTTTTTTATATAAATATAACTAATATCTACTTACAAATATAGAGATCATTGAATTAGCTTAGTTTTTTTCCACAATAATATTAAATGAAAAAACCTTCTTTTTTTTCTCTTTTTTCCCCTTTTTAGAAGGAAATAGTTACCGTTCACTCTGACCATACATTTCAATCTTATTTATGTATAATTTCTATTTTCAATAATTATAACACAGAATATTTATTTTATTGACAATTGAACATAAAATGTGATTAAAAACGAAGACTAGAATAGTTTGAAATCAGAGACTAGAACATTTGACATTAACCATTACACAAGAGAAAAAAAAAGAAACAATTAATTAAAACAATGACTGAGTTTCACGAAAAAATATGAATATATACCTATAAATAAAAATTATTAAGTATGTGCAGAATCCTATTCATTCATAATGAAAGCTCGAATTCTTAGAGCAGACTGGACATAGTTACAAAGGTTTTTCATATCATCTCTTGACTGCACCCCAAGGAGATTTATCAATACATTTCCGGGTCGCTGTATAATATCATTTATAAATTTTCTGCGAACCGGCGTATACTGAGGGCATTCCACCAGGAAATGGTGCAAATTTTCCGGCTTTTGTTGATTGCATATGCTGCAGACCTCTTCGCTATCCCAAGAGTACGCCAAACCATTTAGGTAGAATTTGATGTATCGGCCGCATAGTCTGAGCTGGGCCGCAACTCTGGTCTGATTTATGGGTGATCTTATGAGCAGATAACTTGATGTTGGATGTATTGTTACACAGTCTATCTCCTTGCGTTGTTTCAATTCTTTGTAAGGCCCATAATATGAAGAGTCCCTTAATCTGTCCCAATCATTTCGGAAAAGCTCTGCATATAACGAGTTGAGTATTGCATCAAAGTTATGCTTCAACAGCCAAGGATCTTGTGCTTCCCAGACTCTTAAAAATCCAAGTCTCGAGAGTTCGTTTTTTAGTTGGGTTACCCAGTTGAACTTTTGGGAATTATTGATACCCCTTTCATCTCGATACATAAGTTGGTTATAACAGATTTTCGGAATCCTATCCTCAGACATGCTCAGAAGTTTACTCCACCAAATCAAGATGTGCTTGAATACATAAAAAATTAATTTGACTGCACCCATTTCTAAACGCAATGCATAATTTGGGGTATTTTTAGGCAAGTTAAGTATGGACTTGAAAAAGGAAGTCTGACATTTTTCCACATGGTCTCCATATCTAAACCCCCACACCTCAGCTCCATACAGCAAGGTTGCGTTGACCACTGATGTGTAAAGCTGTAGCCTGGATTCCCAGGAGTCCATCCTTGCATTGCACATGATCTTTCTAACATTTGAAACAGCAAGTCGTCCCTTAGAAAGAGCCTGCTCGGAGGCTCTAAAGAAAACACCACTTGATGAAAACATAATTCCCAGATAACAATATTCACTGCGGATTTCCAGAGTTTCCCCATTGTATTGGAAATTGTCGTTTTCCGACAGTCTGCCACCCTGTCTGAAAACAACAATTTTCGATTTCTTCGCATTTACCATCATTTGATTTAGCTCACAATAACTCTGTAACAACTTCAGTTTACGCTGTAGATCAATTCGATCTGAAGAAAATATAATCAAGTCATCACAGTACATCAGCATCAGAATTTCAGTGTTTTCATTAACAGCTACGCCACGGGCTCCTTTGTTTATAAAATACTCCTCCAAGTCATTAAGAAAAAGCAAAAATAACAGTGGCGAAGCAGATTCCCCCTGTAAAACGCCCTTGCTGACAAATGCTGATTCTGTGACTTGATTATCTATCTTGATTTGGACAGACGCTTGTGAGTAAATTCTGCGCAAAAAGGAAATAATTTTTGCTGATATACCGATAGCAAACAGCTTGGCCCAAAGGAGATCATGGCAAACTTCTGAAAAAGCAGATTTAAAATCCACCAGGGCTGCGTAAAGTTTTCTCTTTTTCATAATATTAAGACTTATTATACTAGACAAGGCAAAAATATTGTCTAAGCAGCTCCTGCCGGGTCTGAAACCACTCTGACACTCAATCAATACATGATTTTCCTCACACCAGAACATCAATCTTTTGGTCAGCATTTGAGTCAGTAGCTTAAGTAAATTATTCATGAGTGCGATGCTACGATAGTTCTCTGGATCCGTTACGTCGCCTTTTTTATGTAACATAAAGAAGAAAGAGTCCGCTAATTGAGCTGGGAACTCACCGCCACTGAACAGGTAATTCAGGTACCCCAACAACTTCAGTCTAGACTCTTCACCCAGAGTTTTTAAATACTCGTTGAGAATGCAGTCCGGGCCTGGACTTTTTCCATTTTTTAATTTTGCAATACCATCATTCAGTTCCTTTATACAAAAGTCCGAGTCCAGACCGGGTCTGCTTACATCATAGAATATTAATTGAGTGTTCTGAGTACGCACTGGAAAAGATCTACGAAGAAAATCAAACCATTCTTCAATGGCAATCCGATTACATTTCATCTCTAATCTTGGCTTAAAAAAATTGATGGCTTTCCAGAAATCGCCACTGTTTTTTACTTTGCAAAGTTTGTCTTTAACTTTTGTCTGGTGATCATTTTTTAATTGTGAGCATAGCTTAAAATATTGTTTTTTAGTTTCCAAATATAATTTCATGTTTTCCTCGGATTTATATCGTTTCCATTTCCTAAATTTGTTCTGAAACAACTTTTTTAAAGCATGACATTCGCTACTATACCACGGGTGCTTGGGTTTCCTGTAAGATTTGCCACAGTAAGAACTGCTCCTAACTGAGAGATTTAGCTCCGAGACTGTTTCGTCTATTTTTTGCTTCAAATTCGTGTAAAAACAGTTTCTTTCTATTTGACACAATTTTTTATTGATATTGTTTGCGAATAATTCCCCTTTTTCATCACTCCAAACGTACCGCACCTTTGATTTATGGAAAACGGGTTTTTCGACTGTCAAGTTGTGGCACAGTTTGAGGCTCGTGGACACAATCACAGGTACATGATCTGAACTTAGGGGACCATCTGAAACAACAAAGTCTTCTATTACTTGGCAGAACTCCGAGCTGCACCAAACCAGATCGACCACGCTTTTACCAATATTACTCAAAAAAGTGAACTGCCCTGGTACATCTCCGTTTGTTCTGCCATTCAGCACTATTAGACCACTTGACTCCATTGCCTCCACGAGTGCCTCTCCTCTCTTGTTCAAAGTCTCGTCCAGTGAAATTCTCTCGGGCAAAATACCCAGCTCCTCTCCTAAAACCTCATCAATGCTGTTCCTTGCGCCGATTCGAGCATTGAAGTCTCCACCGATGCAAACATATGTATTATCATGAATATGAAAAGCGTCCATCATATCCTCGAGTAAACTCAAAGCCACTTCCATACTGTACGAAGGTGAAATGTAGAGATTTACAATAACCAAACTAACATCATTCAGAGTGACCTTAACGCAAATCCATAAATTGGACACGTCCAGTACTTCAAAGGGCACCTCTTTCTTGATGAGTGTTAATAAACCACCACTAGCTCTTCCTCTCTGTTTATTTTTCTGAGCCGGACTAAATACCATACGATAATCTTCCAAAAAGTCACACAGAAATGTTGGTTCTTGTGACAACCAGGTTTCACTCAAACATAAAATATCCCACTTTCGGATTAACTGATTCTCTTGTATATTTAAATCATTAAGTGAATTTAAGCCATGAATATTCCAGTAAGCTAAGGTAAGGGTACCCTGGATTGAGGGAGGATACCCTCCTAATCGTTTTTTTGACTGTTTAAAATTCCAGAATTAACCATGTACTGAGATATGCTAGGTTGAGTCGAGCTTACAGGACGATTATTCGAAGTAGATCTCGAAGATGGAAAATTAGAAATTTCAGTGTTTTCTTTTGACGCGCCCGCATTGTCAGACCTAGTATTCTTATCTTCCTGTGTTGATGACAAGTCCATCTCCTCATACTGCAAGCTGTTATATGGTCCCGGATTACCTGATCTCTGTATCTTTGCCGGATTACCCGGCGACTGTGATAGTGCACGTTTCTGTGACTGTTTCTGGGTTTGCGGCTCATCACGCACCACTAGCTTATCATAAACCAAGGTCACAACTTTTCCTTCAGCTCTTAACTTTTTCATTTGGGAAACTAGTTCCTTTCTAACAGGTCTAAGTTCTTCTGGAATATCATCTCTGATTGAAATTTTTGAAATTTTAAGCTTATTGCAATTCCTAAGTATTTCATATTTCTTTCTTTCTGTTACTAAAGCCAGAAGAATAGGTCTGATTTTACGCTTTTCATCTACTTTTCCCAGTCTTCGACAATAATCAACATCTCGAGACAGTGAGAAATCCGTCAGCATAAGCTGGTTCACAATCAAATCACAAACCTTGTGCTCCACATCCGTAATTTTTTCACCTTCATCTTCTTGCATGTTAAAAATTACTAAATTTTTTCTTCGCTTTTCCCTCTCGAGTGAATAAAGTTGCTTGGTGTTCTTACCAAGTTGAGTCTTCATCTCTGGTAATGTTGACTGCAAAGAATGTAAAGCGCCCTTGACTTCTTCGTTGTCATCAAATAACTTCTGCTGTGACGTTCTGATATCCTGGATACCAGTGTTCATCCTTTGCATTTCCTGTAGAAGATCCTTCAAAGAAACAGAATCACTAGTATGATTTGGTACTGCCATTTTTTAAATTCTGAAATAATAAAAAAAACCTGGTAATATTTTACTTCAGATTTTCGTCAATGAGAGAAGAAAAAAAATATATGTATACGTATTGATTAAATCCGTTTAATAATAATAATGTATACTGAGTTCAAGTAGGTATTATATATCATCAAATTTGTACCCAAATAATTAGAGAATCAACCAACCGTACCTACAACTTTACTCAAACTGTTTTACTCTCGACGCAAACCTGGAAATTTAAAAACTGAAAATGTTAAATAATCAAATGTTAGGTATACCTGCTACTTTTCTAATCGTAAAGAAAACTAAAATAAATGATAATAATGAGAGAAAACTTGATAGATGTAAATATAGTATGGAATATTATGGATAAAGATTAGATGTGAAGCAATCCTTTGGGAAGAGGTGTCCTTCTGCCAGATATCTGCTCGTGTTGGTGGCTCGACTCCCTCAGCAACACTCCCTCCAGACTCCCGAGCTCTGCTGAGAACTAGGGTAGTAGTTAAGTTGAGGACTGGAGTTTAACGTCCACTTTCTTGTAGCCGTTTGAAAATGTAGCTGTAAAGTCTATATCACCTTTTGGTAAAGGTTGATCAGCTGAGATGTATCGTCAGAATGAACAATTTAAATTTAATAAATATAGTTAATTGGTTTCTTTACAAGGTCCGTGGTAGTCTCCAATAAGTCTGGGAACCGCTACTCTAGAGAGAGATATGAAGATCCTCTCTCGTTATCTAAACAGCTGTCACTGTAGCAGATAAATACGTATACTGTATAGTCTATGTATGTATTATAAAATGATTCTATATATTGAGAATTCTGAGTATGAATGGAAATTTCAAGGTCACTGAACTTGACTAACTGACTTACGTAACTCACACTATGAATCTCGAAAAATTTAAAAATTAATTCACGAAAATCACGAACGTTTTGCAAGATATTGTTACACTACTTTGCCCAAGAACAATTTTAAAAATATCGACATAAAGGGAAACACTTATACTTCAAATTGGTATAACACAAAAATAAATTAAAACATTTTAAACATTTTTAACAAAAATTTAAACACAGAGTTATAAAGTTCACATGTGCATCACACCTCGTCCTCTCCCATCCTCCTTCTATTCGGCCTTTTGGCTAAGATCAAAGTGTAGTATCTGTTCTTATCAGATTACATATTAAATTCTACAATACCGGACACAATGGTTGGGCCTCTGCCAGAGATAAAACAGCAATGCGGCAAAAAGTAACATGAAAGGTGCTGTAACCCTTGTATAATTTATTGCGGTCTAGCTGTTGAATAGCTCTCGAGCATATTGTTCTATAGGTAAGGGAAGTATTGTCTTTTATTATCTTCTTCTTTTTAACCTCCACTCCGTGGCGTAATAGTTGTGACTACTGCTCGTAGTCCAGAGAACCTGAGTTCGATTCCCGATTGGAGCAGTCTTTTCTAACAGAAAATTTTGTTCCCTCCAAACACGTGACGCATTTAGGCCCATGTCACAAAAATGGAATAGACTCCCCAGGAAAAAATTTAGACTGAATCCAGTCCCAAGTTCAAATAGCCATCATCCGGGCATCTAGCATCTGTATCAGCGTAGCCTGGACCAGATTTCGTTCTAGGGAAAGCCTATTAGGTTATAAAGATGTCTCTTTCTTTGTATAGGGCGTACTTCGGCCAAGGTGTTTGATTAATAAAGATTGAGAAGATCAGGAGCACTCTCTGCTCTCAAAATCCCCAAATCTCCGTTTCAACCGTCACACAACGGACTCTGATTAGTTATTGGGTTCAAATTAACCAAACAAAGAGCGTTGTGTGACCGTTGAAAGGGAAATTTGGTGATCATGAGAATGGATAGTGTTTCCGGAACAGGCTACAGGACAGAATTAATGTTAATACGTCTTGTTGATTATTTTGAACATAATCACCCTTATTTCTAGTGTAAAAAATTAACACAGATACCTATGATAACTTTCTACTTGTGCGGCTCTTGACAGATGGAAGACTATGTATCGAGCTCGCAGTGGAAGATGAAACAGATTGAGAATATTCTGAGTGCCCTGGTCAACAACAAGTTTGTGTCTCTGAGCCGCCCTAAATCTCACTCCATTGTCTCCTCCATTTACTCGCACAATCAAGATAAACCCAAGTGAGTTTTTTATATAGGTTTTAGCCTGGCTGGGGGACTATAAACAGGGAGTAGACCAGCATTGGCTTGGTTCTGGGGGCCCTTGTCAATTATTAGCCTCCTTGTAAAGACAGTGGTAGAAGTGCTGAGTCATTCCTCCACTGTCTGGCTACCATCGTTCACGATGACACCACCCTATGGTGATGATGATAGGTTTTAGCGTGGCTTTTATCTGCATAGTCATAATATCAGGGCGGCGGGGGTTTTACACTTCATTCGCTGAAAACTGGCAAACCAGCTACTCAAATTAACCTCACCTAGCCTGAGTGAGGTCGATAATAGCCAGCATTACGAGGTTTTAAATTGGAATGGTCACTCATCCAACTGTTGCATTCAACTTCCCATCGACGTTTGCTTAAATGAGTAGAATATGTAGTATGTCACGAGATTGGTCAAGATAATGAAAACCTAAGAATGTGTGACAGGAGAGAAGAGAGCAACAGCATACCCAATGCAAAGAATCAGTTTGGCTGTTCAGGTCGGAAATGCGGAGAGTGGAGGTGTTTTTTTATCTATGAGTTAATTAATTTGTATTTTAATTAAAGCAATGACAGAAGCAATGACTCTGATTTTTAAGTCTCCTCTGTAAATAAATATCATTAAATAATGTAAAATTTATGGAAACCTATTGGTATTTATATCTATGAATATTTGCTTTATTTATAACTAGCTGTTTGCCGTACTTTGAAACGGGACTCGCCTAAAAAAATTGTCGGCTCGGGGGATGAAACCCGCGACCTTCCGCATGGCAAGCGAGTGCTTAACCACTGAGCTAATTGCGCGCTCAATGTTTCCTTCTCAGGCGCCGATCACGACACAAGCACTGCCACAACATCAAACACCATCACCGTCATCGCAACCACGACAATCACCATAGCAACCACACGAGTTGTCATGACAACCAGCACAACGGTTGTCATGACAACAATCAACACAACGGTTGTCATAGCAACAGGTATCACATTGCGCCGGATGAGGAAGATATTATTCAGAGTCGGGAAGAGCTGGCTAGAATACAACAGTGGTCTTCGGAAACAAGTGATCCGCAGATGTTCAGGTATTTAATTGGCTCTTGATTTAAAAGTTGGGGGTTCGGATTCCGAGTGGATTTCTTTTTGAATAAAAATATTCGATAATTTCTAATATCCACCTCTGTGAGATTGAAAATTCTGAGTGTGCCTCTCACGTTCGAAAGTCGAAGATTAAGATGGCATTTGTTCTTTGTCAGCTGCTATCCGGAAGAGTTGAGCGGAACCTTATCTCGTACCCTTTTCATTACATCGGACGGATTGAAAATTATATTACATTGCTTTTATTGGCTATAATATATGGAGTGGACTAATCTACTAATGTCAACAAAAAAAAACATCCCTTTTAATTTTGAACACCTCTCCTTATCAGAAAAAGCGGAATTGGATATTGATTTATAATAGTTGACAGTTTATTTTATGTACCCATTAATATATGTATTTTTCATAAATTTGATCCAAATAAAGATTTTTTATACCAGCATCCGTGGCGTAACGGTTGTGAGTTGTGACTTTTGCCGGTAGTCCAAAGATCCTTTGTTCGATTCTGGTTGGAGCAGACTTTTTACACAGATAATTCTGCTCCCTACGAACACGTGAAGCTGGCATATCCGGCCCAACCCAGGCTGGGAGGTAAATGTGGGTAGCTTGTACGATTCGCAGCGAATGGAGGGTAAAAAATCCGTCCTAACTATCTCAAATCAGGACGTTGAAACCAAATAGAATCAATGAACATGAAAGGAGCTTAGACATTAGATTTGGGCGTCCATATAATACTCTCATCAACGTGATATAGGTATCTTTGCCTATTTTATTGACATGGAATTATTATTATTATTATTTATTCCCCCCACCAGGGAGGGAGTGCGGGACGGCAAGATTCGCCGCAAGAAGAAGCGCAAGCGCCGCAAAGGTCCCGGGGGGGGCGGCCGGGGGGAGGTGATCATGCTGGACCCCAACGATCTGCCCAAGAGGGCCAAGTGGACGATCATCATCACGGCGGGCCTCCTGCTGCTCACCTGCATGCTGCTGGTGGGCGTCACTCTGAGGATGGCGCCCATCATCGACCAAATGGGTGAGTTGTGGTTCCGCCCATCATCGACCAAATGGGTGAGTTGTGCCTCCACCCACTTTCGACCAAATGGGTGAGTTGTGCCTCCGCCCACTTTCGACCAAATGGGTGAGTTGTGGTTCCGCCCACTTTCGACCAAATGGGTGAGTTGTGCCTCCGCCCACTTTCGACCAAATGGGTGAGTTGTGCCTCCGCCAACTTTCGACCAAATGGGTGAGTTGTGGTTCCGCCCACTTTCAACCAAATGGGTGAGAGATGGTTGTATATTCGGAGGCAAGATAGAGCAGGGCTATCGCCGCATGTTGGGTGTTGGAATCACGTAACGCGAGAAAACTCGGTCGCGGCGCTTTTTTTTTTTTTTTTTTTTTTTTTTTTTTAGGCTTTAATGGCAGGATTCTCAAATTGCTTGAGCTCTTCCACCCAACACCCAAGCTCTTCTAGTAGCAATAAGAGCATAATAAAGGGCGGATGATTAAAAACACTGAAAGTTAAATTAGTAACAACTAAATAGAGAAGAGTTTATTGATAAAAACACAAGTAATTTTTACACGTGTAACTTAGTAAATATGAAATTATACAAGTTGTAAGTTATGAGTTATTAAAGTGGACTGTATGGTTTAGATAATGAAAAGGTCTGAGCTATGCCAAGCAACAAATATCACCGAAGAAGAATCTCTTGGTGATTTCAAATGTATAACACTTTAGGCAGTCAGAAACTCAAGTATCAACTGGGTTCTGTTCGCGAGAGAACTTAGAGTAATTAAAACACAGATTATGTATAGGAAAAAACCGAAATTGTGTTAGGTTAAAAGACTGAACAATGGATCAACTGATTAAGATGGTTTTTAGTTCCGCCCACTTTCGGCCAAATGGAACCTTTATCTACTCATTCATAATATCATAATCAACAGAACTCCAAAACAACTGGACCAAATCACTTCTAATTTGGCAAAGACTCTCCTTTTAGTATTTAAGTGCGTAGTAAGTATTTTATTGACCATTGTAAACATCCATATTGGGTAACACTACAAATAAAAACGTAAAAAAAAAATATATAAGTAAAAAAAAAATTCAAAACTAATAATATTTCTTCCGCCATTTTGCTTTCAGTTCGAAATCAAAACGAAGAGCTTCTCAATTCTTTGAACCGCCAAGAGTTGAACGAGTCCATGTACCTGTTGATGGGGAGATAATGGCGGTACAATCTGGAGGTTGCGGGTTCGACACTGGGTCGGACATAAAATTTCGAGGACGAAAAGGCGTGAGATAGGAATTAGAATCCTGTTTATAATTTTGTTCCTCAATGTTGTTGATGGGGAGATAATCGCGGTACAATCTAGAAATTGCTGGTTCGAAACTAGGTTGGACATGAAATTTTGCTACGAGGAAAAAAAATCGAAAAAGAAAACGTTTGATTTCTTTTTAATTGTTCCTCACAGTTGTTGTGATTAGGATATGATGGTGGTACAATCTAGAAGTTGCCGGTTTGAAACTGGGTTTGGCAGGAAATTTTGAGCAAAAAAAGAGATCAAAAAGAAATCTTTTGATCTTCTCATATTAGACATCTCTAATTTCCTTATCTCATAGAAAGTAAAGTAATAGAATTATTATTTATGGCCTGTTCCATTCAGGCTAATACTAACTTGAAAGAGCTAATTTTTTTCCGCCAGTCACAATACATTTCGAAGCCGTGTGATTGGTTAAAAGTCCATTCCCAGCCTATGGAAGACTTTTGGTTGAAAGTCCATGTCCATTGGAAGTTTAAAGAGAGTGTTCAGAAAGTTATTTGTAAATACAAATGTCTAGATGTGTGTGATGTTAGAAAATTTATTTCGTGTTATTTGTTGAGTAATGTTTACTAGATTTTTTATTTGATTATAATAATTATTTAATTAATTACTTTATGTAATAATTAATTATGCAACTTGTAATTCATATATGAAACTATTTTTTTTGGTTTAACGTCGCTTTCCAATGCGTGGTCATAATCACGATGGATGTTCTACTGTCTATTCGCTGGGAACTCACAAACCAGCAACTCAAATTAACCTCACCCAGCCTGAGTGGGACCGGAAATAGCCAGCATTCGAATTTGAATGGACAATCATCCAAGACTTAACCTGGACGTTGCTTAACTTCAGTCACAGAACGCGGTCTGGTGTATTCAGCGTGCCATTAACGCTGGCTTGTGACTACGCTAGTCTATATCACTAGGTACATCAAAAAAATATAATAATAATTCCCTGTCCATGAGATAAGGACAGATACCTATATGAAGGTGGAGAGAGGATTATATGGACGCCCAAATCCAATGTCTAGGCACAGATACCTGTATCACGGTGGTGAGAGGATTGTATGGACGCCCAGATCCAATATCTAGGCTTCTTTCATGTCCATTGATTTTATTTGGTTCATCCTGACTATTTGAGATAGTGACTATTTGAGATAGTGAATATTTGAGATAGTGACTATTTGAGATAGTGACTATTTGAGATAGTCAGGACGGGTGTTACTCTCGTCCTAGTATGGAATAAAATATTATACAGTAAGATGTTTTGTTATTATTATTATTATGAATTTTATTAGCTTCAGTTATGTATGGATTAATAATACAAATCTCATCAAGGTTGTAGGCTCATGTCGGTGTTGCACAATGTCAACTAAAACAAGGCATGGCCGTAAGAATGACGGCTTTACCTCGGTATTCTGGTGGAGGTCTCAGCATTGAATGTGTTTTATTATTACCTAACTATTTTGAAATAAACTATTATTCGTGAATGTTGTACTTATCAACTTTGTTTTTCTTCTTAATCCAGGCTTGAATTAATAATAATAAAATGAGTCGTCGAATATCTGTGTGGTAGGTAATAATAATAATACTCTAATTTTTTAATTCTCAAAGCATTTTCTACCACCTAACCCTAAGAGTCTTCATATTATGTGGTCACATATTCAAATGAATTAGGAAAAATTCATGCACTGGGTGGGACATAGTTATTGCTTGTTAATGATTACCGCTAATATAAAAAAATGAGTAGCTACTTTAATGTGAGCAGCGACCAGTGGCGGCATAATAGGCAAAAATAAGATAAAGATAGGTACATAAAATTTCTATAATTCTGCTCAATCCACTAAAATAGTAATACATACATATTATAATGACACAAAAATCACATTTACTTATTATTTTTAACACATATACGAATATTTTTAAATTGACACAACCAAAATATCGCCATTAATTCCAGGGTAATTTATTCCCTGGACAGAATATGCTTAGAGACCCAAGGTTTGGTTTCGGCTTCACAGATGCTTGGAGCTACAAGTGGTTTTCGGACAGGACCCACATCGACAAAATGGCCGCCGCCATACTTTTGCATAATCCATTTCATCACAGACACCCAGTTTCCTGAAATCAGAAACATTTTTTTTTTTTTTTTTTTTTTTTTTTACACGTAGGTACCTACCTACTTTATTTGGAAAATACAATTACATGAACAGTGATACAGAAAATACATAAATTATTACAGAGAATAGTTAAATATACATTAAAGAACTTATAAGTTTAATTTTTAATTTGTAAATAAAAGTTATTATATTTGTGTTTTTGTTGTTTTTGTAGCCAGCTTGGCTATAGCTGGAGAGGTGAGTGATGGTCTCCAGACAACTTTATTTCTAAGTTGGCTCGTCCTGAACCACATATTTCTATGTGCGAGTGCGATCAACTATCATGAGGACTTGGGACTTTTTCTTTTTTTTTTTTTTTTTTTTTTAGTGGGGTTTTAACGTCGCTTTCAACTGCCATGGTCATATCACGACGACTTTTTCTTTATTTGCCATTAAACCCTTAGGAAACTGCAAGATAGCTTGGCTTGTTAGGGTTGGCTAGTCAGTTCCCTGTAGAAGCTAGCGAGACACTGGCCTTCTTCTTGGTTAACGTTCCCCTCTTAATCAAAATTTGCTTAACTAGGGACTTGAACCACCAACCTCCGATTACTAGTCCTCTGCTTTAGGTATCCATCAAGCTACTGAGCCGTCCAATATATAAATAAAAGTACCCAAGATTTCTTTGTGGTAAAGCACAAAGCCTTTTCACAAGTTTTGAGAGTAAGGCAGCATTACAAAGAGCCCCCTTTTTGACATTTTCATGTCTTTGCTCTGGCACATAACGTCGCTTAAGAAGAGGTACCTCGTAAGTCCGAATTTTTCGATAATACGTTTTTGGTATCGTTGGAATCGGAATAAAATATCGATTTTTTTAAAATCGGTTTTATATGACCATTCAAATACAAAAAATGCCACAATAATCGATTAAAGTTTACCTCGTAAATCGATATTTTTGTTTTTGAAGAAAATTTTTGGTGAGACCTCGTATCTCCAATCAGTAATATATGTGTATTGTGTAAAATAAATCAGAGATACGAGGTACCTCTACAAAAAATGCACACATGCTTTTCTGAAAATTTTACAAGAATCACATGAGAGGTACCTCGTATGTCCGATATCTCGTAAAAATACAAGTTTAATCAAAAAAATAGTAATTTCAATCGATAAAACAGGTATATGTCTATGGTTAAACTGATTTTTTTTATTTTTTTTAAACCTGCCCACAACTTTATAATCAGTTTTTACTGTCTCCTGAAAAGTTCAAAAATCGGACTTACGAGGTACCTCTTCTTAAGCGACGATAACCAAAATTATGTGACGAAATTATGTAACGAAATTATGTAACGATATTATGTAACGATATTATGTAACGAAATATTGAATTGTAAAGGGAGAGAAGAGGGAAAGTGTGTGTCATGCGCACAATGGCGAAGTATTGAATTGTAGAGGGAGAGAAGAGAGAAGGTATGTGTCATGCGCACAATACGAAATTTGGTCAGTTGGGTTTTGGACCTTGAATAGTAAAGATGAAAATGTCCCAATGGTTGCAGACTCGTATGCAAGCGTTTTTTTAAACAAAATTTTAACATCGCTTTCAACTGCATGGTCATATCAGTAGTCACCGTGGCAGAGTGAGTTAGCGCGCTAGGCATTGTACGCATGGTGACCTGGGTTCGATTCCCAGCGGGGCAGGAATTTTTAATTTTTAATATGGGTTTAACGTCGCTTTCAACTGCATGGTCA
Source organism: Bactericera cockerelli (assembly GCA_024516035.1). NCBI lineage: Eukaryota > Metazoa > Arthropoda > Insecta > Hemiptera > Triozidae > Bactericera > Bactericera cockerelli. Next base: position 1,625,430 of record CM044961.1, on the reverse strand, counting down.
TATCACGACGGGGGTGTTACCCTTCCATTCGCTGGAAACTCACACAGCTGCTACCCACATAATTACATCATCCAGCCTGAGTTAGGCTGGGAATAGCCAGCATTACGATGTTTCGACGAGGTCTTGCGGGGGGACGTTAAACAGATACAGTACCAGCCATGTCAGGCCAAAAGACAATAACACAAATCGTAGGCACCCTATACAGGACGTTGCCTAACCTGGTTGGACGTTGCCTAACTGGTGAAAACAATGTGCCATCGACGCTGGCTGACATATGTACCTTTGAAAGGACACTTTCTAATGCAGTCGGATAGGCTGTCCTGAGCTGTTTGAGCGTCGCCATGGTTACCGTCCTGGAAGTGTTGGTAGATCTCCTGGACTACATGAGGGAACAAGTTGATGGTCGTCGCTATGGTCGAATGACAGCCATACATTAGTCCGGGCAGAATCAGCTGAGAATTGAGCAAAAATACACTGCTAAAAATGTGCACAACACTGCTTTTTTACACTTTTTTAATTTATCATTATAATTCAGTAGGTCATATAATTATAATAAACATTAAGCTCATAATATACTAATAAGACATAAATATTATGTACAGGTAAGTATATTAATTTACTCTGTACAAGTGTACACCTATGATATTTTTCACACAAAAACGTGCAACTCCGCTAAATTTTAACTGAATTTCATGAAATTTTCTTTCATCATGAGAAACTTTTTTTATAGGTACATTTTGAATTCAGGCCTGTTTTACACCCTGCCAGCGCCTAGCCACAACGAAGAATAGCGTCCCTTTTTATAACCCATGTTAGTAATTTTAGATTATCTGAAATGCCAGTTTTGGCGGAGCGCCGGGAGCGGCTGTGATTAGGGTCAGATGTCCGCAACCGGCAGTGGCGCCATAAATACTGCAAGCAAGAAACAACCACGGCAATTTGTTTCCCCCCCCCCCCCCCCAAATGCCAATGCCTAGCCTCATAGACACGTGCCCACTGTGCCTATTTGGTAAAACAGGCCTGCTTGAATTGTAGGTACAAAAAAAATATCTGGTGTTAAAACTTTCATTTTTTTTTGTTAGAAATTTCAGATTTTCTATCATAGGTATAGAGATTTCTAGGATTTTAATAGGTATAGGCGGTATAGCCGAATTTTTGAATCCTCGAGGTGAATATAAAAAAAAAACATCTTATTACTTTTACTTACTTGATCGTTGCCAAGGAAACACACCAAGTCCCGGTCCACCTGCACAGTTCTCTGCAACTCCTCCAGGTTGTTGTGAGTAAACTTGATGCCTCCGAATGATGGCACCTCCTCCTTGCATTTTCTCACCAGCTCCTCCGTGTCCACTGGAAGAGACCAGGGGTAGTGAAAGGGTAACCAAGAGTAGGTAAAATGTAACCAAGGGTAGTTAAAGGCAACCATGGGTAGTAAAAGGGTAAACAAGGTAGTAAAAGGACAACCAAGGGTAGGTAAAGGGTAATCAAAGGTAGTAAAAGGGCAATCAAGGGTAGTTAAAGGGCAATCAAGGGTAGTTAAAGGGCAATCAAGGGTTGTTAAAGGGCTATCAAGGGTAATTAAGGTTTTTTTTCAGTTTGTATTTTTTTTTTTTTTTTTCATAATAGGTAGGTACAATACATATATAAATAAGCAAATCATAATAATGATTTACAACAATTAGAAACACCTACCTATTCGAATGAATAATATTATTGTTTATTTATTTTTGCATAACTACAGCCCACTGTACGGATTTGTGTGTTGGCTTGTAGATAATATTGTTTCTTGCACGTATAATGAAGGGTCGTTTAGATAGCTTTTATTGAAAAGGCCTGAAAATAACGCACAAATAAATAATTCACTTTCATAAATCACAAAGAAAAACAACTAGATAAATAGTTCACATCAGCTTACTAAATCACAAAAAAACTTATCACATTAGGCTCACAGCTTAACCCGTGAGTACACGCACATAGGGAAAAATTCTCACACGCTCGGCAAAAACGCTAGAACTTGATCGATATTGGTCCTAACCTGTAGGGACCTGGAGTAGCTGTTGATAATATGTTTATCTAGATGTATCCACAGTCCCTTGAGCTATTTTCAATTTCTGTTGCCCGTGACGTGGCGAAAAGTTCAGATCCGTCTGAAATGTGAGATTTTTTTTCATCGCGCGTGTACTGACGTAACTTTTTTTTTGTTCGAGTTTTTTTTTTCTGTTACTAACTATTTAGTTTAATTTAATTAATTATTTATAATAATTAGTTCTAATAATTAATTAATATAATAATAACAATTGTTTTATATAAAGAAATATATTTTTTTAAAGAAAATTAGTGTGTTTATCTACCAAATTCGTGATTGTTCACTATTGTTATAATAATTATTATAATGATTTTTAACTAACAAAATATAAACTTTTAACTAACATTAATTAAATTTCTTTGTAATAATATTAGGTAGTTAGGTACCTTCCTACACTTTTTTTGCTAGATACTAAAATAATTAGTATTCTTCGTAATCTTTCTCCACCTACTATAATGGGTACCTACCTACCTACTTACCTCCTGGTATAATCTAAGTACATTTATTTTTTTATCGTTTCTGTTTTTAGCTTTTAGAAGTACCTAAACAAATATAATTACATAATATTCTTGATTATAAGATATACTGTGAATTGCCCTACAAACTTATGTCACTATGGCTTAAGATGAACAAATTTTGGAAAAAAAAAAAAAAAATTCAAATCAGGGGTTCGAACTGCAACCATTTGGGAAAAAAATTGCTAAAATTACTTTAAATATCTTTTAAATACATAAGTCAACTTAATGTATCTTAAAAATATTATATAACTCTTCAAGCAGAACGAAATACAATGCAAAACCAGGTGTGAGAATTTTTTTCATCGCGCGTGTTTTGACGTTCGGATTTTTAGCGCGTGTACTCACAGGTTAAAACACTTCACCGGTTCGCAAAATTCTTTGCTAACAACTGACTTCACTATTGACTTACAACTGACTTAACAACAGTTATCATATTACTTGTGTTAATCACTTTCGTGATATCACGACAAATAAAACTCGCTTTACTAAATCTGCGCTGAAACCGGGACTTGAACCACCGACCTCCAGCTAGAACAGTTCGCTGAGTACTAACATCTCGAGCCCAACCCTTCGAATATTTATACCCCAAAACTATCGATCTACCTAGAAGTTACCATTATACTTACTTACTTTCCGAGTCCATGACGTCATGGTGTTGGAAGGATTGATATGGATGAACCCTTTGGACGCCCAGAACTATTGTTCTGGGCTCCTTCCGCGTCCAGTGTGTAGTGTGTGGTGTATGTGTAGTTTGTTGAAATTATGCACTTAAAGTTACCATTATCATCCATTCATTCAAGAAAAGACATACATTTTCTAGTTAAGTCCAGAAGGTATAATCTAGGACTTCATCTTTCTCATAAAGTGGTAGCGTACGGAAGAAGGGTAAGATGATGATTTGTCTTTTCGCTATATCACTTTTGATACCATGCCCTGAAGATAGATGGATAGGTTGATAGTTTTATTTATACTTAAAAAAAAGCCTGAAGGTAAGAATTTTGTCCAGCCTTTACAAATATTACCTTGCCTTCATAGTATCCAATGGCTCGTTTTCCCTCAGTGTGTCTTTCACACGCGATTGCCTGATATATCTTACCAGGGCAAGCGTGGAGTCTATTTCCCTTGAACTGCTCTGCACCCTGGTTCGAGACGACAGATTTGCTGCACCCCACATGTTTCAGTAGAAATCTTATAATAACACTCTTTAGTGGAAGGTTACCACCAGGCAAGGTTAATTCTCAAAGCATTTTCTACCACCCAACCCTCAGGGTCTTATTATTATGAGTTCACAAACTCACATTTATTTAACTGTATTTTCATACAACAAACATGTAATCATTCTTCTCCCGACACATGGTGCCTACCAGGCTCGAGGCATTTCCACGCTGAACTGCTAATGACAGTCGTTGGCGTAAAAATGCCCCGGCCCTGGTATCACCACATGTGCGTTGTAACTTATCTGAAATCACGTCCACCAAAGACTTGAACTGCCGAGAAAATGGTCCCAGAGAAAAACTCAAATTACTGAGGAAAAATTTATGCACTGGGTGGGATTCGAACCAAGGGAAACTGATCAGCAGTTACCTGGAAGACCGTATCCTCATTTATGAGACAACCAGCGGTGAAAAGACGGCTGTGGTGACTGCTGGAGTGGCCCAAGGAAGCGTACTGGGCCCTGATCTATGGAATGCCATGTACGACAGCCTCCTGAGACTGCCAATGCCGGAGGAATCTGCTCTCGTCGGCTTGCAGATAGAAACTTGGAGCTTTTGCAGATCAATCTGAACAGAATCATGTGTCAACTCATGGATGTCCAATCATGGTCTTCAGCTAGCCCTCAGTAAATTGAAGTTGTCATCCTGACTAAAAGACGAATTGACACTATACAACCAATCTCTCTAGGAGAAGAAATGGTCATGACAAAAGCTAACCTGAAGTACCTTGGCCTGATGATTGACTGCAAGTTGAACTTTGGAGAGCAAATTAGACGAGCTGCTGAGAAGGCGGACAGATGTACCATGGCAATAGGACGAATCCTAGCTAACACAACGGGACCAAGAGCCAGCAAAAGATGGGTTCTCATGCTAACAGTACAATCAATCCTACTGTACGGAGCAGAACTGTGGTCCAACTGTCTTCAAAAGAAGGTGTACAGAAAACAGCTCGCACAAGTACAACGAAGAGCTGTGACATCCGCGTACAGAACAGTGTCGGAGCCTGTAGTGCTGGTCATCGCATCTATTATCCCCATCGCATCTATTATCCCCCCCCCCATCAATCTCCTGGCGCGAGAGCGTCGAGAAATCTACCAGCGGCGCAGCGAGAGGGATGCAGATTCTGTGAAGAAGGAAGTGCGAGAGGTTTTGCTAAGAGAGTGGCAGATCGCCTGGTCGGTGGAGAGCAGGGGACGCTGGACGGCCAGACTCATCCCAAACATTGAATGCTGGATGACCAGGAATAGCGGTGAAGTGAACTTCTACGTCACGCAGTTCTTAAGCGGACATGGCTACTTCCTAAGCTATCTTCATAGGATGGGCAAGGTGGCAGAACCTAGCTGCATCTACTGAGAGCCGGATGACGTTGAGCACACCTTCTTCAGGTGTGACCGATGGCTGGCTGACCGCGACGCGCTGGAAGGAGACCTTGGGGTAACCCTGACACCTGAAAACATTGTGAGCCACATGCTGAGGCATCGAGATAACTGGCGAAGCATCACACAATGGATCCAGACCATACTCCGGCGCAAGAAGACAGATCTCGACCGTCCTGCTACCTAATTCAGCTTGCACACCATAATTATACCTATTATATGTATATTACAGGGCGAATAATTATGTTATATGTATAACTAGCGGGCTGTCGCCCGCTTTGCGGGGCGAGGCATGACCGTGATAGCAAAAAATCCTTTTTCGCCAATGGCAGGTGTTGTAGTGGGAATTTCGAAAAATCCCGTCTTATTGCACATCTAGACTATAAGACAAAGCTACCTACCAAATTTCAGCGACCTAGGACTTACCAGTTCGGAGAAACAGTGATGAATCAGTCAGTCAGTGAAACTCTCTTTTATAAGTTAGTATAGATGAGTTGAGTATAATAATAAGATACTTTGTAATGTTTATGATGAATGCCCTAAATTGCCCCAATGGCATTATGCCTGTCCCGAAGTAATGTGTTAAACAGTTCCGGGACAGATCTTAAAGGAGTTTAAAAAAAACCTAATGTTCAATGAATAGCGTACTGTCAAAGTGATAAGTATGGTATATTTTATTATTTTTAAAATTAATACAACTTAAATATTTTTTTTATATATATTTTCTTGTACCTACGTATATGTAAAATTAGTGTTAACAGGTAAAGGAGAAAGTGAAAAAAAAATCTAGTCCTGTGTGAAGTAGATAACATAATTTATCCTTTCATTTCTATTGAAGACTCAGTGCAGGAACACATTTCCCTCATTTGATTCATAGGTATATTATATTTCTTCAAATGCAATTTCCATACTCTTCTACATATGTACTTTAATGTTATTTGTTTTCTGTTTGTAAATAGAGCTAGGCTAGTAAATATACACCCGTGCTGCGGGCATTTATTATTATTTATTTACGAACTCAATGATATTTGAGTTACATTTTATTAAATTAAATGTGACTCGATTTCTCGTTCTTCTTTATGGAAATTACATTAAATTTCACCAAGGAGATCAGGTGCATATGTTTTGTTATTTATGATTTTGTGGAGAAATGTAATATCATATTGTTATGATTTGGTTCAAGCAAGTTGAATACCCCTTTGGTTCAAGCAAGTTGAAAACCCCTGTGAAATGTGTGAGCAATCAGCTGTTGAGAGGGGAAATTAGTTCGGTGTTTTTAATCATAGAGTGAGCTACAGGTATCGAATCTCGATTTCTCTCGAATTTTCTGAGCGGAATGTGCTGGAGTGTTCTCGCTCTTTTATGTGAGGTATACAGGGTGAGCATAAAGTCTCACCCCACCCCCCGTATCTCGAGAATGGCTGAAAATACAAGAAAACGCAAAAACCCGTATTCCTTAACTTTTAGGAGGATTAATTTTCAGCCATAAAATTTTTGCCTACACTGCCCCAGTCAGGCTGGGCATGGTCCGACTTTAAAATCTTAAATAGAATGGTATGTCTTGTGGCATATTGTTTTAAAGGTCTCATCAATAGAAGTTCATTACAATAAATTTTAGTGAGCTACAATTTACCGTTCTCGAGATACAGGGTCGAACGTCCTGCGTAATATCCATATATTTTGACCTATAACTCGTTAACCGTAAATTATAGAAAAACGAAATTTGTTGATAATAACTCCTTATGACAAGCACTTTCGAAAAAATTATCATTCGAAATACTCTGTTGATATTAGTTTCTGGTTGGTTTCGTCAGCCACCCGGACGAAAAGTCCGAAAAAATTTAATGAAAAAACAAATCCAGTTTTAACTTGTTCGAAAGTTCTTGCGATAAGGAGTTATCATCAACAAATTTCACTTTTCTGGAATTTACGGTCAGCGAGTTATAGGTCAAAATATATGGATATTACGCAGGACGTCCGACCCTGTATCTCGAGAACGGTAAGTTGTAGCTCACTGAAATTTGTTGGAATAAACTTCTCTCTATGAGACCTTTAAAACATTATGCCACAAAACATACCAGTCTATTTAAGATTTTAAAGTTGGTCCATGCCCAGCCTGACTGGGGCCGTGTAGGCAAATTTTTTTTGGCTGAAAATTAATCCCCCTAAAAATTAAGGAATACGGGTTTTTGAGTTTTCTTGTATTTTCAGCCATTCTCGAGATACGGGGGGTGGGGTGAGACTTTATGCTCACCCTGTATAATGGTAGCACGGTGTTTGTGCGAGTTAGTTGAAATACTGAGATTGTGCGAGTTAGTTGAATTCGAGATAGTGCGATATCGCGATATTAGTGATTTGTAGTGCGATAGTAGTTTCCGCGGATAGTACAGTAGTTTTTCCAGAGTGTATTCGTAAGTGATAAGAGACAGTTAAGCGTGCGTTAAGAGTCAGTTTAAGCATTAGACTTTGTGTTACGTGATAGTAGAACTGTTAAAAGACATTTTGTACTTTTCGAGATTTTATAATTTTTCATAATAAACTTACTTTTTATTTTTAATTATTTAATAGTAAACTCAAGTGCGTTTTAAACTTTAATCCCCCGAACCCGTAGCGCGTAACAATATATTTGTCTTCTGGATTTCAATACTTAAAATGTTATTCGATACTTCAATTGTATTATATTGACTATTTGCAATAAATGCTTTTAAATGCTTTCTTCACCGGGCTGGAGCTAGCGGATATGAAACACTTCTCATGGTAGTTTCAGTGAGTTGACCATAAATAACGGCTTTCTACGGGGTCAACAATGCACTATTTCTAAGGTATGGCGGTATTAATTGGAATTTGCTTTTCTTCAAATCAAAATTTAATGAGAATTTGTCTAGAACGTTCAGTAAATCCACATACTGTATCTCAGTTTTATAACCGGGGGCACTTGCTGTAACATTATATCTACCCTGAAGTAATGTTATACTGTATTCTCCATTTACAACATCTAACTCATTGTTCTTTCCAGACACTTTGATAACAGCTTCATCCACAGGTTTCTTGTTTCTGCCCAGTACTGTACCATACAAAAGTACATCTACAAGAGAAAGTAAATGGAAATCATGTTCAATAGGCTTTTGGGTAAGACGCAATATGCATACTTCACTTCTATATTTGGGGGCACTTACCCCCAAATATAGAAGTGAATGATCATTCAGTAAAAATGGGTTCAGTATTATCGAGTACTCTCCGTTTTTATCAACCTGGAAAGTGTATATCCAATCAGCACCCTCTTGATATTTTACTCTAATAACAGAGCCTTCAATAGGATTGCCATATGCGTCTGTAATTTTACCGTTGAGACTAACACGCTTCAGGATTATGTCCAGTCTACAGTGGGGCTTCATATATGTCAGATCAACATTCATTATACTAGTAAAGTACCCAGGAGCACTCGCTGTTAATTTATATTTATAATTTCTTATATACACCAACTCTGATGAGAACCTTCCCTTTTTCGTCACTTTTACTATTTTACCATCCACTTCGATAACAGATTCTTTGATAGGATTGCCTTTCCCATCTTTCACTGTACCATAAACGCTTTGACGAAAACGTGTCAGATTGAAATCAAGTTGAACATATTTCTGAACCGTCAAATCCACAGTTCTAGTCAAATCTTCGTATGTGAAAGCACTCGCTGTTACATTATAAGACCCCGGGACCAGGAGTCTCCAATATTCTCCAGTTTTAGTGACCTCAATTTCCTTGTCATTCCCTTCCACTATGATGACAGCATCTTCAATAGGCTTGCCTTCTGTGTCCTTTACCAGACCGTAAATCCCTTGGTGGACACTATCTATGAATTGCAGCATGGATTCCAAGTTTGCGCACCAGTACTCGGGAAGATCAGAGGATGGCAGATCTTTTCGACAACTGAGATAGAGACTAATTTCGAAGCAGTTGGTTAACCTGTAGTTTATGTCTTGCATACCTGAGGGACAACCAGAAGTAAATCCTTAATTAATCAATACTTTAGTACAAAACAAATCTGAAAAGAGACTACCTATAAGGGCTAAATTAATAGACGAAATCGATAATAAAATTTCAAGACGGAACTTACATTTCCTCATTTCTAACAAAACGTATATTCTAGATTAAAGTTCACAGAAGTATTAGAAATAAGTATATCTAATAATTACGCCCTAAAGGAAGCAAGAAGAATGTTACAGTGCAAGAAAAAGACTGAAGTACCTTGACTCTCACAGTCTAAAACTAAAGAAAAGTCTCATTTATTGGTACATATATATTATTTAACTGATTTCTAATGTAAATTTTACTTTAACTTCTGTGTTAGTTTTGAAGGGTAGTATAAGATGTGCCCCAAAATGTTAAGAAAACCACCGAAAACACGAACATTTTATCTTCTTTAGATTTCAAGATTATTTGGATGTCTCGATTAAAATGGGACACTCTGCATGTCGAATTTGTCGTCTAGCAAAAGCAATATCTAAAAATTCTCATCCACTTACTTCCACGTTGCTCTCTCGGTAACATTCGACGGGGTAAAGTTTCATTCGAGGGAGGAAATAGTCTTTTGCGCAAATCGTGTCCGTTCGTTATTCCACCGGGGAAGGAATTATTGCACGCAGTTCCGGATGCCATCATACGATTTAGTTTAGCATAATCCTTAGCCAACTTCACAAAGAAAATATTATCTGGAGTTAATATGGACTCGGAGTTGTCTCTGAGATCGCGAGGAAAATCAAAGGGATAGTTGGCAACGATGGCTCCAGCTCGAAAGTTCGCGGAGAGAACAAAGGGATGTCCCATGATCAAATTCATCATTCTTTTAGTTTCCATCTCCCGCGCATATCTGTCAAAAAGAAAAAAAAAAAAAACAGTACTTGGGCACTGGGCAGTCTACGAGCCGAATTATAAAACAGGACTAAATTTAATGGTCACCCATCCAAGTTGAACCATCGCTAATTTTTTGTTAAATGAGATTAAATGAAGATAATGAACTTCTGATAAGATTTATTAATTTTAAGGTATTATTAGTTATTAAGGAGTCTCTATTTTATTAATTTGGCTTTAACGTCGTTCTCATTTACATGGTAATACATTTTCAAAAAGGAGAGTTTACCCATCTTTTGCTGGCCAAACAATCTAACGGGCAGTATAAACAAGGTGATATAATGATGATGTCTTACCTTTGCTGTACAAAATAATCGGACAAGAATTCTTTGTCAAGATCATATTCATCAGGTTCACTTTTAATCAGAGTAGATTTGAATGGGTTTTTACAATCGGTCGTGTTCACCCATGGCATCCATGGTAAACAAAACAAGACATCTGGATTGAGTGTGGGAATGATCCAGATATCGGTTGTGTTCAACATGCCAGAGATACGGTCATCGACTCCATCACCGTACACCAAATATTGAATCAGGGATACCTGAAAAATATAAATTTCAGTAAAAGATGATAACGGTGAACATTGATACTATGTTACAGGAACCAGGAACTTCCCGTTTCCAGAAACAACTAATTATTCTTAGGAACAACTGGTTCTTCCAAAGGGCCCTCGGAACTCTCGGGAAGCATAGATGTTGTCTAATTTGCCTGAACTACCAGTTTATTTTAATGGAGAAGATAGAAGACGTAGTCTGGCTGGGGAGCGTTAAACAGGAAGAAGACTAGTGTTTTGCTAGAGGACTATGAACAGAGCACAGACTAGCCAACCCTAACAAGCCAGGCTAGCTTGCAGTTTTCCAAGGGTTTGATGGCTTATAAAGAAATAGCCCAACTTCTCACGATGGTTGATCGCAAATAGAAATGTGTGGTTTAGAACGAGCCAAAATTTCCACTTAAGTTGGCTGGAGAGGAAACCTTCACTCCTTCTAAGACAAGCTGTCAACAATAACAAATAAAGAAGGTACGGTTGTTGGCATGGAAACCAAAAATACTAATAATATCGCCTTATTTATACTGCCTGATTAGGACAATCTAGTCCCATTATTCCAGCAGTAAGTCCAAGACGCAATATTATATGTTAAAAATCCCAAATGGGAGGATAACTTGTCATGTTATGGAGCTATGGGTTAGAGAGAAAAGAAAATTATTATAAGAAATGAAACTACCCCACAAAACAAGAGGACTGTATCACCTTAGTGTGGGGTAGTAGCATCAAAATATGTGTTACCTATTATACCTATAATGTACAATTGAATAATTGTCTCGAAGAACCACCTATGTGAAAATTTCGATTTTTTTTTTTTCAAAAATGGAACATATGTGTAAGTCTTGAATCACTAGAGAAGTCAGCATACATATTTTTTATTCCTACTCGTTTTTATTCGTATTTTTTCGTCAAAACAGAGCCGAAGAAATCTCATGTAAAACCACCTATGTGCACTTAATGAACTAAAATCAGTCTCGCCACGTTGGTACATAGGATTAGAGGGTAGTTGCGCATGAGTTATTTGCCGATTCTACCAAATTTAAAATTACCAAATACGTGTGGTAGAAACTGACAGCTGATGACGTAACCAGTGTGTATGCCAGGGAATCGCATGATGTTCTTACGTAGACCATGGAAAATATTCCAAAATAATATTCAAACCTCAACCTATCCGCAATCTTCAACTCCCTTGTCTATACCTGAGAGTATGGTACTTGGAGAGTATGATACCGTACATGAGGAACCCGAGACACAAAGAATTCTACTCAAAGTTGCCTTCTGAAATAATGAACTAGCCACCCATAACAAGGTAAACTTGGAATGGATTCCAGGGCATAGTGGTCTCCAAGGCAACGAGGCTGCAGATCTCCTAGCAAGAGAGGCTGCAGAAAAAAGCTTCACTGGCCCTGAACCGGTGCTGGCCATACCCAAATGCCTGGTCCGTTTTAGTGCCAGGAAATGGGTCATGGAGGAAGCAAATAAAGCTTGGAGAAACTCCAGTGGCATGCGACACTCTAAGCTGACGCTAACAGGATACTCCAAGAAACTCACTCAGGAATCTCTGTCACTCAACAGAAATAAACTAAGATTAATAGTGAGCCTACTCACTGGCCACGGACCACTTAGGAAACACTTACACAGATTAGGACTCTCTAGAGGAGAACCAATCGATTGTAGGCTATGTGGTCTGGAAGAAGAAACAGCAACACACATTCTCTTCGAATGTGAGGCGCTGGATAACAGGAGATTTAGGATTTTCGAATCCAATAATCTCGAAGATCTCCATAACCAAGAACACCTCGTCCAGAGACTGACACTTCTCATGAAGGGAACAGGTTTCTGGACTTAGGGCGTTAAGCAATGGACAACCACTCTCAACTAAGCCCAGTTGGGCCGTCATAGGCACAGAACTGGGAAATAGGATGAGAGATTTTCTCCCTGGTCACAATAGATCTTACTAGGTCGCAGTGTTAATTGTATGGTGTTTCAGACGAAACCCTGCAACCAGGTTTTATAATAATAATAATAAATGCCTTCTGAATAAACTGTAAGTTACTTGGCATATTGTTTAACAACATAGGTTTTTTTTTGTAAATCAAATGGAAGAACCACCTATGTGAAAGAAAGACCAAATATTTGGGTGTATTCATGGTATTACTAAAATTAGCCTTCTGAAAAGTGCCCTAAAACACATAGGTGGTTCTTCTAGACAACTATTCAATTATGAATGCAAATAAATTACAAATGTTCTGGCTGGGTTTCGAAGCCGCGACCTCTGGATGAACTTACCATTAAGCCGTATACAACTTGGTCAGCTCCATGCACGTTGGCCACCAGCTTGACCATGGGCTTCAGGGTCGCCCTCTCCTCCTGCACATCCCGACTGATGCGAGCTGCCCAGACGGACCTCCTGTCTTCACTAGGGCCTAGCGAGAATGTCTTCACAATACTGCTATAGTCGTCGCCTAGTTGCTTCATGAGCTCATCCAATTCCCCCGCCTCGAAGTACTTGTCAAGTATTACTTCGTGGGTACCAACCAATATCGACGAAAGGTACACGCTCCCTGAATCGAACGTGTTTTCTCCTTGTGAAGATGTGACCAACACTAAGAGCACTGTCATGAGAATGTAAGAACCCATAGCCGCCATTTTCAGCACAAGATTTTCATCTTTTGAAAATTTGAGAGAAAAAAAAAAAACCGACTGGATTGGAGTGTCGAATGTATGTCTGTGAAACACTACTTGTGCTATGGCCAAGTCAATTAGTTACAAGGACCTTATTATACACAGATGGTGTCCCAGGTCTCTGCCAATGAGTCAGCTAAATTACTGTTTACAGGGCCGTTTGAATTTCTTCCACACCATTTCTTTGCCTTTTCCCAAAGCTACTTGGGGTTGGCATCAGTCAACCTTCCGCGTGGGTGTTGTTTGGTTCTGGCACTCCTACTTCCATATTTTACGGCTGGATGTCCTTCCAAACGCTATTTTATGTATCAGGGACAGAGTTATGGGGGTTCAAGAAATGAAAATATAGGTCCGTTAGGATTTCCGCACCCATGTTTATAGAGCAAATTGACTTTATTTTTTAAGGGACACGCTGTTAATAGATGTAAACCCCTTAAACAAAAAACAGTCTCGGAACCATCTCCGAGATCTAGGAACGAGATTGTATCGTCCTGTCTCGGATCCCAAAAAATGATATCGGAGACACCTAGGAGACCATTCGGAGACTGCTGCGGGACAGTCTACGTCCGCACCGTAGCGTCGATTGCTGGTGCTCGAGATTGCTCCAAGGTCGGTCTCGGGAACTGTCTCCGAGATCATTCTCGGGGACCGTCTCCGAGCCTTCTCGGAACCGTCTCCGAGAACATTCTCGGGGACTGTCTCCGATACTTCTCGGAACTGTCTCCGAAACTTCTCGGAACTGTCTCTTCTAGACCACAGACCGTTTTAAATACCCTGGGAATTTTAGCTGTAAAACCACCTAAAAATAATACGACACATTTTTATAATAGAACATTTTTTTTTATTGTGAAATATAAAATAAAATAATTAAGAACAAAACAAAAAAAAAAAGAAGAATACACCTTAAAGAATGAAAAATCCCAATAAGAGACTAGGAACAATTGGAATAAAGAGATTGCCATAGGCAATAACCAATAACCCCGCCCTTTAGTTTGGACATATGTATAGGACATTGGATACGAATTCAATTTTTAATATTAATTTTTCGAGTTTAAGTCAGTTCTAACTCAGTTAGGGTCCATTTCTGACCCCTAGTTGATAGAGATAATCCATGCTTATTTGACCCAAGGAATCTAAGGTATCAATATATTTATGCAATCAATTTAGAAACATTAGAAAAAAAATTGACATGAAAATAAAAGTATCACATAAGTTCACATCTTAAAAGTATCTCTATCTTTAGTCACAGCAGACTACCCAGACGGCACAGAAAGTGTTTAAAAAGATTTTAAAAACACTTATTTTGACAAGATTCAAACATTTTATAAAGCTTATTTTGACAAGGCTTACAATTGTAGAAACACTTTTATAAGCTTACTATTTCCTCCCCCTGAGCATTTTATTAAGCTTATTTTTACAAGGTTTTGGAAATTGAATACCTACTTAATAATTAAGGGGCTCCATATTGAATTTCATACCGCCACCATTGCCTGGGAAAATTTGAAAATTGTGATTTCACAGGAAATTTTTAAAATTAATTTGGATTTGATGAAAAATATACTATTTCAAGGCAATTTGGTCTACAATGATGAAAAGCTGTTGATGAAATGCTAACATTAATAAAATAATAAGAAGACAATTTGTGTTTTTCAGTTTTATATTTTTCCATTTTCATGGTAAAAGAATTAAAAGCAAAAATATGTAACAAACAAAAACATGAAACAAACAGAATATAATACATAGAATCAGCAGATAAATTAAGCCAAGTGGACTTAATTAATCTAAATCTATTATACATATAGGTAATTAAGAGAGAGATGTGCTGAAATGCCATCTTCCTGCCCAGCAGCAGGCTGCCCGAAGACAAAGACTACCAGAACAGAAGTTGAGATTATTAAAGATGAAATTAGGAAATAGAACCCAGAGAGAATTTTGACTATAATATGGCATTCATAAAAAAAAGAACAGTCTTCCAGATTTTTTTTTTGTTTGATTAAAGTGGGTTTAACCTCAATTGCATAGTCATATCATGACCGAGGTTTTACCCTCATTTGCAGGAAACTCACAAACCTGTTACCCACATTAAGCTCACCGAGCCTGGGTTGGGCCATTTTATTCTGAATTTACTGGGAATAGTACCAGGTAGCCACATTAACCTCACCCAGCCTGATAAAGGTTGTGTATACACATGTCAGCCTCATATTTTCTAAAGAAGGAGAATTATCTGTTTCACAACAACAAAAATGAACCAAAATCTTTAGATTACGGGGAGTAGTCAAATCTTGAATAATACAAGCTACTGTTTTAAAAATTAAAATTAATGAACACATTATAGTAAAAAATGTACTTATTACAAGTAAAAAAACTGTCTAAATTTGCAACACTTAATACTTCTTCTAAACTTACAATATTTTTTTTTATGTTATAGCTGGTTCATGAAAAACCCCTGTCCTGATTTGAGATAGTGAGGATGGGAATTTCATTCTGAATTTAATGGGAACAGTACCAGATACCCACATTCACCTCACTCAGCCTGAGTAGGGCTAGATATACCAGCCTCACATTTTCGGAGAACAGATTTATTTATTTAAAATAAAAATGGGGGTTGTATACTGAATTTACTGGGAATAGTCCCAGCTACCCACATTAACCTCACTTAGCCTGATAAGGGCTAGGAATGCCTCATTTTTAAAGGGAACAGAATTGCTGTTTGAAAGAAAAAAAAACTGTGAATTGAACACAGGATCTATTGATTATGGAACAGTATAGTCAAATCTTCAATAATGTGAACCTATTAAAAAGCCTTTAGCTAGTCAGTTCTCTGTTCATAGTTGTCTAGCAAAACACTGGTCTTTTCCCTGTTTAAAATCCCCCAGTCAGACACCTGTTAAGAGTGTGATTCTGATTAAGTGGAATATCTGGAACAGGTTAATCTCCAGCATTTCCACATACATATCCTGGTTTGACTATAAAACAATGTAAAATGTAAGATATTGTTTAGATATTGCTTACCCCACTAATTGGAGTGTAAAACTCACTTATGATTAATGCATGGAAATTGGTACACTTTAGAACAGTAAACTTTTTAAAGTAGAGAAAAATTTCTTTTTAGTTACACCCTAAAACTATGATGTAGGAACTTTAGAAGAGTCAACTTGTTGGACTTTTATCAGAAATTGTTAGATATAATTATTTTGTGTAAATCATCAATTTGTAGTCACTTTCACTTATCCCATGTCAGGTTCAATATGTTTGAGGAGGGAGGCAGCTTGAATAGGTTTCTTCAGGTTGAAGCTATGTTGGATTGGATGCACAATACATGTAAACAGGTGGAAAATATCATGTGGATTTCCTCCATAGATCATAATTATTTTAGTAGTAGTATCTATTGATTGAGCACCAAGTTCTTCACGTTCTTTAACTGAAGACGGCTATTCTAGCCTTTATCTTGGTGATAATTATTTTAAATGCTAGGTCCAGTTTAAAAAGATATTATGTTTGCAGACATATTGACCATTACTTAAATTACTTAAAACACGTTTTATTAAATCACTTATTTGGATGAGCAGAAGTCACTGATGCGAAATTACTTATGAAGTTATCTTAGGAATGAGATTACACATAATATTGACGGTAGTTTCTCAAAATACTGTATAAAATATCTTTACCTCTTATGTATTTAAGTTTTACTAATTATCTCAGGAAAACTAATTAATTTATTCAAATTGCAGAATTCACTCGATTTAGAAAATGTTTTGCAAATTTTACTTTCAATTTCCGGTGTTGCCACAGTGTTCCGGATCTCGTTCGGAGACGGTTCCGAGAACAATTACTCGGGACGAGTTAGCTTGGATCTTGTCCCGAATTAGCTCGGGCATAGATCCGGGATAGGTTCCGAGTAAGTTGGTTAAACATTCTCTGGGAGAGTTTCAATCCATTCCCAAAGTACTCCCAGAGAAAGATGTTTCCGAGCACGCTGTTTTTACTCTCTCGTATCAATCTCCGAGACTACTATATCGGAGTTAGTAGATCAGAGACACCTTTTTGTTTAAGGGGAATTATTACTACATATGTTTATTTATGTATATCTAGCCCTTGTAGAGGACCCTGTCCTCATACATAATAACAATACATATGCTTACTCTGACGTCAATTGCCACCTTTCTTAACCGGTGGTTTGTGTCTAGTTTTTTAAAAAAAAAATCTGCTAACTTTTTTATCTCTATACATAAAATTCAAATGTGACTGGCTGACTATGCTCTCTTAGGGGTTGTCTGTTTTCAATACCACATCCCAAACAGTAACAGATATTGAAATTTTCATTCGAGTTGACCCCCTCTTACCACCGTCAAACTACCTAGGGAATTATCAAAATTAAAATATTTATTACCATTTTCAGGATATCGGGATTTTTGGTCCAATAATGATTCAAATACACCGCCAACCACGGGCAATAACCTCAACGGCGACAAAATGCCGGGGTTTGGCCGATGAGTTATAAGTCTGAGTCGCGTTCAGCCATTAAAACTCAACTAGGTCTATTAACTACATAATCTTTTTTCTTTACATTCGCTTCTAACCAGACAGCTAAGCTCAACCTGTAAATATTATTCTATTACCTTACACTCTGCCGCGCTGACTTTTTTCTATAGGGCGTTCTTCAGACCTCGGCCGGGCTGTTTGATAGTTCATAAATAGTTATTCGAAAATGCAAACATAGACTTGAATTTATCTTTCTAAAGCAAACGTTCAAACAAGCTTTCCTGCAAACGTTCATCCAGCCAAATGTTTGATTCATTTCACGTGTGCAGCAAACGGATTTCGGCTTGCTTTTGCATGCCTTTCAGAAAGCTTGTGTTTTTTAATGAAACACTCACCACTCTCACCAGCAAGCTTGAAACGAGCACGATGCAAACGTTTTGTGCTATCCATAAGGTTGGGATGTCTATGTCTATCCTCTATCTGTTATTTGCATTCCTTGCAACGAAAGTTAAAATCTCAGAAACTAGAGAACAGATTTCAACGACATTTTGTACACATACAGCTTGATTCAGCATATTTGGGACATACGAATATGCTGGGTAGGTGAAACTACGAGGAACAACGATTACGAAATACAATATTGGGGTAAACGCACTATGCCAGCGTCAATGGCGCGTTGAATGCACCGGTTCTCGTATAGGATCACCGAAGATAAGCAATGTCCAGCAAGGTGAAGACTTCGTGATGCTGACATTCCGGCCCAACCCAGGCTGGAGCTTAACACCTCCTTCGTGATTTGACCATGCAGTTGAAAGCGACGTTATTAACGGCTTATTACCAATCACAAATTGTCTTACACCCCCCATTACCAAAGCTTTCACTTACAGCAGACTCTGGTGAACATGGGGATATGATAGTAGAACAGTGGCGTATCGGGGGCGGACTCTCCAACGTCCCGCAAGTAGGTGACTACCTCCGCCACTGAGGAAGGATAGAAGAACAACTCGGGTAGACAGAGAAGGGCGTGCACTTTCTGTTCAACTGCATGCCGCGCCTGAAAAAACCCCAAGTATATGTATAGGTTCGAATTTCATGGTCACCCGTACAACGTATAACCTCGCTGGACTTTGCTTAACTTCAGTGACAAAAGGAGAACTGTAGCCCATTCCGAAAACACTCTAAACTCATCTCCGTTTCAACCGTCGAACAACGTACTCTGATTGGTTATTGAGTTAAAATTAAGCAATTAGAGTGCGTTGTGTGACGGTTGAAAAGGGAGAAATTGGAGAAGATGAGAGTGAGAGTACTTCTGGAAGGGTGAGAGGGTGTATTCAAGGTGCTATCCACGCTAGCTAAACGTTACCAGTTCTAAAGACTCCGTAAAACTCATATTCCCAATCTGTACCAATAATGGTCATGACACTATGTCAGTCGTGGTAGCTTATTAGTGGTCTAGGTGTCACGTCGGTCTGGTAATCCCGAGGTGGCGGGTTCAAAAGCCAGCCAGGACATGACAAATTATCCTTCCATTTCGGCCTTATAATAATACCTACTTGTTTATCTTACTGTTGGAATAGTAGTCCTAATTGGGCAGTATAAAAAAGGCGATATATTATCATGTTTGTCTGCTTTAACCCTTACCAGCTCTAGAACCTCCGTGAAACTGGTCCCCCCAATCTGCACCATAATGGTCAGGTCATGTTTGTCCGCTTCTTTCATCCAGGCCTCGAGATTGGCTTTCCGCTCAGCCGTTGTCATGGAAAGCCTTCCCCAGTGGTACCGTTCACTGTGAAAGAAAGTTATTGGAAACTTGTAGCCATACATTTCATTATTCCGTGGCTCAGTGGTTAAGAGCATTGGTTGCTGACCCGGAGGTAGCGACTTCGAATCCCGACCGGAGCGGAAAATTCTTACCGAGATTTTCCGTTTCCGGAATGACATGGATGTAAAGGTAAAGTGCCCTGAAGTAATACGAAAGTGGTTCCGGGGCACAATTAAATTTAAAAAAAATATGTTTACCAGTGACACATTGAAAACCTACATTGGTTCTCTTCAGATCACTGAGGTTAAGTGACGTTCTGAGATGTTATAATACGATTTCAGTCCTTTGATACGACTCACCTAGAACTCCTTTGATACAGCTCGCAGCTAGGTACTCGGCATACGCTGGCACAATGTCAACATTCAGTTGATATCTAAAAAGGTTAATAAAAGAAGTATAACATAATTGAGATAAAAGACATGACAAGTTATCTTTCCATTTTGATATTATAGTAGTCATAGACTTACCCAGCCTTGGTGGCGTAATGGTTGTGACTACTGCCCGTAGTCTAGAGATACTGAGTTCGATTCCCGGTCGGAGCAGACTTTTCACACAGAAAATTCTGTTCCCTCCGTACACGTGAGGCTGGCAATTCCGACCCTACCCAGGCTGGTGAGGTTAATGTGGAAAGCTGGTACGATTCCCAGCGAATGGAGGGTAAACCCTCCGTCCTAATCAGGACGTTAAATCAAATAGAATCGTTGTAGTTAGGAAAGGCGTTCAGCCATAAAAATATGCCACAACCAACCAACCTCATCCATGAGGTTGAACAATGCCGACCCCAAGTAGATTTGGGAAAGGGCAAAGTGAAAGAAGAAGAAGTAGTCTTAGAATAACGGCACTCTTGTTTTTGTAACCAGCTTGGCTACTGCTGGAGGGGGAAGATGTTCTCCAGCCAACTTTATTTCAAAGTTGGCTCGTCCTGAACCACATATTTCTATGGTCGATCGACCATCGTGAGGACTTGGACTTTTTCTTTATAAGGTATTATACCCTTAGGAAACTACAAGCTATAGCCTGGCTTGTAAGTGTTGGCTAGTCTGTTCTCTGTTTATAGTCCTCTAGTGGGACACTGGTCTTCTCCCTGATAAACTTCCCCCAGATAGACTCATTCTCATTAGTCTAATATTGTTATCCTTTCCCTCAAAAAAGTTAAAGTTATCATTATTACATTAATCACTTTCGCGATGTCACAACTATTCAAACTCGCTTTACTAAATCTACGCTGAAACCTGGACTTGAAGCACCGACCTACAGGTTACAAGTCCGCCGCCATATCGATCAAGCTACTGAGTTCAGTTTCCTTTCCCTCAAATGATTGGATTTCTAGCTCAAACTAGCCATGTGAAGGTTCCGAATAGCAACTCATTTATCCTCACCAGGTTATGAGTGCACTCCGTGACGTCCAAAGCTCACAGTCAAAAAATTAGACTCGACCGGGATTCGAACCCAGGTCTGCTGCGTACAACCGAGTGCGCTACACTCGACCACGGTGACTTCGCCTATAGACTTACGTTTCATCCCTGAATCCCGTGAACACGGGAGCCATCAGTCCCTGGAACTTGAGGACCTGCGAGCGAAAGTAACAAATTTCAGTAACAAAGAACGAAAACCATAGATAATATGAAGTATATAATAGGAATAATGTGTTTCTGAATGTTATTAACTTATTATATCACAATTTTAGCCACTCATTTTTCCTCACGACGTATGAGTGGTTTGCCGAATCTGAAAAAATGGATACGTATTTTTGTGACGTCATATATTTACCGATTTGGATTTTTCAGTTTACACGTACATAGGTACATATGGGGCTAGTTTTTCAACCAAGGATTTCATCGTGTTCCAGGCTTCGGAAAACTTATCGTTCATAATTAAGTCAATTTAAAATTTTGTCAGAAATTCTTTCGTGTGTATTCAGAACATACAAACAATGATTTTATATTTCCACAGTTTGACGTAACATTTAACGGAGTGATGGGCACAGTGCCTCGTTCCTCAGACTCGGAAGGCATTTTTTATATTTTATAATATTAATTAAAAACATTTTTTGTTATCCAGGAGTGTACTTTCTAATAATGGTATTAAAATATAATCTGTAAGAAATTTAACGAAGTTCCTGGGCTCGGACATAAATACCCTGGATATCCTTACGATGATGTACTCTTTCGATATAGCCAAGAAAAAAAGTAGGTGCAGGTGATGTGAGAAACCATCTTCTACAAGGTAGGTACCAGGGTGGTAAAACTATGTATAATAGTCCCGGTAGCTCAGTGGTCAAGCCATTTGAATCGTAATCCTGAGGTCGCGGGTTCGAAACCCAGTCGGGCCATTTTTTTTTTTTTTAAACAAGTTTTGTGCTTTACTTGTACATCATTTCATTACAATGTTTTGAATAACAATAACATAATAAATATATAAGTACTTAAAATTAATCAAATAAAATAATTATGAATATGCACTTATCTTATCACACTAATTTACCTAGGGAGCCAGGCACCTTGTTTTGTGACAAGTTATCCACCCATTTAGGATTTTGACCACACAATAATACGTCTTGGGCCTAATGCTGGAATAATGGGACTCATTAGTCCTAATCGGGCAGTAGGAATAAGGGCGATATTATTATTATTATGGTAAAACAAGAGTAGGTAATAGTAGAAAGCTTACCTTCATATTTCTGATGGAGTAAATTGACTATTCTGATGGAGTATTGGAATACGTGAAATATCTATGTTTCTGTGCAAAAAACAACTGAAATATGTAATAATGTATGTAGCGATCAGTTATTTTTCATACACAATATTATTCAAAAATGAATTTTAATTGTGGTCCGTCCAACTTCAAAAAAAAAAAATGATCTATTCGACCTGTCCTGAACCCAGTGTTATAACAATTATGTGTTCTTTATTTATTATTGTAAAATACAATACTTTCCATATTATAGGATAAGGACATTAAAAATAGTTAAACAATTTACGTATTTCAAGCTGTTCTTAGTTTTTTTTTTAATAGGAACAGACCACCACTTTAGGTAAAACATTTTATGATTTTATTACATATTTTTTTTTTTTTTAATTTTCCATTTATTTATTACAATTATAATACTGTTACAGTTTTAAAATGATAGGATAGATAAAAATCCCTTTCTGAAAGTTAAAAAAAAAACTGTGTTAAGAAAGGGGAATATTGTTAAACGTTACTTAGAAAAGACATGTTTTCAACTGGTTATACCTATTAATATAAATTGTATGAACTATCTTAAACAGACCTAGGAAAGTTTTAAATATTTGGAAAATAATTAAAACTATTTGAAAATCAACTCTACGAAATCTTTACGAAGTTTGAAGATTAATAATATCTTCAAACTTACTGCAGGTCTATAAACAGTTCTCGTGATAACACATAGGTAAATGTTGGGTCTGTGAGTTATAACTGATAGCGATAACGGCTATACCGGTAAACAAAATGATAAGTGCAATATTATCAATCTCCATTTATAAAAATTATCATTTGTGTATTTTTCCTCTGTGCATTCAAAAACTTTTTTTTTTAATTGGGACCTTGCTCCTTGCTTTCAACTGCATGGTCATAATATATCATGACGACGGGGTTTTACACTCCTTTTGCTGGAAACTCACAAAAATCTCGCCCCGGGCCGGATTCGAACCCGTAACCTCCAGATCTAAAGGACGAGGTGTTAACCTTTTCAACACGGAGGTTGGCGAGGCGAAGCGGAAATTTGTGAAACTCGAACATGTCGAAAAGTGTGAGAATCAGACTTGAACTACACGCTATGCTTGGACTATCATATTCTTGTGTTAATCACTTTCGTGATATCACAACTACTCAAACTCGCTTTACTAAAAAACTTTTTTTTTTTAAAAAAAATTGGGACCTTGCTCCTTGCTTTCAACTGCATGGTCATATGACGACGACGGGGTTTTACACTCCTTTTGCTGGAAACTCACAAAAATATCGCCCCCGGCCGGGATTCGAACCCGTAACCTCCAGATCTAAAGGACGAGGTGTTCACCTTTTCACCACGGAGGTTGGCGAGGCGATGCGGAAAATTTGTGGAACTCGAAACATGTCAAAAAGTGTGCGAATCAGACTTGAACTACACGCTATGCTTGAACTATCATATTCTTGTGTTAATCACTTTCGTGATATCACAACTACTCAAACTCGCTTTACTAAATCTATAGTAATCTCGCGAGGCACTGGTCTTCTCCCTGTTTAGCATCCCCCAACTAGACGTGGTGGAATAGTGCCTTAAACTGCCTTGCCTAACTCACTTGAGGACCCACCAGAACGGATTTTGCCTCATCGTTTTGTGCCTCTAATGGTTCGGAGGTGTTAACTTGACAGCCCACCAGAACGGTTTTAGTTGTTTTTGGTCTTTTCAAGTCACAATTTTCAAAAAGATGAAGAAAAATTTTCTACCCAAGCAAGATTCGAACCCAGGCCACCGTGCGTGCAAGCCTATAGACTTATAGAGCACTATACCCAACGGTGTCAACTGCAGGATTCAATAAACTGAAGACACACGACTTTCCTTCCACGAAAAGAAATCCAGGGCAAGGACTCTGAATGTTACAGACCTCTCTTTAAAATACATATTCATTAAAAAAAAAAAAAAAAAAAAAATCAAATTTCGCCACTGGCACACACAAGACTTTGGCTGAAACTTTGTATTTAGACTTTTAGACCCTAAATTAAACCATGTTTTAAGGTCCCAAAACATGTTTTGGTACTAAAAAATGACTATCGAAAATTTTGGGAGATTCTATTACTTTCCCTTCTATAGGATAAGGAAAGAAAAAAATAAGGCACTCGTATTTCAGACAAGTTAATATAAAATATATATTTCTCATAATTGATATTTTGTTAACGTAATACAAAAAGCTTAATGAATATTTAATTTAACATGGAATACACAAAAATTCATCATAAAATACCGGGATACTATAAATACATTGTAACACTAGTATACATCGGACAAAATCTATAAAACTACACTAACGGTACCAGATAGCACAGAAGAAGCCTTTTTATAAAGTCTCCAATATAATGGAATTAATTTACAAGACAGTGTTAATGGGTTTTTCAATACGCTAGTTTCAAAACATCACTGAAGTTAAGCAACGTTCAGCAAGGTGAAGATCTGATGGTGACCGTTTGAAATTGAACCATGCTGATTTTGGCTTTTCACGGACCGACCTAGCTGGGTGAGGTTAATTCGGATAGCAGGGCACCATTCCAGAGAGCATTCTCACTCTCTAGATCCTCAAATCTCCATTTCAACCATCGGAACCCAATCAGAGTGCACTTGAAAGGGAGATTTGGGGATTATGAGAGTGAGAAAGCTTCCTTGAGCCAGCGTCGATGGCACGTTGAATGAACCTCTTTTTGTCACTGAAGTTAAGCAACTTCCAACGAGGATAGGACTTGGATGGGTGACCATTCAAAACAAACCCTCGCGTTGCTGGCTAGTTTCCGGCCCCACTTAGGCTCGGTGAGGTTAATTTGAGTAGCTGGACTGTGAGTTTCCAGCGAATGGAGGGTAAAGCTGAGGGTCTCAATTGACAGAGGGTTGCAGGTAATAAAATAAATGGAACAAATTAGCACTTTAAAAAATCTTATTTTTAGTAAAGGGAACAAAGCATTGGTTTTAAATTTTCTCAAAATTTTGAAATCCTCAAGGTGCATTATCATGTAAAAAAAAGAAGAAAAATTTGCTAACATTAAAAATAAGTATCGTTTGCCAGCAAAAAAAAAAAAAAAAAAAAAAAAAAAAAAAAAAAAAAAAATCGTGCCATATGGACAAAAAACTTTTGTGTTCAATACACAGGAAGCTACACTAACTAATTAATTCTTAATTATTTAACCAACCTGCATGGCTGTATGGATTATATTTGCCTATGAAAAAAACACACCTGCATTAAATTATACTAAACATGTTTAGTTGTTTACGTATAAAAGTATGTTTAAATTAATTTATTATTATTTTTATGATTTAATATTCAATACAATAATGAGTTAGTGAGCATACTACGTATTTTAAAATAATTTCATGTTTCTTAATAGCTAAAATAATTTGGTACATGTTTATAGCAGTGGCCTTTGTTTTGTAAACTTGATTAATTAAAAATGTATTGTTCTTGACAAAAATTTCTTAATTCTTAAATTTTATTTATGTTCTTATCAACAAAAAACAAACAGAATAAAGGTTTACAAAAAAACATCTACAAAAATGCATGGATTAATTCTTGATGATTTGAATAAATAAAAATCTATGATTAACTACCAAAACCAAAACCCAACTGAGTGGAACATTTTGTCTGGCAACGTTTAATGCTCAACTCTTCCTTAAGAATCAAATGAGATAGAATCCCACTGACTGAAACATTGCTCCGCAACACTCTGCAACACTTGAATTCGAATCAAAATGAAGCGATATTTTGAAACAAAATATTGCACTAAGCGGGAAGCTGGCTTTCTCTAAACAATTGTAGGGGACACATGTCTTGAAAAATAGAGGTTGGAATTTAACATGGGCTGATTTTTGAAAGAGCAAATTTAAAAAAAATATCGAAATAAAAAACACTAAAAAAGGCTTTTTTGTTTTACTTAATAATTTATTTTCGAATGGCCATTTCATTTCCACTGACGATAACGTAACTGGCGAAATGTCAAATGGAAATGTGAAAATAAATAATTATTAAGTAAAACCAAAAAAGCCAAGCGTTTTTTTTATTATCTTAAATTGATTCGATGTATATTTGTTTTACCAAGAGTCGTGAATAATTATAAGTTTTTCCTGAACTTTATAAGAAATATAAGAACTTATATAATTTCTTTGTTAAGAAAATAGCTAACACAGTCAAGTAAATAGGCCTCATTTTAAATTGGCAAAACATTATAATATATAGGGTGTGAGAAAAGTCAAGGAACACCTGTGTATCTCCTGAACGAAAAGAGAAAAAAAAGGTTCTTTTCTTCTTTTGGGTTTAACACGTTCGTTACCGAACGGCCATATGTGGATGTTTTTGTGTTTTTCTGTGGGACCAAAACACACATGTGGCCGTTATCAAAATTTTAACGAGGGACCGGACATCCTTATATGGCCTTTTTGAGGTAGGTTGTTAGTATTAGAACAGATATAGGATCGATTCTTGTACAAATACGATGCCAAATATGCAAAAAAAATCATTTTGGTACCCAGGATGCAACAGCGACTTTACCGCCTGGTCCCTACGTAAAACTTGAAAAAATTGGCTTGGTAACGAACGTGTTAAAGTCGCTTTCAACAGCATGTTCAATAATTGTTCATATCACGACGGATTTATAACTTTCATTCGCTGGAAACTTACAAACCAGCTACTCAAAATTAATCTCACCCAGCCTGAGTGGGGCCGGGAATAGCGAGCATCACGAGGGTTCGAATTTGAATGGTCACCCATTCAAGTCCTAGCCTCGCGGGACGTTGCTTAACTTCAGTGACTGAATGAGAACTGGTGTGTTCAACGTGTCATCGACGCTGGCTAGTTTTCGTAGTTTTTTTTATTTTTTACAATAATACAGGAGAGAAAGAATATTTATCAAACAGACAAGAAAGCTTCATCTAAACCAGGGGTTCCCAAACTTCCGCAAGCCACGGACCACTTTTGAATTTCATAATTTTCCACGGACCACTAGCAGTAGGTACTTTCAATAAAAGTTAGAGGATTTTTTTTTGTAAGGACATTTGTTTTGTTTGTTTTTTTTTTTTTTTTTCTTTCTTTCTTTCTTTAGGGACCACCTCGCGGACCACTTGAAACCTTCTCGCGGACTTCCAGTGGTTCGCGGACCACAGTTTGGGAACCCCTGGTCTCAACCATCCACCTGAGGCAGTGTGGACAGAACTGAGGCGACATTGCCTCGGTCAATAGCAATAGCAATGCCCCGCACAATAGCAATACTCTTGTAGTTAGAATAGAATATACCTTGTTTATAATGCCGAGGTAAGACTGAAAAGTCCCTTTACTCCAGCAGTAGTTCTGTGAAGTGAAGCAACTTATTTTCAGGGACCACAACAGTTCATACAGGGAATCAGGTATTATTGCCTGTAGAGGCATACAACATACACTTAACACTGCGACCTAATGAGATCTAGGGCGCAAGTAGAAGACAAAATCGAGAACTTAAGTCATTGCTTAGCATCATAAAATTTCTGTAGGTTACTCTCAAGATGGTTGAAATAGAGCCAATATTGAAAGCATTTTATAAACTAACTTTAATTTAAAAATAATGGTAAAATTCAATGATTAAACCTTGAATGTGTGATAAAATCCCAAGAAGTTGTTCAAGATGTTATAATTGCACCCTTTTTAAAAGCATTTTCTAAACTATTTTTATTTTACAAATAAAATGGTAAATTTCGGTTCCTACAATAATCTCGAATATCTGATAAAATAAAATCCCTTGTTCACGATAATTAAAATTTCTTTTAAACTGGGGTAGGGTTCTAGGGTCCTAGGGTCCTAGGGTCTACTGGTGGGGGGTTGGGGCGGATAGTTGGGGTACTGGTAGCCACCAGGGCCGGGGTAGGTCATGTAACCTTGCATGGGGTACGCTGGAACAGAATAAGAGAAGAGTAGAGGATGAATTTGGTTAGATTTGTTATTATTATTATTGAATTCTTAAAAGGAGAATTTTATGTACAAACAATAATGATAAAAATTAAAATACAAAATTGAGAACAATATGAACAACAACAAAGAACGAACACAGTACTTCCGATTTCTAATATTAGAAATTCATCGGAAGTAAAAAGACACAATACTTCCGCTTTCTAATATTAGAAATTTCTCGGAAGTAATAAACAACATAGATAAATAAATACAGATGTCCTAACTAAAGGGAGGGGTTATTGCCTATGGCAATCTCTTCCAGCCCGTTCAACTTCATGGTTAAATCGATAAACAAAGGACTTATGGTCAATTATGTTCATGATTATATCGGTAATCAAATAGCTAATGGGCAATAAAGTTTATGATTAAACCAGTAATCAAATCGCTAAGGACCAATTAAGGTCATGGTTAAATCAGTATTCAAATTGCAAATGGTCGATTAAGTTCACAATTAAATCGGTCTGTTAGTGACACTTTTATTTATTTATTTACACTTTATTAATTGGACAAATATTATATTCAACACAAATAAATACAAATTAAAAATCAATATAAGAGAAGAATAAAGAAAAAATAAATAAATAAAAAAAAAAAATATATTTTTTTTATATAAAATGCCCTAACTAAAGGGCGGGGTTATTGCCTTTGGCAATCTCTTCCACCCTTTTATTCATACTTAGGCTTGGGAATAGCTTACCAGGGTTCTGCTGGGCGGGCATGGGGTTGGGAATAGCTTACCAGGGTTCTGCTGGGCGGGCATGGGGTTGGGAATAGCTTACCAGGGTTCTGCTGGGCGGGCATGGGGTTGGGAATAGCTTACCAGGGTTCTGCTGGGCGGGCATGGGGTTGGGAATAGCTTACCAGGGTTCTGCTGGGCGGGCATGGGGTTGGGAATAGCTTACCAGGGTTCTGCTGGGTGGGCATGGGGTTGGGAATAGCTTACCAGGGTTCTGCTGGGCGGGCATGGGGTTGGGAGTAGCTTACCAGGGTTCTGCTGGGCGGGCATGGGGTTGGGAATTGCTTACCAGGGTTCTGCTGGGCGGGCATGGGGTTGGGAATAGCTTACCAGGGTTCTGCTGGGCGGGCATGGGCTTGGGAATAGCTTACCAGGGTTCTGCTGGGAGGGCATGCGGTTGGGAATAGCTTACCAGGGTTCTGCTGGGCGGGCATGGGCTTGGGAATAGCTTACCAGGGTTCTGCTGGGAGGGCATGGGGTTGCGAATAGCTTACCAGGGTTCTGCTGGGCGGGCATGGGGTTGGCCGGGTAGCCGCCGGGCCCCGGCAGGGTGGCATAGGGGTTGTAGGTCTGCGGCATGGGGGCGGGCATGTACATGGGGTAGGGAGCCTGGGAGGGGGGAGCGTAGGGGAGGGGCATGCCCTGAGGCATGGTGGGGTACGGGGTGGAGGGGGGTTGCTGCTGGGGGGGAGGGGGGCGCGCGGGGGGCTCGCGCTTCGAGTCTGAAATGAGAGAGAGAGAGAAGGAAAATAATATTAATGGTATTGAGAAAAATAACACCACTGAAGTTAGGCAACGTCCAGCGAAGTAAAGGACGAAATTAATATAAAAAACAGAACCAAGAACTTAATTAATGACTTAGCGTCGGTTTTCCCCATCTAAGACAGTACGCAAATCGAGACTTAGCGCCACAGAGGTTTTATTCAAACCCTCGTGATGCTGGATATTCCTGGCCCCGCTCAGGCTGGGTGAGGGTAATTTGAGTATCTGGTTTGTGAGTTTCCAGCGAATGGAGGGTAAAGCCCGCGTAGTAATATTTTTTTATATATAAATTTAGTACCTTTTTTGACATTAATAGCCAAGGTTATTCCATAGAGCCATGAATTCTTGGTAGTCGCACTGGTAATCGAGTGGTTAACGCGCTAGTCTGGTAATCCAGGTAGCGTAGGGATCCGTTGGTTCGAATCCCACCCAATGCATTTTTCCTCATTCATTTGAGTTTGTGACCACATAATAATAAGACTTTGAGGGTTAGGTGGTAGAAAATGCTTTGAGCATTAACCTCGCCTGATGGTTACCTTCCACTAAAGAGTGTTATTATTAGTATTATACAGACCCTCTACTTCCAAACCACAAACCAATGTCTCGATATTCTCGAAGAGGGTATTTACTATAAGAGAAACCGACCTCAGTAGCTTGATCGATAAGGCGGCGGACTTGTAACCTGGAGGTCGGTGCTTCAAGTCCCGATTTCAGCGTAGATTTAGTATAGCGAGTTTGAGTAGTTGTGATATCACGAAAGTGATTAACACAAATATGATAACTTTTTACTTGACTACTTTACCTAGATAGTCCAGATCGCAGAAGTCACTGTAATCTGAACATTCCACAGAGCAGCGGGAAAGAGAGAGATAATGAAAGTCAAATAAATGTGTTTCTTAATGTTATTACATCACAATTTTAGTAGGTAGCGCAGAATTATAGGACATTACCCTATCTTGGTTATTCTAATATCTTATTTTTCCCTATAATCCCGCCACTGATCGCTGCTCACATTAAAGGAGCTACTCATTTTTCCTCACTAGGTATGTATGAGTGGACCCCGAACACCCAAGTACAGAGCGGAAAAAAATCCTGCCCCCCCGGGGATCGAACCCAGGTCACTGTGTGTGCAATGCCTAGCGCGCTAACTCACTCCGCCACGGTGACTACAAATGAAGGTGAAATAATAACTATACAGGGTGGACCAAAAATCTGGTATTCCGAATATCTTTGAAGTGGCTTTCTGAGAATGTATGAAATTTTGCGTAATTAACCGGGATAATTATAGTACTTGTTCCTTTGCCTTGGATATCTTGTTTCTAGGAAAATAAACTCGCTCTAAGAGAAACCTGCACATGCTAGAATAAAATTTTCAGTCTCTTGAGTCTCTTATTATTATTATTATTATTATTAAATTCGTTATGAGATAATAAGACATGTAAAGTACAAATAATGATAACAAATAAAAATAAAAAGGAAAAAAATAGGTAAATATTGACCCAGCACCTAATTGGGAAGTATTGTGTCACTTCTCGCCCATCAGAGGGGAGGCATACTACGAGATGGGCAGGCTACAACACAGACCTCAATAGCTCCTGTTTCATTGCTACGAAATAAAAACAGCTGTGAAACACTCATCTTTTCTTTCTTTTTTAATATTTACAGACATATGTCCTAACTAAAGGGCGGGGTTATTGCCCATGGCAATCTTGTACTTCTAGGTATGACTGTATATGAAAGATAACATGGTACAGTGGTGCACCGCACTCACCCTGATGGTTGGAGGGGGCTGTGGGCAGGCCGACAGGTCCCCGACTCAGATCCTGCGTCAGATCTCTCATCAGCTCCTCTTTCTCTGTCTTGCGGGCGAAACAGAAGTCATTGATCTTGTTCTGGAACACCACCAGCAGCTCTGTCAGGTCGTTGTAGAACTTGCCTCCCTCCTGGAATACATAAAAGATGAAGATAACAAATAAAAGATAAAGATAAAAAAGATAAAGATTCTCTGTCTTGCGGGCGAAGCAGAAATCATTGATCTTGTTCTGGAACACCACCAGCAGCTCTGTCAGGTCGTTGTAGAACTTGCCTCCCTCCTGGAATACATAAAAGATGAAGATAACAAATAAAAGATAAAGATAAAAAAGATAAAGATTCTCTGTCTTGCGGGCGAAGCAGAAGTCATTGATCTTGTTCTGGAACACCACCAGCAGCTCTGTCAGGTCGTTGTAGAACTTGCCTCCCTCCTGGAATACATAAAAGATGAAGATAACAAATAAAAGATAAAGATAAAAAAGATAAAGATTCTCTGTCTTGCGGGCGAAGCAGAAATCATTTATCTTGTTCTGGAACACCACCAGCAGCTCTGTCAGGTCGTTGTAGAACTTGCCTCCCTCCTGGAATACATAAAAGATGAAGATAACAAATAAAAGATAAAGATAACAATGATGAAGATAACAAATAAAAGATAAAGATAACAAATAAAAGATAAAGATAAAAAAGATAAAGATTCTCTGTCTTGCGGGCGAAGCAGAAGTCATTGATCTTGTTCTGGAACACCACCAGCAGCTCTGTCAGGTCGTTGTAGAACTTGCCTCCCTCCTGGAATACATAAAAGATGAAGATAACAAATAAAAGATAAAGATAACAATGATGAAGATAACAAATAAAAGATAAAGATAATAAATAAAAGATAAAGATAAAAAAGATAAAGATTCTCTGTCTTGCGGGCGAAGCAGAAATCATTGATCTTGTTCTGGAACACCACCAGCAGCTCTGTCAGGTCGTTGTAGAACTTGCCTCCCTCCTGGAATACATAAAAGATGAAGATAACAAATAAAAGATAAAGATAACAATGATGAAGATAACAAATAAAAGATAAAGATAATAAATAAAAGATAAAGATAAAAAAGATAAAGATTCTCTGTCTTGCGGGCGAAGCAGAAATCATTGATCTTGTTCTGGAACACCACCAGCAGCTCTGTCAGGTCGTTGTAGAACTTGCCTCCCTCCTGGAATACATAAAAGATGAAGATAACAAATAAAAGATAAAGATAACAATGATGAAGATAACAAATAAAAGATAAAGATAATAAATAAAAGATAAAGATAAAAAAGATAAAGATTCTCTGTCTTGCGGGCGAAGCAGAAATCATTGATCTTGTTCTGGAACACCACCAGCAGCTCTGTCAGGTCGTTGTAGAACTTGCCTCCCTCCTGGAATACATAAGAGATAAAGATAACGAATAAGATAACAACACTGAGATCATATAACATAGTGAGAACCCGCGATGTATCAAGATTTGCGTACAGTAGGGACCATCAGCTGATTTCAAAATCAGTGCCGGAGTTGTAGTAATTTTTCTTTGGTGAAGGAGTGGGTACTACCTAAATCTTCTAAAATTATATTTTTACTTTCTTCATACTTACCTATTAGTTATTTTTGTCTTTGCATCCTCTTTAACTTTCCTAATTTTCTACTTTTTATGTAGTAAAATAAGATTTGGTATCTGAAGTTAAAATTAAGGACGTTTAGATATCCGCCACTGCATGAGGTAAACAAAAAAGTGAAATAAATTGAACCAATCAGAGGCCGGGATTTGTTGAAAGAAGGACCATTAGCTGTTCAAAGTTGGACGCACAAATTTATTCAATTCGAGATAAGTAAGGTTCCCTCTCAGATCTCATTGGATAACAATGATACAGGTTTTCTGTCTTTCACGCGAAGTAGAAATCGTTGATCTTGTTCTGGAACACCACCTCTGTCAGGTCGTTGTAAACTTGTAACCTGGAGGTCGGTGGTTCAAGTCTCGATTTCAGCGTAGATTTAGCAAAGCGAGTTTGAGTAGTTGTGATATCGCGAAAATGATTAACATAAGAATGATAGTTTTTTTGCCTTTAGTACTGTTTATAGTTCTGAATGTCCACTAGTAGCTCTATCAGGTCCTACAATGAGAAAAAAAAGGATGGATATTTTTTTTTTTTACAGAAAAGAAATATGCCTCCTTTCTGATTGGCGAGAAGTGACACAATACTTCGCATTTAGGTACTGGGTCAATAGGTACCCCTTAAAAACAACTATAACCAAATTTTGAAAACATTTTTTTATTTTTTTGTTGGCGCCGGGGTTCGAACGAGGGACCTTCCGCATGGCAAGCGAGTGCCTAACCACTGAGTTCATCGTGCGCTCAAACTGTTTTCTTCTCCTTCTGCTTAATATTTATTTATTTTAACATTTTAAACATTTTGTTTATTTTTTTTTTATTATTTTTTTTAATGAATATTTATTTAAAGAGAGGTCTGTAAAATTCAGAGTCCTTGCCCCTTTGTTTATTTATTTACAATATTAAATTTTTACAAAGGTTCTTTTCCTCAGCTAATGATAAAAGCTTCTAAGAAATATTTCACCTGTAAATGTTTCTGCAGGTCCATGAAGGCGTCATTCTTCTCTCTTTTTCTGCTTATTATTTTACCTGTAAATGTTTCTGCAGGTCCTTGTAGAGCTTATTATTTTACCTGTAAATGTTTCTGCAGGTCCATGAAGGCGTCATTCTTCTCTCTTTTTCTGCTTATTATTTTACCTGTAAATGTTTCTGCAGGTCCTTGTAGAGCTTATTATTTTACCTGTAAATGTTTCTGCAGGTCCTTGTAGAGCTTATTATTTTACCTGTAAATGTTTCTGCAGGTCCATGAAGGCGTCATACCCTGCCGCCAGCTCCTTCAGCATACTCTCCCTCTGCAGGCCCGGGCTCCCGCCCCCCGCCTTCTCCGCGCAGAACTCCGAGTTCCTCGCCTGGATCTGAGAGAGCAGCACTTCCTGGGCCTCAACGCTTTCTCGCACTTGCTTCTGCAGACTTCCGTACGTGTCCTGGGGGAGAACAGAAGTGGATTTCTTTGTTATCGATTCAACTAGTTCGACATCTGGATTCACACAGTGCCGCCTTTACCACTGAGC
The DNA here is from genome assembly GCA_024516035.1 of Bactericera cockerelli. Lineage (NCBI taxonomy): Eukaryota > Metazoa > Arthropoda > Insecta > Hemiptera > Triozidae > Bactericera > Bactericera cockerelli. The sequence continues at coordinate 1,590,671 of CM044961.1, read as the reverse complement.
TACCGGGACAGACTGAGAACAATGTGAGACTAGGGGCGAAATTCATAGACAAAATCGATAACTTAAGTTAATGCTTAGCATCGGTTTTCTCCATCAAAAACAGTATGCAATACGAAACTTATCACCACACAGGTATTACAAAAACGTCTCTGAATTCCGCCCTAGGATTCATTGTCATCTGAACTAATTCACAGCCACAAGTGTGGATATAAAACGTGTTTAAATTTCTTTATACAATCTGCGTTGTTGTTGTTGTTGTTGTAGCCAGCTTGACTACAACTGCCAGCTTGGCTACAGCCGGAGGGGTGAGTGATGGTCTCCAGACAACTTTATTTCAAAGTTGTCTCGTCCTGAACCACATATTTCTATGTGCGATCAACCAACATGACGACTTGGACTTTTCTTTATAAGCCATTAAACCCTTAGGAAACTGCAAGATAGCCTGGCTTGTAAGGGTTGGCTAGTCTGTTCTCTGTTTATAGTCCTCAAGCGAGACACTGGTCTTCTCCCTGTTCAACGTCCCCCAGCCAGCCAGGGAATTCTAATAGCATTGAGCTAGACTAGCCACATACCTGCAGTGCTTCAGTAGCCAAGGATTCTGTCACAGCTCCATCCTCTATCAAAGCCTTCATGAATTTCTCCTTCATATCTAGCTGGGAATTCTAATAGCATTGAGCTAGACTAGCCACATACCTGCAGTGCTTCAGTAGCCAAGGATTCTGTCACAGCTCCATCCTCTATCAAAGCCTTCATGAATTTCTCCTTCATATCTAGCTGGGAATTCTAGTAGCATTGAGCTAGACTAGCCACATACCTGCAGTGCTTCAGTAGCCAAGGATTCTGTCACAGCTCCATTCTCTATCAAAGCCTTCATGAATTTCTCCTTCATATCTAGCTGGGAATTCTAATAGCATTGAGCTAGACTAGCCACATACCTGCAGTGCTTCAGTAGCCAAGGATTCTGTCACAGCTCCATCCTCTATCAAAGCCTTCATGAATTTCTCCTTCATGTCTAGCTGGGAATTCTAATAGCATTGAGCTAGACTAGCCACATACCTGCAGTGCTTCAGTAGCCAAGGATTCTGTCACAGCTCCATCCTCTATCAAAGCCTTCATGTCTAGCTGGGAATTCTAGTAGCATTGAGCTAGACTAGCCACATACCTGCAGAGCTTCAGTAGCCAAGGATTCTGTCACAGCTCCATCCTCTATCAAAGCCTTCATGAATTTCTCCTTCATATCTAGCTGGGAATTCTAATAGCATTGAGCTAGACTAGCCACATACCTGCAGTGCTTCAGTAGCCAAGGATTCTGTCACAGCTCCATCCTCTATCAAAGCCTTCATGTCTAGCTGGGAATTCTAGTAGCATTGAGCTAGACTAGCCACATACCTGCAGAGCTTCAGTAGCCAAGGATTCTGTCACAGCTCCATCCTCTATCAAAGCCTTCATGAATTTCTCCTTCATGTCTAGCTGGGAATTCTAGTAGCATTGAGCTAGACTAGCCACATACCTGCAGTGCTTCAGTAGCCAAGGATTCTGTCACAGCTCCATCCTCTATCAAAGCCTTCATGAATTTCTCCTTCATGTCCAGCTGGGAATTCTTCAGTTCGGATTCTATGACGTCACGCGTAGCTTTGATTGTTTCTACCTGATGGCCAGAGAGAGTAAGTAAGTTGATTTAAATGGATTTTTTTCTTGAAAAAATATTGTGCCCTTTAGATAATAAAAAAAAATATTTGTCTATCCCGGTAGCTCAGTGGTAAAGGTGACTCTGTAAATCCAGATTCCAGAGGTCGTTCCTGTTTATATTTATATTGACAATTTTGTATTTAAATTTTTACCATTATTTCTTTGTATATAATATGTTCTTCTAAGAAAAAGTTTCATAATAATAATAACATTATCGCCTTATTTATACTACCCGATTTAGACTACTAAAGTCCCATTATTCCAGCAGTACGCCCAAGACATATTATTACGTGGTAAAAATCCCAAATGGGAGGATAACTTGTCATGTCCCGGTTGGGTTTCGAATCCACGACCTCTGGAATCCCTGGATTCACAGAGTGCCGCCTTTACCACTTAGCTACCGGGACAGATAATAATAATAATAATAACTAGGAAAATAATAATAATAAAATCGTGCACTGGTAGTCAAGTGGTTAACGCGCTAGTCTGGTCATCCAGGTAGCGTAGGGATCCGTTGGTTCGCATCCCACCCAGTGCATGAATTTTTCCTCATTAATTTGAGTTTGTGACCACATAATAATAAGACTCTTGAGGGTTAGGTGGTAGAAAATGGTTTGAGCATTAACCTCGCCTGGTGGGGTTACCTTCCACTAAAGAGAGTTATTATGAAGGAGATACTTGTATTTTCATTTACAGTTTTTCTTAGTTTATGTGAGGAGTAAATTCATACTTTCTCACATAAACTTGGACAATAAGTATTGAAATTAACTGGGGGGAAAAAAAAAAAAAAAAAAAAAAATATTATTATTATTATTAGCAAAAGCCATACTCACCTCTTCCATGAGTTGGCGCAGCTGCCTGGCGGCGCTACAGTTGGTGGCATTGCCGCCTCCCCCCACAGAGGGGAGAGCCTGCACTATGGAGGCATGGCCTTGGCTCAGGAGGGAGATGCTCCGGCGATGCTTCTCGAAGCTCTCTCGTACCACCTGGGAAGAGAAATGGAATTCAGTACAATTAGTTACAGTACAGTTCAGTACATTAAAAGGGAATTGGATGAGAAGGAGATTGGAGGGAGAGGTGTGTGTGTGTGTAAGAGATAGAAAGAAGAGAGAAACAGTATTTATTTAATTTTAAATTAAATTGATTTTATTTTAATTTGTAGCTCGTGATTGGACCGATTGGTCACATGATGCTGTTTCTCTCCATTACGGGTTCGAAACCCAGACGACACATGACAAGTTATACTTCCATTTGGGATTTGACCACATAATAATATGTCTTGGGCTTAATGCTGATTTTTTTTTTTTTTTTTTTTAATCTACGGAGTTGAGGCTCCATTGTATACATTAAAAAATAAAATAAAAATCTTAACGCTCTACAATAATGGGATTAATTAGTCCTACTCGGGTAGTACAAATGGTAGTCAAGTCAATTAGTGGTTAAGGCGCTAGTCTGGTAATCCAGGTAGCATAGGGATCCGTTGGTTCAAATCCCACCCAATGTATGCATTTCTACTCATTTATTTGAGTTTTTAACCACATAATAATAAGACTCTGAGCGTTAGGTGGTAGAAAATACTGTAAGCATTAACCTCGCCTGATGGTTAGCTTCCACTAAAGAGTATTATGATTATAATCAAATCCATAAATTTTAGTACATTTAGCCCAATTTTCCAAAAAATATATAGATTTGATTTGATTCGTCATTGCTACTATTTGGTCCATTAGGGCGGAATTAATAGACGTTTTTGTAATACCTCTGTGGCGCTAGTCACGGATTGCGTACTGTGTAAGATAGGGAAAACCGACACTTACCAACGACTTAAGTTATTAATGTTGCCTATTAATTCCGCCCTGAGAATTGAAAAATTACATAGTTGAATTGTATTATTATTATTATGAATAAGGTGGTATTATCATTACCTTGTCAGCGTTGATGGCATTGTTGATGATGAAGGGGATATTATTATCATTACCTTGTCAGCGTTGATGACATTGTTGATGATGAAGGGGATATTATTATTATTACCTTGTCAGCGTTGATGGCATTGTTGATGATGAAGGGGATATTATTATTATTACCTTGTCAGCGTTGATGGCATTGTTGATGATGAAGGGGATATTATTATTATTACCTTGTCAGCGTTGATGGCATTGTTGATGATGAAGGGGATATTATTATCATTACCTTGTCAGCGTTGATGGCATTGTTGATGATGAAGGGGATATTATTATTATTACCTTGTCAGCGTTGATGGCATTGTTGATGATCTCGACATTATTATTACCTTGTCAGCGTTGATGGCATTGTTGATGATGAAGGGGATATTATTATCATTACCTTGTCAGCGTTGATGGCATTGTTGATGATCTCGACATTATTATTACCTTGTCAGCGTTGATGGCATTGTTGATGATGAAGGGGATATTATTATCATTATCTTGTCAGCGTTGATGGCATTGTTGATGATCTCGCTATTATTATTACCTTGTCAGCGTTGATGGCATTGTTGATGATCTCGCTATTATCATTACCTTGTCAGCGTTGATGGCATTGTTGATGATCTCGCTATTATTATTACCTTGTCAGCGTTGATGGCATTGTTGATGATCTCGCTATTATTATTACCTTGTCAGCGTTGATGGCATTGTTGATGATCTCGCTATTATCATTACCTTGTCAGCGTTGATGGCATTGTTGATGATCTCGCTATTATCATTACCTTGTCAGCGTTGATGGCATTGTTGATGATCTCGCTATTATTATTACCTTGTCAGCGTTGATGGCATTGTTGATGATCTCGATATTATTATTATTACCTTGTCAGCGTTGATGGCATTGTTGATGATCTCGACATTATTATTATTACCTTGTCAGCGTTGATGGCATTGTTGATGATCTCGATATTATTATTATTACCTTGTCAGCGTTGATGGCATTGTTGATGATCTCGACATTATCATTACCTTGTCAGCGTTGATGGCATTGTTGATGATCTCGCTATTATTATTACCTTGTCAGCGTTGATGGCATTGTTGATGATCTCGATATTATTATTATTACCTTGTCAGCGTTGATGGCATTGTTGATGATCTCGATATTATTATTATTACCTTGTCAGCGTTGATGGCATTGTTGATGATCTCGATATTATTATTATTACCTTGTCAGCGTTGATGGCATTGTTGATGATGAAGGGGATATTATTATTATTACCTTGTCAGCGTTGATGGCATTGTTGATGATGAAGGGGATATTATTATTATTACCTTGTCAGCGTTGATGGCATTGTTGATGATGAAGGGGATATTATTATCATTACCTTGTCAGCGTTGATGGCATTGTTGATGATCTCGCGGTACTTGGCCAGGTTGACGCGGAAGGTGTCTGTGAGCTGAGAGGAGGGGGTGCGGGTCCAGCGCTCCTTGAATTGAGATCTGGAGAGTAAAATGAAGATTTTTTTTTTTAATTTGGTAGAATATAAATAAAAAACTAGGATTAGTTAGGGAAATAATTGTAAATTAGTTAGAACAGGGCAATTAAGCCCGTTTATTGTTTAAATAAATAAATAAAATAAATAGTTATTTGTGTGTAAAGGAGACTCTTAGAAATGCTGCGCTACCCACAAAAATTGTGAAGAGGCCTTGTGCTTTACCATAAATAAAATCATACATATTTTTAAGTTTTTTTTTTAAATTTATTGTTATTAATTTTGTATAAAAAATAAAGTTTAATATAAATAAATAATGTTAGGTATGTGTTGAAGATAGATGTGGTGTATTCCAAATTTAGACAAAGCTGGCTTTAAAGATGGAAATGAATGGACTTATTTTTAATAAATTATAATTTCCATGTTTGATTTGTAAAAAAAAAAAAAAAATGTTAGGTGAATGTAATTTTATATAAAACTAGGATTCTTTAAATAAAATTACTGTACCTAACATTACTTTGGATTTCTAATATGAACCTAATAACAAATAATAAATAAATAAAACTGACCTCAGCTGGTCATCCGAGGTGTTCTCCTCGTTGATCATACGGTCACACTCGTTCAGAATCTCCGTGTTGCGTTGAAGCAGATCAGGCAGCTCCCGAATCAGACTCTCCAGCTTTTGAATGCCTGAGGTTGAAAAACATAGATATAAGGATACATAGGAGTATGTACATTGTACAAGGATAAATCTACATCTACCGTCCCGTAGTATGCCTCCCCTTTGATTTCAATTCAATTCAATTCAAATATTTCTTGTGATATTTATACATAAACATTTTACACAATTTACAATAATATTTTTACCTACATAAAAAAAAACACTAACATTAGTTACACCTGTCTAACTTAATATCTAGCTATCTCCTTATTCAGAACTGGGGAAGTTAATAATGATAGGATAAATAGTTATACATTGATTTGTTCAAGCAAAGTTATAAAAGATGCAAGTGAAATAGTAAGGTCTATATTGTTCTGATAGTCGTTGTACAGTTGCATTGCTCTGTTGATGGGATAATTCTGAGTGAGAAGTAAGAGGTACTTTAAAAGTTTTAAATTGAGAATTTCTTGTTCTTTCAGATCTCAAGTTGAAAAAAAAAAGCGAGCCAGGCTGTTTCTTTCTTTGTATTGGTCACCTCGGCCGAGGTGTTCGATAAACATCATTAGTTCGGGACTCCGTTGTGGCCGCTTACATTATTTTAGATTATTTTACGAGGTGCTGGCTCTACTCCAGGGTCCAGGACACAGGCCTCCGTTGTGTTTGCACACTAACACCCGTATTTATGAACAGCGAATTTTGTCTGACCACTGTCTCAAGCAAGGTATTGGCCAATAAAATGAGGTAGACTTAAATAAAACAAATAATGCAAAAGAGAGAGAAAAGAAAATATTAAAGGAAATCATGTTTCAGACCATGCTCTCAAACGGTGTTTTCTGTTCATAAATACGGCTGTAACTCTCACCTCCATTCTGAATGACGGTCTGGGACTTGTCCTGCAGGGAGGAAGGCAGCTGAGTGCCCTGAGTGTCCTCCAGGGAGGCAGGCAGGTTGAGGCTGGACAGGACTGTGTTGAGCAGCTGGGTGCTCTCCCGTAGCTTGGCTATCTCTCCGTTCACGATGTCGCTCTTCTTCTGCTCGAAGCCTGGGGAGAGCAAAATAATTTTTTTTTAAATATATATATAATTGACGGTTCCCATGGGGACCCAATATACAAAGTAATGAAATACAAAAATTTAACATTAAAAACATTAAAATTATTTAAAAAAAAAAAAATAAAAAAAAAATAATAATAATATATTAAAATACAAATGGTATAATAATGTTCTGAACCTTTTTTAATTATTATTCTACCAACAATTTTATTGTATTATGCTTATTATTGCCAACCTTTGTAAAACATTTTATGTAAATACAAATAAATAAATATTAAAAATTGCTTCTTCTGCTCGAAGCGGGGGTAGAGAAGTGAAAATATAGATAAATAAGTGAGTGTTCTTTACTTCTTCTACTCGAAGCCTGGGGGTGGGGTAGAGCATTGAAAATATAGATAAATTTAAAATAAGACTACACAAATTTTGTGGTTGGATGGAAGAGCTCAAAAATTGATAATCCTTACACATTTAAAAAAATTAGTATTCTTTGTGGCTGTAATAACAGTCGGATAAAAGAGAACCGGATATAAGAGATATTTTTTTTTAATATGTTCAAACGCAACTTGGTGCTGTTGCAATTACATAAACTTGGATTCTGTGGGTTAAGGATTATTACATGAAGTTTTACTATATTTTTTAATAATCTATAATGTATCTATTAGGGAGTGTCTGTTTACAATACCACAGCCCAAACGGTAACAGATTTCAAAAATTTCATGAGAATCGACCCCCCCAAACCGTTATCGCTTTGCCCAGAAAAATTATAAAAAGTTCAAAAAAAACATGACTGTCCAACATTACGGCCATACCTTAGTTCATTTGAAATTTAGTCCCGTTGCGAAACGGGACTAAACGGTATGACCACATAATACTAAGACTAATAAGTTAGGTGGTAGAAAATTTAATGCTATAAGCATCAAACGGCTAATAATAATAATAAATGAAGAAAAAAGCCCCTCACCCGCCATACTCTGATGGATCACCATGGGAACGAGAAACTCGAACAGGTCCGTCGGTTTGGCCGAAAACTTCGTGGGCAGCGGCTGACTCTTGGCGAGGGCGGCCTTGCTCACGGGCTCCAGGGACTTCACGTCCGGTATTCTCTCGTGGTAGATGAAGTCGTTGTCCTTGAGGGCCTCGGCCAGATGGCGGCCGGCGCGGCCCGCAAGGTCCTCGCAGAGCTGAGGGCGGCCGGAGCGCGTCTGGGCCTCGCTGAACAGAGCCGTGGCACTCTGAGGGGAGGGCGAGGAATTGTTTATTTAGAATTTATTTAAAAAATTTTTTTTTTGATTATTAACTCACCTCAATTGCAAAACCAAAACTGACTCTCTCTCTCTTACTGAACCATTTCTTCATCCATTCTACTCTTCTTTATACTATACCTTCATTAACAAATATTTTGTCTTTTATATTCAATTTTAGCTTTACAAGAATCTATGGCTCTTATTATTATTATATTATTAATAATTTGTACAAAAAATACCTTGGTTGATTGAAATAGCTCACTATATGAATAACTCAAAGTACCAGCGAGAATAGGACTTGAGTGAGTGGGTTTTTATTTTTATTTCCGAACATTGGCCATAACGAGCAAAGTGGGAGTGCCAGTATTTAAAGCCTATGGCGCAGTGGCCAACTCCGCAGTTGCAGATAGAATACTGCCACTTGCACTCGGCTCGTGACGGCCAACGCGAGTGTGGGCAAGTGCGGCGGAGCAAAGATACAGTGGACTTGGATGGGTGATCATGACTATTCAAATTTGAAACCTCTTGATGCTGTCTGAGGTTACTGTGAGTAGCTGGTTTGTGATTTTACACCACCGTCGTGTCCTGATATGAACATGCGGTTGCAAGCGACGGTAAAAAGAAAAGAAAAATAGTCACACCAATATGAAAGTGGTCTATTGAGATCCTGCGCTGATCTAATCAGTCAAATTAAGTCACTCAATCTATTTTCCTTCAGTCGCGCAATCACCGATAATATATCAATTCAAATCACGTCGCGCAATCTTCTACCTGCAGTCGCGCACTCTCATTAAATAATGTCGCGCAATCTCCTCCCTAATGTATCAACTCACATTACGTCGCGCAATCTTCTCACCTGTAGTCACACAATCTCCTCCTATTAAATAATGTCACGCAATCTCCTTCCTTATGACTCAACTCAAATAACGTCGCGCAATCTTCTACCTGCAGTCACGCAATCTCCTCCCTAATATCTCAACGCAAATAATGTCGCGCAATCTCCGCCCTAATGCTTCAACTCAAATTACATCGCGCAATCTCCTCCCTAATTCCTCAACTCAAATAACGTCGCGCAATCTCCTCCCTAATATATCTCCTCAAATTACGTCGCGCAATCTCCTCCCTAATATATCTCCTCAAATTACGTCGCGCAATCTCCTCCCTAATATATCTCCTCAACTAACGTCGCGCAATCTCCTCCCTAATATCTCAACTCAACTAACGTCGCGCAATCTCCTCCCTAATATCTCAACTCAACTAACGTCGCGCAATCTCCTCCCTAATATATCTCCTCAACTAACGTCGCGCAATCTCCTCCCTAATATCTCAACTCAACTAACGTCGCGCAATCTCCTCCCTAATATCTCAACTCAACTAACGTCGCGCAACCTCCTCCCTAATGCCTCAACTCAACTAACGTCGCGCAATCGCCTCACCTGGAGTCGCGCAATCTCCTCCCCGATCTCCTTGGCCGCCTTGCACACGAGCGCCTGGTAGTACTGCGTCTGCGCGTGGAAGGCGGCCTGCTTCCCGCACACCAGCGCCGCCCACTCCCGCTCCCACATCTGCTTGACGGAGTCCTTGCTCATCAGCTTGATGGCCTCTGCGTACAGCTCCTCCGCCTGGGCGCACAGCTTGGCCAGGATGGCGTCTTTCATGCGGTCTGGGGATTATGAAGATGAGATTTTTTTTTAATATTTTTTTTTAAATATTTTAAACGTTTTTTTTCATTTTTTTTTTTTTTTTTTTTTTTTTTTTTTGATTTATTTAATGTGGCAGGATTCTCAATTTTTGAGCTCTTCCGTCCAACCACAAAATTTATGTAGTCTTATTCTAAAGGTTTTAAGAATTTGATTACACAGGATTTAAATATTTTAAACATTTTATTTATTTATTGACAATTTCGGATTTTTACAAAGGTTCTTTTCCTAAGCTAATGATAAAAGCTTTTAAGAAAAGATATGATAAAGATAATTATTTGTTTGTATATATAAAAAAAAAATGTTTTAAGTCTGATAATTATTATTATTGTGTATAAGTGTTATCATGTATTGGTAGTCAAGTGGATAAGGTGCTGGACTGGTAATCCAGGTAGTATAGGAATATGAATCTGTTGGTTTGGGTCTCACTCAACAAATGAATTTTTCCTCATTAATTTGAGTATGACCACCTAATACCAAGACTAATAAGTTAGGTAGTAAAAAATTTAATGCTTTAAGCATTAACCTTGTCTGGTGGTTACCTTCCACTAAAGAATATTATAATTATTTTTCATGTCACAGAAAAAAAGTGTGATTAAGATTGCCTTAACAAAATTAACATTTTCTCTCAAAATTTGAATGCAAAATGTTGCCAAGGAATGTTTCAGCCAGAATTCGATCTTATGTGTCGGTCAGAAACATATTGAATGGTTTCTAAACAAAATTTAGCACCCTGTGGGATCTAGGCCTTCTGGTATATTTTTTTGGAATTTAGCTGGAGAATCTGTAAGGTCCACTTACCATGCACGGCTTTGTACACAAAGACCTCCTGGTACTTAAGCTGGAGAATCTGTAAGGTCCACTTACCATGCACGGCTTTGTACACAAAGGCCTCCTGGTGCTTTAGCTGGAGAATCTGTAAGGTCCACTTACCATGCACAGCTTTGTACACAAAGGCCTCCTGGTACTTTAGCTGGAGAATCTGTAAGGTCCACTTACCATGTACGGCTTTGTACACAAAGGCCTCCTGGTGCTTTAGCTGGAGAATCTGTAAGGTCCACTTACCATGTACGGCTTTGTACACAAAGGCCTCCTGGTACTTTAGCTGGAGAATCTGTAAGGTCCACTTACCATGTACGGCTTTGTACACAAAGGCCTCCTGGGCCTGAGCTAGCATCAGCGTAGACAGAGCAGCAAGAGTGTCCGCATTCATGTCTGGGGTGGGGTCCTGCTGGATAGCTGGCACTACGGCACCCTGTAGAAGAGAGTGAATTGTTATACAGGGTCTACCAAAAGCAAAAAACGGCCACTCGAAATGGTTAGACAACGGATTTAAATTTAGAAAAATGCTAAAACAAGTGTACCATTATATCAAGGGGGAAACATTTTCTACTGGGTTTGGTTTTTTTTTTTTAAATTTTATCCAAGGTCGCCGGGTTAACTTTGGAATCTTAAATGTACCATCCTGTTTGTAATACATTTCTGAAAAGAACTTGACATATTGACATAAGGAGGTCGTTAAGACAATTAAGAGAAACAGGGTCGGAGATATTGAACATTTCATTTCAGAGGTTTCAGTATTTTTTTATTCATATAAATTACTGAAACTTCTGAAATGAATTATGGCTAGTGGCCATAAATATGTGTTATTCAACCTAAAAATCAGCATATAAGATGATTGTCTTTTTCTAGTTAGATAAACAATTATTCTAGTCTAGAAAAGAAACACCATCATATTTTAATTTAATATATTTTAATGGAAAGAGATGTTTTAGAAAACATTCAACATGAAATTTTAACAAAAGAATATGAACATATAGAAGAATGGTTCAAAAAAGAAATCAATTTACAAGCGAAAAACATGAATATTGTCCATATTAATGTTAGGAGTTTAAATATTGATAAATGGAATCAACTTAAAGTTTATTTAAGAAACTTTATAAAAATTGATATTTTAATTCTCACAGAGATATCATTAAAAGAAGAACAAATGGATTTATTTAAAATAAAAAACTTCAAGGTATACTCATATCACAGAAATAATAAAAAAGGAGGTGGTATTGCTGTTTACATCAAAGACAATATCCAAGCTTCTGAAGTCAGAAATATTCAATTCAAAGCTTCTGAAAATATTGAAATAAAATTAGAAAAAGTTAACATGATATTAAATGCAGTTTATAGACCACCGAAAATGAATGTAAAAGAATTTATAAATGAATTGAAAAATTGGATAAAACACAAGGACATAAAGACCAAAGAGTTATTAATAATCGGTGATATAAACATTAATACTTTAGAAGAAACAGCAAACAAACGAGAATACATTGATTTATTATCTAGTTTTGGAATACTAAATTCAATTCAAATAACTACAAGAGAAGAAATTTTAAATGGAAAAATTGTACGTTCATGTTTAGATCACATAAATATCAGATCGAAACAAAGCATTAAAGCAGGGGTCATCAAAGAAAAAATAGCAGACCATTATTTTACATTTGTACAGATCAAAAAGGATAAAATAGACGACGAAAATAGAATAATAAATATTAATATCATAGACGAAGATAAAATGAAAAGTTTAATAGAAGATTATAATTGGAATCAATTATTAAATGTAGATAAATCTGCAGAAATATTATACCGTGACATAGTAAATACCTTTGAATTATTATACCAAGAAGCAAAAAAATGTATAAAAATAAAAAAGAAATATGAAGGAAATACTTGGATAAATAAAGAAATCCGAGATGATATTAAAATGAAAAACCATTTGTGGAAATGTGCAAAAGCAAATCCAGGAAGTGCCTATTATTTGAAACAATATCAACAATTTAGAAATAGATTAAATAACAAAATAACTCAGGCCAAAAGAAAAGAAAATAACTCTAAATTTAGCAATGTTAAAGGAGATATGAAATTGACTTGGAAATTAATAAACGAAGTAACCAGTAAACATAAAATCAACGTAGAGAATACAATAAAAAATAATTTTAAAAATTCTGGACTAAGTTTGGAAATAATAGCGGATAATTTTAACAATAATTTTAAAAATGAAATAATGGAAATCAAAAACAAAAAACAAACTCTGAATGCATCTTTAAACATTACTAGTGTGATGAATAATGTCAGTCACAAATTTAGAATCAAAGAGATCACAAATTTAGAATTATCAAATATTGTTCGTGAAATGAATGTAAATAAAGGACCAGGATTTGATAATATAAGACCAAAAGACATAAAATTAAACATTTTATATTTACAAGATGTTTTAACAGACCTCATAAATAAAATCATAACTGAAAGAAAGATACCTTCTGGAATGAAAATTTCAAAAGTTACACCGGTATATAAAAAAGGCACAAAAGATAACTATTCAAATTATAGACCAATTAATGTATTACCTTGTCTGGAAAAAATAATGGAGAAACATGTAAATAAACAGTTGAATGAATATCTGGAAAATAACAATATTATTAGTCAAAATCAATTTGGATTTAGAAAGAATAGATGTACTGTTGATGCGCTACACATATATAAAGAAGATATAAATAATGCACTTAACAATAACCAATTGTGTTTAACTTTATCAATAGATTTGAAAAAAGCTTACGAAACTATAAGTCATAAGAAAATGATTGAATCTTTAGAAGAAATGGGCATTGCCAATGAAACAAAAGATTTTTTTATTCATTATTTTCAAGAAAGAAAACAAAAAGTGAAAATAGGTAATCTCGTAAGTAAAGAAAATGATATTTCCTGTGGATTAATAACCGGTGCTATTATATCACCAACATTATTCAACATATATGTCAATAATATCAATAACATTGGAATTAGATCAAAAATAATACAGTATGCAGATGATACTATAATATATTATATACATGAAAATATTGATGAACTATACAAAACAGTACAAGAAGATATGAATAAAATTATAATATGGTTGCATAAAAAAGATATTTTTTTAAATAAGGAAAAGACAGTCGCAATATTATATCAAAATCCAATGGTGAGACGTTTTCGACAATTTGATATAAAACACCTAAAAATACATGAAAATAAATGCATAGATGATAAAATATTAAATAATTGTGTTTGCAAAAATATTGAGAATCAAAAATCAATAAAATATTTAGGATTGCATTTCGATAATGATATGAAATGGAGAACACAATATTTATACTTAAAGAACAAAATGAATATAATATCATACAAAATACATTTCATTAAAAAAATCGTACCATTAAGAATAAAATGCTTGATGTATAAAACATTATGCGATCCTGTTATACGATACGGCATTGAAATATTTGGATACAGCACTGAAAACAATAAAAAACTCATCAAATCAGCACAAAAAAAGATCATAAAGTATATCCATGGTCATCGAAAGTACAAAGAAACAAAATAGTCAACGAAAATGAAATATTAAACTTTGAAAATTTATACATCTATACGCTTTTAACCAAACATTATTATAAAGAAAATTATAGAAGAACAGAAGACACAAATCATAACACGCGACATGTACATTATATAACACCAAGAGTCAACAATAATTATGGAGCAACAATAAGATCTTTTCAAATCCCAACTATGCTAAATAACATTCCAACAAATCTGAGAAATATTTTAAATGAAAATAAAATGAAGAAAGAGATTAAAAAATATTTGATAAATTGCAATAATGAAATTTAAATCAATATGGAAGACATAGATTCATGAAGAAATGATTTAACATATATTGTAAATTGTACCCTATCTCCCGAAAAGTACAAGAGTACTTAAGAGGAGGTAGATGATGTGACATAGTATGAAAATATGAATAAAAACAATTATTGTTTAATCATCACTTTTTATTAAAGGTTCAGTACATCATAAACATGATTATGGGAAACAAGTTCAACATAATATGTATATAACAGTTACAATTGGTGGTTACAGTACAATGGAATGATCTTCACTCGTTAAGCACCTTCCTGATGATTGACGTGGTGGACAGTATGACGGAAAATTGCGCTTTCTTGATGACAGCTTGTGGGTTCCTGATACAGAGTTTCTTCAGGTTATATTCTGTGTTTTTGTGGACAAGACCGTTTGTAGAGATGACAATGGGAAGTACAGACACTGCATTGAGCTGGTACATATTTTTTAATTGTTGTTTTAAGTCTTCGTACTTCATAATCTTCTCTGTATATCCCGAATGAATGTTGTCATCAAGAGGTATTTTAACGTCAATAATCATGGCTTTTTTCTCCTCTTTATTCATAAATAAAATGTCTGGTCTGTTGCTAAGAAGATTGTGCTCGGTTTGAATCGACATATCCCACAGCAATTTGTATTTGGCATCTTCTTCAACAGTAACTGGTTTGTACTTGTAATAAGGCTGGGTTGTACGGTTTGTTGTGATCATTTTCTTTAAAAGTTCTTGATGAATGATGTTGGCAACCATGTTATGTCGATTCAAGTACTCACGTGGTGCTAGCACTTTACAGCCGGACGACAGGTGTTGAATGCTTTCGCTGACCAAGTTACAAAGACGGCACATTTCATTTTCTATAGGTTGTTTCATGATATACTTTATGTAATTCCTCGTCTTCATAACTTGATCTTGAATCGCATGAATGAATCCTTCTGTTTCAGGCATCAAAAATCCGTTTGTCAAATAACCTGTGGATAGCTTCTTATCAATATTCGGGTTCTCATACAGGGTGGATGGATATTTCCTTTTCTTGATTCCAGATAACAATTGCAACTTCTGTTCTTGTATGGTTTGAACTTTTGGAGGGACAAAGTTTTGTGAACACAGGTTGAGAGGAGTATATTTATTATCACACTGCTTTACTTGATCATAGAAAGGTGTATTTTTCTTCATAAAGAATTCACGATAGTTTATTAGCAGTTTGTTGTGTAGATTTGTGAGGTTGAGTAATCCTCTTCCTCCCTCGCATCTCGGCAGGTACAATCTTTCTAAGGCTGAATGGCAGTGGTGGATTCTGAACTTAGTGAAGGTTGTTCTTATCTTTCGGTTAATTATTTCAAGGTTAGTAGGTGACCATTTCAAGATGCCAAATGTGTACGTCAGCACAGGGATAGCCCAAGAGTTAATGGCTTTGATCTTGTTTTTAGAATTGAGTTCAGTGTTCATTATATTTATCAATCTTTGGTAGAAGCATTTTTCATACTCTTTCTTCAATTCAGTATCACTAATGTGTAATGTTTGTTTCATACCCAGGTACTTGTAGCCTTCATTGGAGTCCAACCCATCGATCTTCAGGTTATTAGTGAGTAAAGTTATACCGGGTGTTTCAACAATTTTTCCTCTCTTTACGTTGAGAATATTGCATTTGTTCAGGCCTAGTGTCATACATATTGTTGTGCTGAAATCTAATACAATCTCCAACATACTCTGCAGTTGACTTGCATTTTGTGTATAAAGCTTGAGATCATCCAGGTAGAAAAAGTGAGTGACGCGAGAGTTAGAATCTTTGTTTAGTTTATAACCATAGTTTGTAGAGTTGAGGATGTTGCTTAAAGGGTTTAAACTTAAGCAGAACCACAACGCACTCAACGTATCACCTTGATATATACCACGTTTGAATGCCAATTTTTCTGTCTGGATATGAGATGTTGGCTGATTATTATTATAACGGTTTGAGGTAATAGGTGCTTGTATAAACAATCTGGTTGACCAATTTTCCATTGAAATTTTAAAGAAGTGGATAATGACGGGATCTATCTTGTAAATTTCCAGAACTTTCAACAGCCAGGAGTGAGGGATACTGTCGTACGCTTTTCTGTAGTCAACCCAACCAACTGATAAGTCTTTGCACTTAATTCTTGCTGTTTTGTAATGATGGTGTCGAGCGTCAGTAGTTCCTTGCTACCCCTGCTGTGTGTGCGTGCTCCGTTTTGTTCGGCTGCCAGTATATTGTTATCTATGACGTGCTTGTAAATTTTATTTTTCATGATGGACGATAATATTTTATAAATACTTGGTAGACAGGTAATTGGTCGATAGTTTCCAGGATCGTTTGTGTTTCCAGATTTAGGGAGCATATAAGTTACCCCTTCAGTAAAGTAGGTAGGCAACAAGTCTGGCATTTCTAAGCACTCTTGGAATTGTTTTGCCAGTACTGGATGAACGTTGGTGAAGTGTTTATACCAATAGTTTTGCACTCTATCGGGGCCAGGACTTTTCCAATTATGGGTGTAACGGACAGCATATTGCACATCTTGCAAGGTAACTTTTGTTGTAGGCATAATAGGAACATGTCGATATCTCTCTTCTTCCTCATGAATCCACTTCTCATGTTCGTTGTGTTTTTTCTCGCTACCCCAGATACTATTCCAGAAGTTGTAAATCAT
Source organism: Bactericera cockerelli (assembly GCA_024516035.1). Lineage (NCBI taxonomy): Eukaryota > Metazoa > Arthropoda > Insecta > Hemiptera > Triozidae > Bactericera > Bactericera cockerelli. The sequence goes on along the minus strand of CM044961.1, from coordinate 1,573,524 downwards.
TTCTGCATTGGGAGTTGAATCTGTCTGAGAAGAAGTTTGTTTTTCATTGAGGGAGCGGTAGAACTTCTTTTGATTTGCATTGAATAACTTATTCTGATGATGACGCGCAGTTCTCTTGTTGTACTTTCGTATCCGGAATCCAAACGCTTTGATTTTTTGTTTCATCGTTTCCAGGTACATTTTCAGATTTTGCAGATAATCTGGTTTCCATGGTTTGATTCTGGCGCATTTGGATATACTTTTGACTTTGGTCTTTACTTTCTGCGAAACATTAAAGTTGTTATTGAAAAAGTGTGTTAGACAGCCAATACTTTTTCGGAGTTCTTCTATTTTCTTTTCCAGTCTTCTTTTCCAGGGTGGACTTTCACTGCTATGATGACGGTCTCTACTGGTATGATTGTTTTCAATGGAGAGGTTCAAAAGTAAACAGACAGTGAGCGCAGCGAAATATACAAAACCATGTGTTTGGTGAATGTTTTTACTTTCTAAAAATTCATTTTTCAAGGCTTCATCTACATGACGTATTGCTTGGTAAGTTCTGTAGTTGTATGGAACTTTGGGTATCAATGGTCTTTGATCAGGAGATACGTGTTCATATTGGTTCTGGATTTTCCGGAATTTGTCTTTGATGTCATTATATTGATCAGATGAATTTTCATTGATCTGGATAGGAGGATGGAGCGAATGTTGGTGAGGAAGATCAGGTGGTGAGTGAAAGACTTCAGGTGGTGAGTGAAGGACGTCAGGTGGTGAGTGAAGGATATTAGGAGAATCATGAGTTCGGTCAGGTGGTACTTCAGTAGATGCATCATCTCTGATATGAGAGAGCTTCTCTCTGACGCTGTTTTTAACGGCTTCAATTTCAGGCGTAGAGTATAAGTTCTTGTTAAGAATATACCTTACTCTTGTTGCTAGCTTGTTACCGTCAATCTTGACGTTACTTGAATCTCCATTCCATATACATTCCAATCTTTTCATGTACTGCTTCCGATTATTGTCTAGTTCGGTGGATTCGTAGTATGCGTGAAGTAATTTAATATTTAATTCTCTGGACCATCGCATACGGCCATTGTGACGTCGATTTGGTGGTGAAGATTGAGTTTGAGGAGAGCTGGGACTTACAACTGTGGTAGAGTCCAAAGATCTTCTGAAAGTTCTCGTCACATAAACCCTCGTGGTTTTTGAAGTTAAGGAGTCGCTGGAGGTGCCACTTGACTCACCATCCAGGTTGTGTGAGGTGTTAGAGTGGTCGGAGTTCAGTAGGGTACGGGTAGTAACGACTGAGCGGGGTGTGTTGCCTCGGGATGATGGAATGTCCTCGTCCGTGCTGCCACTGTCTGGATATCTAAATGTAGGGCGACAATACCTGGGATCTCGAGCAGGCGGGCGGCGAGACCTGGTGCCTCGCGATGTCCTTTGAGACATCTCTTGTCACGTACAGAAGAAAACGCTTGTACAATAGGTTCATCAATAGTCCAAACAGTGAAATTACGGGAAATTTAGACAGAATTTTCAGAAAATTTAAATTTTCAGCGGAGCAACTCCGAAACGTGGTGGCCAGTATTCAGTTAGCTGGCTATTATTATTATTATTATTATTATTATTATTATTATTATTATTATTATTATTTTATTAACCATATAAAATCACACATACTTTCAAGTAATGGAAAATGCCCGCTGCAGATTGCAACATTTTGGCAGCCAGTTTGAGTCCTTCATCTGTGTCGAGACTTTGAGCTTGAGCAATGGCAGACTGGAGAGCAGCAATGTTGAAGAGGACACACACCCGCTCCCATGCCAGTGAGCAGACCGCTGGGAAAGAAATGGAAATTTAAGTACCTAGTGTAATTAAGATAAATGAATTTAAAAAAAAAAATTGCCACTATACTAACTAATAATACTTATAGTAAATGATTTATGGTATGTATGGATGTACTTATCTCCTATTGCATAATCGCTAATTGAATAATTTAATCTAGAATTAAGTTAAATTTGGATAAATTTGTACACCAACAAACTAAACTAATGGCCTTTTTCTACTAACCTCAGTAGCTTGATTGATAAAAAGCTGAGACTCAAAACAACCTGAAGATTGGTTGTTTTGAGTCTCATGTTTGTTAAAAATTTAGTAGAGTGAGTTTGAGAAATTGTGAGGTGCTGCTCTAAAAACAGGTGCCACTCCCTGAAATCACACTAGATACAAATCTAGCTACATTAAATCGCAATTAATTGCTACAGAGATCATGAGAGTTATTAACACAAATATGATTACTATTTTTAACTTCATATTTTTTTTTTTTTTTTTTTTTCTTTTTTTTTTTCATTTATAAATGAAAAGGAATATTTATTTATTTACAAATAAAAAACTTCCTCCATTCCGTGACCTTCTGGTATCGACCCAAGGATACATGCAGCATTACCCTTCTGAATGGCCAGACCAATCCTTTGGGCAAGAAATTGTTTAGATCGGGGTTCACCCGTACATCTAAATAATTTCTCACCCAGTTGGTTCAGCCATTTCTTCGAGGCAACACTATATATTAAGATATTAAACATATCTTAATATATAAATGTCAAAGTCACTGACTGACTGATCATCACTGTTTCTCCAAACTGGTAAGTCCTAGGAAGCTGAAATTTGGTAGGTAGCTTTGTCTTATAGTCTAGATGTGCAATAAGATGGGATTTTTTGAAATTCCTACTACAACACCTGCCATTGGCGAAAAAGGACTTTTTGCTTTCACAGCCCAGGGTGTCTACTAAATGGTCAAAGTAAAATTCCCTGACTTTTCCAGGTTTTCCAGACCATTTTTCCAGTTTCTCCAGTCTACTTTTTTCATGAGACGTTATATGAATATTATATAGGACCTGCTAAAATTTTGTTAATTTTATAAAAAGGGTTAAGAGTGTTTTGTGTTTCTTACCAAAGAAGCATTATCACACTGCTGGATTACAGTGGCGCCGCAGGCAAATTTTTTTTATTTTTCATTTTCATGACAAAATTGGATCTTTAAAAAAATTCCCTGACTTTTGGTGTTTTTTTCACAAAATTCCCTGACTTATGGTGTTTTTTCACAAAATTCCCTGACTTATCCCTGACTTTTTTGGTCTCGAAAAATTCCCTGACAATTCCAGGTTTTCCCTGACCAGTAGACACCCTGCAGCCATGCCTCGGCCCGAAAAGCGAGCGACAGCCTGCTAGTCACTTACTAAGACTGATCCTGCCTCCAAACAGAGATCCCTTGTTGAAAGCATCTTTCCACCTGAATGGAATGTTTACAGTAGCGGGAAATATTTTGGATTCTAATGACACTAAGTGATCATAGTAGCTGCAACAGAAAAATAAATTTGATTTAACACTCCACCAGACAAGGTTAATGTCCAATGCATTCTCTACCAGCTAACCTACAGAGTCTTACTATTATGTGGTCACTAATAGTCAAATTACTCAAATAAATGAGAAAAAAATATATGCATTGGGTGGGATTTAAACCAGTGGATACCTACACTACCTGGACTACCAGGTAGTGTAGCAATATGTTTTTCACATGCATTGAATTGTTAAGTATAGAGAAATGATCAAAAAAGTATGCAGATTTATATATTGGATATTCTGAAAGCAAATAAAAGCACATAGAAATGTACTATCTACCAAATTTAGTGTGTAAGAGGTCTGACCATGTTATAATGGCTCGTGGAAAAATAAAAAAATATTTTTTCTTTTCAGGAAAAGTAAGAATTGATATGTCAGATTGGGTGGCATAGTAACAGAAGAACAAATTTTAATAATAAATAAATCAGACACAATGTTCCCTCCAAATTTCATTCTACAGACCAATTAGAGAGTTCATTGAAATTCCAAGTAGCCAGGTAATCAGCCTTGAAACCAAACTATAAAGTATCTGACTAGAATTCATAAGAATGTAGTTAGTTCACCCTCCCTACTTGAGATACAGGTGATTTAAATGAATGAGTCACACTATGGACCATAAGTCCATTGTCTTGTTAGGTAACATTGCTTCTCATAATTAACTGTAACAAACCATTTAAAAAACACTTCCGGTTAGATTTTAGCATTCGAGAGGAAAAATATCTTGTGCTATTTCCTTATCAGTTATTGATAACAAACTAGAGCCACCTTACCTGTAAATTACTTCAAGAGAGCTCTCATGTTTTTCAAACACCTTCCAAACTGCCGCTGTTCGCAGTTTGTTGAACAAGTTCAGCTTTTCGTTGAGAATGTCCAGCTTCTCATTATCGTTGGGAAACTGAAGAGCTATCAGATTTTTCAGAGGTTTGATTATATCGACGTCTGTCGGCTTTTTTAACGGCACTGCAAGAAGTTCGGCCATCGTTTCCAGGCAGTTGAAATGGCACTCCGGAAAACTCAAATTTCCAGGAATTGATAAAGAATAAAAACAATAACAAAGGGAGGAAATTTCAAAAACCGGAAATCAGCTGATTATCAGAGTACCAACTAAACTAATATTCACCAACAGAATAACTGTTTTCGAGTATTCTGGGGCCTGTTTCCTATATTTCAAACTAAAACTTTATTATTAAATTTTAATTAATTTAGGTAGATCATTCTATTAAAAAAATGGATTTTCTGTTAATGTCTAAACAGTGTTCTGAGACGGATGAAAACACTTTCTAACAGCACTGGGAACTACCTAAGATAATAATAGCACAAATGATATAAAAAAAAATCAAATAGCCTTTGAAACAGCTCAAACAAATGACTTTTGTGACTAAATTTTGGGGCTTTTATTTGTACTAGGTATTTAATCCTGTTTCATAATTCGGTACTTACAATTTTTGCTTCATACGCTATATCAAAGGGAACCTTAGTACCATAAAATCAAATAAATAATGTAAACTTTTATTACAGACCATCAGAGGAAAGGTTTTTTTTTTCATGGAACAGGGTCCTATGTGAATTTATTTTATTTAGAGACATTTTCAGTTTTCAATATCCAGTTGGCTGTCATGTTTCGTATTTCGCGCGTGCGCACTAGAAAATTTGTGCAATTTTCATTTCAGCCATTTTGTTTATTTTGTAAATTTTCGTGGATTGCCGATAGAGAAAATTTTACAATCGTTCTAAATTTCTCTTCTACCACGAAGACCTTTACTTTCTTTTTATCCTATCGGTTTGGATTTTTAAGGCTGCGAAATTTTAATGAATTCTACGTCTCCCCTGTTCATACAGGGGTTTGTCATAATTTGCAGAAATTGGGCGGAATTCGAGCAAACCACTTTTTAAGCTGCCCCCATCCGGCAAAACTTTCTATTCGAATTCTAAAAATAATTTAATTAATACGTTTAAAAAATCGAATAACAAGTACAATTTGAAACAGATCGCTGACGATATGAACAATCATATTGACATGGAGGATTCACAAAAGCCCAATGAGCTGGAGTCTCTAATGGAAGTTCAAGATAGTAAGTTGACATAACCACACTCAATCCCCCCTGCCCTAAGATTGTAGGTTAAAATCCACCTCACTAGTTTTGTCTTTCCTACCTTTACTAAACTGATAGGTGGTGTTTTCACCCTTTATCTTGATCCACAAAAGCTTATCACTAAGTTTGACACCCTTGTGATAAGATATCTGCTGAGTAGTGTTAAGGCAATATGCTTGTTGACACAAAAACAATTCACTGACCTTATGCTAATGCTTTTTCTTTTACTCAACAAATCATCTGATTTATGTGGAAAAAATGGATTTTTGAAAAAATCGAAGGGAAAAAGAGAAAGAAATCTTTTATGTTGTGCTATTTATAAAGTTGGCTTCTTTCCCATCAATTTATCATAAGAAGGTTTTGTGTTTCTCTTCAGAAACGGGTAACTTTTCATGAAGAAATCATCTAATTGAAGTTGATGTCACAGGAAATTTCATGGGTAATTGAAGGAGTGAACCATAACTTGTTCTGCTTATTCACACTGCTCAACATTTTTAAGCTTCTAACTTTATTTCTGACATACATAGTGTCATGGAGTAATTTACTTTGTAAATAAAGGCAGTAGGTAGGTTTGTGGGTGTCAAACATCTATGAGAGTTTCCAGAAGATAATTACAGTGAAGTGCACAAGTGTGATGTCATATTGGTTTTTGAGCTCACTAAAGTCAAATACAAAAAGGAACTTTTGAGAAGACATTTTCAATTTAATTTATTTGTTTCTTAAAATGTTGTGAAACAACACCAGGTTAAGTAGCACAGTATTATGATTTTAAAATAATCTGGTGTTAGCTTTTATGTTGCCTGCTTTAATCTATATTTATAACATTTCACAAAATTGAGAAAATAATGTTGTAAAATTAATATTTTTTCATATACCTACCTAGTTATTCAGGTTAAAAAAAATGCTTACCAAAGTTCTGTGATCATATTTATCAATCATATCATGAGGATATTTGATAATAAAATATCCTTTTCTTTGGCTCAAGTTAATTTTTTTTACATGTCTTAAACTAATGTTTTTTTTTATTATTATTAATCATTCCTATTTGTGCTTATATCAATCAAGATATCATGATATGTTTTGAAACAACATTTCATTTTTACATGAGATATATCTGATTGAAACAGTAATATAGTTTTTCCAGAAACAATCAAGTCTCCATGCTATTTTGAGAAGTGTTTAGTATGTTCATACCTTTTAGGTATTCATTAACTTCATTTGTGTTTAGAAAAGATAATGTGCCATTCTAAAATGAATAATTGGTGTTGTTGAAATTTAACTTTAATATGATTTTTAATAATTATATATCTCTTACCAAATTTTCATTATGATGCACAATGATGTAATATTAATTAGAACAGCATGTTACGTGCTCATTTTTATTGATATTGTAAGCTTTAACATTATATACCCTACATTATAAACCAGAAGGAGAAATTCTATATTTTGTATGTCTTCATGGCACTGTAAGAGCAAAATTAATAGTCAAAATAAATTCAAAACAATATTCAAAATTCAAGACTTGAGTTTACAGAGACAATAGTATTACAAAATATCTATTAGTTTCATTCTAAATCTGCAAGTCTGTGAGCTCCCGCTGTCTAAACAGCTCCCAACTGACTAGGCCCACTTGGCCTAAACAGTTTTCCTACCAATGGTGAAAACACTCACTGACTGCCAAATTTATCAAACCAAATACGTTTTTTCCCAAATAACGTGTGTAATTCTTGTTGGACAAAAACATTTTTCATATTTTTTCTAATTCAAGGAAATCACACAAAAATTGATAGACATATAGCAAAGGCTTGAAGGCCAATTTTCATAACTGAATGAAGTACTTGTCATTGTTGACCCTTCCCATACAGGGTGTAGAAAAAAACTGTGTTTCTATGAATTCTTCAAATTTCATTATTTTGGATTAAGAGTAATATTGTCTTGATTTATGTATTGATCCTCAATCTTTCTTGTCTCTAAAATGTTGAGCATTGATGGACAGGTCACTATTCCGCTGAAGCTAAAATAATGAATTTTGAAAAAATCATTGAAAAACAGTTTTTTTTTCTACACCCTGTATGGGAAAGGTTGACAATGCTAAGTACTTCATTTTCTGAATGTATTTGATGATTATAAGTTGTAAAATTTATTTAAAAGTATATAAAACAATATTTAATTAAGAAAATTGGCCTTCATGTCCGTACCAATTTTTGTGTGATTTCCTCAATTGGAAAAAATATCAAAAATGTTTTTGTCCAACAAGAAATACACACATTATACAGGAAAAAACCTGTGGTGCAGTAAATTTGCCAGTCAGGATAGTACAGAGTATCTTCTTTTTGATAGCTCTAATGTGTTTCTTTCTTTACATTCTCTTATTGAGAATTTACCATGAAACAAGAAGGACAGATAATGTTGAATGAATGCTTCCTTTAGCTACCTCATTAGGTAGCACATATGTAGTTGATACTAAAACACTTATAATGCTAGTTTTGCGATGCTGAGAAAAAGAAAGAAAGTGTGATTAATATATCATCATCATATGGTGGTGTCATTGTGAATGATGGTAGCCAGACAGTGGAAGAATTACTCAGTACTTCTACCACTGTCTTGACAAGGCCCCCAGAACCAAGCAATTAATATATAGTAAAAAAATCACAACTCTTCTACGAGGTGCTTTTACCTTGTGTCATGTGTTAGTCAACATTATTTTCTAGTCAAAATGGGTCAAAAAGTTAGTCAAAATGGGTCCCCCTAAAAATATAGGTAAATTGGGGCCAAGCTCTAAAAATTTCTATATGTATATCAAAAAAATTATCAGAAGAGACCCCTATTATTTTTTTAATCCAAGAAAATGTTGTTCTTCAACTTTTTTTGTATCTCTAACTAATTCGAAGAAGTGGTGCTTGCAGCCAATATTGTCAATATCATTATTAATGAATTTGTGCATTCATGACTTGTTGCAGATTTATACATGCTTGGGAATCAAGAGGAGAATGCTGCGGGTGCAAATCAGGACATAGAAATGAACGATGCGGACGATGAAGACCGGCTCGCTCGGAGGTCCGGTTCAGCTTCAAGGTGGAAAACATTCACAACCTGAAGGATACAGCTCTTTCTCCACCACACTACGCTAGAAATCTACCATGGAAAATTATGGTCATGCCAAGAAATAATCCCAGTGCTCCCATGGACCGTAGCACGAAGTGTTTAGGTGAGATTTTGATATTTGTAAGTGTTTATAATCTTTTCATGTTGTTTAAAATCATTTTTGTTTGACTGTTTTACCAAATTTTCCAAGATACAAGAGAAGCTACTAACTGAAATCCTGTTCAAAATTTCAGTTAACTCAAGAGAACCTCAGCCCTTGTCAAATTTTACTACCCTTTGTACTGTGTTCCAGGTTTCTTCCTTCAGTGTAATGGAGAAACGGAGAGTTCCGCATGGAGCTGTTAGCCTCGGCTGAACTTATCCTGGTTCCCCAGAAGCCCGGTATAGAGCCATTCTGCAGGCGAATTCAGCATTTGTTCTTCATCAAGGAGAATGACTGGGGGTTCAGTCACTTTATGACCTTCACTGATCTTCTAGACCCCGATAAAGGTAAGAAAAACACTGCCAATTATGGACACAATACATCCTCAATGATTTTATAAAAGTGGTATTTTGAGATTTTTTACTAAATCACTTGTTTCTTCAAAACCGCTTTACCATTTGCTTAAAATTTGTTTTATTTGGTAAATATGTAGATTCGACAAGAAATTCTGTATCAGCAAGTTGTTGACTTGGACATTATATTTTTTTTTTAACCTTTTCTCCCAAAATATTAAAATTAGATTTATACTTTAAAATATTTTAATATCCAAGTATTGTGTAACTAAATGAAAATTTATTAAAAAATATTATATCATGTAAACCATGTATTTTTTTTTCTTGATCAGGGAACAACATTGAATATTTGTTTTTTCTTTTCCTCCATAAATTATAGAATTTTCTTAAACTAAAACAGAGGTGAAACTAAATGAAAATTTGATCGTAAAAAACATATTATTTTCAAAGCCAACCATGTAATAACGCAATATGCATTAAAAATAATGTCAAGATTATTTTTCTGTAACTAGGAAAAAGGGAAAAACATACCATTGAAATAAATGTTTTGTTTTTTGTAGCCTACCTGATAGTCAAAATAAATCAATTAAAAAAAAACATGACTTAATTGTAATAATAAAAGTACTAATTGTAATATAATAAAATATTAAATCTAATTAAAGCAGTTTTAAAAAATATATATTAACTCGACTGTTGTTCCGCCCAGGTTTTATCAAAGACGACAGTATTATTCTTGAGGTGTGCGTACAAGCAGATGCCCCGCACGGTGTCTCATGGGACTCTAAGAAGCACACCGGCTACGTAGGACTGAAAAATCAAGGTGCCACCTGCTACATGAATTCTCTGCTACAGACTCTTTACTTTACTAATCAACTAAGGAAGGTGAGTATTATTAGATTTTTTAACATATATTTTTAGAACTACTGCTGGCATAAGACTAGAAAGGAGTTTCTTCTAGCAATTTGAACTATTTCACATGCAAAGGTGCCCATGTGGCTGAGGTGTATGGGCAACCCAAACCTATAAGAAGACTTGACTTTTATGAAATGAAATAAAGGCAGAATCAATGGACTTTTTTGTTAATACCTCTGTGGAGCTAAATCTAGATTTGGCGTATTGTCTTAGAGAGGGAAAACTAATGACTTACATGACTTGAATTTTGTTTTTTATTTTGCCCTAAATAAGTTTCTGTGTCAGTACCCTGTAAAAACTGCAAATAAAATATACGGCGGCGGACTTGAAACCTGGAGGTCGGTGGTTCACGTCCCGGTTTCATCATAGACTTAGTAAAACGAGTTTGAGTAGTTGTGATATCACGAAAGTGATTAACACAAAATATGATAACTAACTTATTTTTTGTTGTTGTAAATTTGTACCTACTAATAAATATTATTGTTACCATGCACTTGCTGCATAACAGGCCGTGTACAAAATGCCGACAGAGAGTGACGACTCGAACAAATCCGTCGCCCTGGCGCTGCAGCGAGTGTTTCACGAACTTCAGTTCAGTGACAAGCCGGTGGGCACCAAGAAGCTGACCAAGAGCTTTGGTTGGGAAACGCTGGATTCCTTCATGCAGCACGATGTGCAGGAGTTCCTGCGAGTGGTGAGTGCCATTACTTCCGAGAAATTTCTAATACTGGAAATCGGAAGTCAAAAAATAAGCTCCACGACTTGCCGATAGAGAATTTTTTGTAGAATCTAGAATGTGGGAAAAATAATATTCTACCATTCAAAACAAATTTGAAGAAAATCGGTTAAGCGGCTTGGGAGATACAAGTGATTTAGTATAAAATCTCATAATTGGCACGGGTATACAATGTGAAACAATCACAAGGAAGGATTGTGTCCATAATTGGCAGGGTTTTTTCTTATGTACGTGAATGTATAAATGTGTTTCTTTCGGTGGAGTACATAGACTACATAGTCACTAACAGTCTGATTAAGCAGGATTACTCATTTGATTGTATATAAAAAATGATTAAGGTATGATTGGACCCTGAACATCCAAGTACAGAGCGAAAAAATCTGTTCTGCTGGGGATCGAACCCACATGACCGTGTATTACTAAATAGCTTGTCACTATTCCTTGTTTCAGCTTGTTTCTGCAAACCCTGAGGGTGGAAAATTAGATGTTTTTGTAATATCTCTGTGGAGCTATGCAAGTCTAGGGGTGAAATTAATAGACGTTTTTTAATACGTCGTGGCGCTAAGTCACGAATTGCTACTGTGTTAGGAAAACCGACCTAGCAATGACTTGATACAGAATTTGCTATTAATACGTGATAGATAGGTATAAAACCGACGCTTAGCAATGACTTGTGATACAGAATTTGTCTATTAATTTCGCCCTAAGATATTGCTGTACTGTGATAGATAGGGAAAGCCAACGCTTAGCAATGACTTGTGATACAGAATTTGTCTATTCATTTCGCCCTAGATTTTGCTGTACTGTCGCAAAATTCACATGTTTTAGATGGGAAATTATTAGTGCTAAGTCATGACATATTAAGAGATCTCGATTTTGTGTTTTTAATTTCTCCCCAAGTTTTTTTTTTTTTTTTTTTTTTGGCGTTAAAGCCAGGATTCTCACACTGTGAGCTCTTCCACCCAACCGAGTTTGCTCCACCAAGTTTTCATGATTTTCCTCTTGCTTTGCCACCAGCTCCTGGACAAGCTAGAGATCAAAATGAAGGGCACCTGTGTGGAGGGCACGGTCCCCAAACTGTTCGAGGGCAAGATGATTTCCTTCATCAAGTGCAAGAAGGTGAACTACACGTCGTCCCGGGCGGAGACCTTCTACGATATTCAGCTCAACGTAAAGGGGAAGAAAGATAGTAAGTTTTTTCATCTTCTACGATATTCAGCTCAACGTGAAGGGGAAGAAAGATAGTGAGTTTTTTCATCTTCTACGATATTCAGCTCAACGTAAAGGGGAAGAAAGATAGTAAGTTTTCATCTTCTATGATATTCAGCTCAACGTGAAGGGGAAGAAAGATAGTGAGTTTTTTCATCTTCTACGATATTCAGCTCAACGTAAAGGGGAAGAAAGATAGTAAGTTTTCATCTTCTACGATATTCAGCTCAACGTGAAGGGGAAGAAAGATAGTAAGTTTTCATCTTCTACGATATTCAGCTCAACGTAAAGGGGAAGAAAGATAGTAAGTTTTCACCTTCTACGATATTCAGCTCAACGTGAAGGGGAAGAAAGATAGTAAGTTTTCATCTTCTACGATATTCAGCTCAACGTGAAGGGGAAGAAAGATAGTAAGTTTTCATCTTCTACGATATTCAGCTCAACGTGAAGGGGAAGAAAGATAGTAAGTTTTTTCATCTTCTACGATATTCAGCTCAACGTGAAGGGGAAGAAAGATAGTAAGTTTTCATCTTCTACGATATTCAGCTCAACGTGAAGGGGAAGAAAGATAGTAAGTTTTCATCTTCTACGATATTCAGCTCAACGTGAAGGGGAAGAAAGATAGTAAGTTTTCATCTTCTACGATATTCAGCTCAACGTGAAGGGGAAGAAAGATAGTAAGTTTTCATCTTCTACGATATTCAGCTCAACGTGAAGGGGAAGAAAGATAGTAAGTTTTCATCTTCTACGATATTCAGCTCAACGTGAAGGGGAAGAAAGATAGTAAGTTTTCATCTTCTACGATATTCAGCTCAACGTGAAGGGAAAGAAAGATAGTAAGTTTTCATCTTCTACGATATTCAGCTCAACGTGAAGGGGAAGAAAGATAGTAAGTTTTCATCTTCTACGATATTCAGCTCAACGTGAAGGGGAAGAAAGATAGTAAGTTTTCATCTTCTACGATATTCAGCTCAACGTGAAGGGGAAGAAAGATAGTAAGTTTTCATCTTCTACGATATTCATCTCAACGTGAAGGGGAAGAAAGATAGTAAGTTTTCATCTTCTACGATATTCATCTCAACGTGAAGGGGAAGAAAGATAGTAAGTTTTCATCTTCTACGATATTCATCTCAACGTGAAGGGGAAGAAAGATAGTAAGTTTTCATCTTCTACGATATTCATCTCAACGTGAAGGGGAAGAAAGATAGTAAGTTTTCATCTTCTACGATATTCATCTCAACGTGAAGGGGAAGAAAGATAGTAAGTTTTCTCACCTTCTACGATATTCAGCTCAACGTGAAGGGGAAGAAAGATAGTAAGTTTTCATCTTCTACGATATTCATCTCAACGTGAAGGGGAAGAAAGATAGTAAGTTTTCTCACCTTCTACGATATTCAGCTCAACGTGAAGGGGAAGAAAGATAGTAAGTTTTCATCTTCTACGATATTCATCTCAACGTGAAGGGGAAGAAAGATAGTAAGTTTTCATCTTCTACGATATTCAGCTCAACGTGAAGGGGAAGAAAGATAGTAAGTTCTGGACCATTTCTTTATTTTTTATTATATATGTTAAAAATGAGCACAACATTCCTCTGAATCCTCCGATTTTTTTTATTATTATAATGTAATGTAATGTAATGTAATGTAGCCTTTATTTGTACAATTAAATTTACACAAAACATAAATACATAGTATATATGGGCATCTTGTACAAAATCAGATTAATATCTGAGGCCTCCCCTTTAGGGGGCTATTTGAGTGATCTGCTAAATAAAATTCATATAATTATTATAGTATACTATATTTGGGATCAAGTATATATTTGATCTACTTAAAACCAAACTCTCTATCTCTCTCTCTCTCTCTCTCTCTCTCTCTCTCTCTCTCCTCTCTCTCTCTCTCTCTCCCTCCTCTCTCTCTCTCTCTCTCTCTTCTCTTTTGTTCGTTTTATTCTCATCCTCAGGCTCTCATGTTAGGTTCTCTCGCAAGTTTAGTTATTATGTTATTTTCCTTCGAGCCACACCTCTCTGTATACTTTCCCCATTCTTCTCCACTCTTTTCTCTCTTCCGCTACTCTTCTCCATGTCACTCCTCCAATACCAACCTCATCTCTTTATCCCATTTGTCCTTTGTCTACCTCTATTTCTCTTGTTATTCCTGGATACCACTCCATTACTCTTTTCGTCCATCTATTGTCCCTAGTTCTCGTGATATGTCCCGCCCACTTCCATTTTCGCTTCATTACTACTTTAAGAATGTCCTTAAAACCTGTCATACTCCTTATTATTTCATTTCTCACTCTATCTTTCCTGGTCTTTCCTAACAGGTACCTTTCCATTGCTCTCTCAGTTACTCTTAGTTTATTTTTCACTCTTGCACTCTTATTATAATGTATTTTTATTTTTTTTGGGGTTTAACGTCACTTTCAACTGCATGTTTAAATACTTTGGAGGTTGGAAATTATAATGGCTACCTCTTGTTTCTTTCTTGCCATTTGCATCAACTCTTGATCATCGCATCCATACCATTTCTGTAAATTACTCTTACTAATTAACAATTCACTCATATGATGAATTGCTCCATAAATACGAGGTTTGGCTATTAAGTTCGTAGACTCTTCCCATGAAACGATGTGTGTTTAACTTACCCAACTTTAGTAGTTATCCCCTTCAATGTACTCCCCTCCTCTATCCCTACAACGTTCTATGCAAATTTTCCATTGATCGATACAGTGGTGGAGGTCATTTTGTGTGAGGCCCTTCAAGACTTTTGCCGGTTTTTTCTTAACGGCATCTATGCTGTCAAATCTGGTACCTTTGAGGGCAGATTTGATTTTTGGGAATAAGTAAAAGTCGCACGAGGTCAGGTCGGGTAAGTAAGGAGGGTGTTCCAACACTGGGATGTTGTACTTGGCCAGGAACGTCTTCACGGAGAAGGCACGGTGGGCTGGCGCATGGCACCATTTTTGCGCAAACTTTTAACATGTTGAAATTTTCGTGCAAAATTTGTCTCACACATTCTTCATTAATTTTAAGTGTATCAGCCATTAGTCTAAGAGTTAATCTACGGTCAGAACGAATCATAACACCAATTTTTTCAATGTTTTCGTCAGTTTTTGAGCTTTGGGGGCGACCAGGACGTGGATCGTCCTCAACATCTTCCTGACCATCTTGAAACAGTTTGAACCACTTATAAAGCGTTGATCTTTTCAAACATTACTCCTGGTACATTGTCTTTAACAAAGAAAATGTTTCACCAACATGTTTTACGTAAAATTCAATAATCACTCGTTGCTCAACGTTTGTATCAATCATAATTCCGGCAAAATTAAAAAAGGTGTCTTGCGCGTCGGGCTGTCACAACAGAACTAATTACAATACAGACATGTGACAGCTATCAATCAAAACACAAGACTTCAAGCTATCTAAACATGTTTATCATATCTTCCTAGCATGGACAGCTTTTGCGTAGCGGCTCGCGTCTACGAACTTAATAGCCAAACCTCGTACACACCCAAAAGTACTAAGAGGTACATCAAATCAGCATTTAATCCAAACAGAGACTCGCTATGGCCGTCCAAAGAGGCAATGCGGCGGCCATACTTGGCACATTGCCTGTCAACCGATGAGGCTTTTCTACTATGATTTACCAACAAACTTATGTACTATTATTAAATCGTTTCTGAATTCAGCAGCATTATAATCCAAAAAAAATTGAAATCGGAGCAAAAAAATTTTTTTTTATACAAAATATTAGAAATTTCTCGGAAGTAAAAAAGGTACTAATTCGTTTGTATTCATTCAGTTCTAGAATCATTCAAGGACTACATAGAGCCCGAGGTGCTGGAAGGCGACAACAAGTACGATGCAGGGGTGCATGGGTTGCAGGATGCGGAGAAGGGGGTCACCTTTGAGAATCTGCCCCCCGTGCTTCACCTGCACCTGATGAGGTTCCAGTATGATCCCGTCACGGACTGCTCTGTCAAGTTTAATGATAGGTGAGTGAGTTGATGAACTGTGTGAGCTGCTTCACTTACACCTGATGAGGTTCCAGTATGATCCCGTCACGGACTGCTCCGTCAAGTTTAATGATAGGTGAGTGAGTTGATGAACTGTGTGAGCTGTGATTCACCTACACCTGATGAGGTTCCAGTATGATCCCGTCACGGACTGCTCCGTCAAGTTTAATGACAGGTGAGTGAGGGATGAACTATATTTCCAAAATCTGATAATACTTTTAAGATTGATTTCTTGATCTAGAAAACATTTTCCCATCCAAGCAAAAAAGTAGTGAAAGGAGAGCCACTCTGAACAAATAAAAATTAATATAGTGATAAAAATCTGATATGACCAGCCTCCGTGGCGTAACGGTTGTGCCAACTGCCCGTAGTCCAGAGATCCTGAGTTCGATTCCTGGTTGGAGCAGACTTTTCGCACAGAAAATTCCGTTCCCTACGAACATGTGAGGCAATTCCGGCCCTACCCAGGCTGGGTGAGGTTAATGTGGGTAGCTGGTACGATTCCCAGCGAATGGAGGGTAAAACCCCCGTCCTGTCTACCTCAAGTCAGAACGTTAAAACCAAATAGAATCAATGGACATGAAAGGAGCCTAGACATTGGATCTGGGCGTCCAATAATCCTCTCACCACCGTGATTTAGGTATCAATACCTATCTCACGGACACGGAATTATTATTATTATATATCTGATGTGACAACATTTCCACGCTTATCTTTTGCCATCAGGTTTGAGTTTTACGACAAGATAGAGCTGGATGATTTCCTGAAGGAGAAGGGAGACACCCCGGCCACGTATATCCTGCATGCAGTCCTTGTCCACAGCGGAGACAATCACGGAGGTCACTATGTAGTCTACATCAACCCTAAGGGTGACAATAAGGTATGTAGTCTACATCAACCCTAAGGGTGACAATAAGGTATGTGGTCTACATCAACCCTAAGGGTGACAATAAGGTATGTAGTCTACATCAACCCTAAGGGTGACAACAAGGTATGTAGTCTACATCAACCCTAAGGGTGACAATAAGGTATGTAGTCTACATCAACCCTAAGGGTGACAATAAGGTATGTAGTCTACATCAACCCTAAGGGTGACAATAAGGTATGTAGCCTATATCAACCCTAAGGGTGACAACAAGGTATGTAGTCTACATCAACCCTAAGGGTGACAATAAGGTATGTAGTCTACATCAACCCTAAGGGTGACAATAAGGTATGTAGTCTACATCAACCCTAAGGGTGACAGTAAGGTATGTAGTCTACATCAACCCTAAGGGTGACAATAAGGTATGTAGTCTACATCAACCCTAAGGGTGACAATAAGGTATGTAGTCTACATCAACCCTAAGGGTTACAATAAGGTTTGTAGTCTACATCAACCCTAAGGGTGACAATAAGGTTTGTAGTCTACATCAACCCTAAGGGTGACAATAAGGTATGTAGTCTACATCAACCCTAAGGGTGACAATAAGGTATGTAGTCTACATCAACCCTAAGGGTGACAATAAGGTATGTCCTGGAGTAGTGCACAGTAAGGAGTAAGTAAATTCTTTAGATCCTAGAGTAGTGTAGATTTTAGTGATAAACACAAAATAAATGACAACTTGTATGATTTTTTTTTCTTCTTGTTGTTGTGGTGAAGCACAAGGCCGCTTCAGAATTTATGTGGGTAGCGCAATATTACTAAGAGCCTCCTTCACTTTTCGAATTCTATTACATTAATTACTTTTTACTCTGGTAATGCCGCCACTGGTCGTTACTCATACTAGTAACTACTCATTTTTCCTCACGGGTTATGAGAGGACCCCGAATAACTTTTTTTTTCTTCTGAATGGTCTCCTATTCCTCGGTGGTTCAAGTTTGAAACTTTTTTTTACTGTGTCTGTCCCGGTAGCTCAGTGGTAAAGGCGGCACTCTGTGAATCCAGAGATTCCAGAGGTCGTGGGTTCGAAACCCAGCCGGGACATGACAAGTTATCCTCCCATTTGGGATTTTTACCACATAATAATGCGTCTTGGGCTTATTTCTAGAATAATGGGGCTTAATAGTCCTGATCGGGCAGTATAAATAAGGTGATATTAATATTATTATTATTTCATTTTATTTCTCATATTACAATGGTATTTTACATTTTGAAACTATGGGCTATTTTCATAGCAAACATAGATAAAATTATTTGAGCGGAGTCAGGAGAATGTGATTCTCCTCCAAACTCCAACGTTTCCGGGAAAGACGAGGAGGAACCGTGGGCTCCTGTCTTGTTCCCATTGATGACATAACGTTAAAAACAACACATTTTCATAAAAGTTTGAAACTTTGAAAAAATTTCGCAAAATTTACACAGTCTAGCTTTAGTGACTGGTCACTATTATTATTATTATTCCTCAGTGGTGCAAGTTTGACGACGACGTGGTGTCCAAGTGTTCCAAGGACGAGGCTGTGGCTCACAACTTCGGCGGCAACGACGAGGACTCGGGTCTGACGGTGAAGCACAGCACCAACGCCTACATGCTGGTGTACATACGCGAGAGTGAGCTGGTCAATGTGCTGGAGGATGTGACTGACAAGGACATTCCTCAGGAGGTGAGAGGGGGAGGGGGAGGAGATAGGGGGGGGTGAGAGTGAGCTGGTCAATGTGCTGGAGGATGTGACTGACAAGGACATTCCTCAGGAGGTGAGAGGGGGAGGAGATAGGGGGGGGTGTACATACGCGAGAGTGAGCTGGTCAATGTGCTGGAGGATGTGACTGACAAGGACATTCCTCAGGAGGTGAGAGGGGGAGGAGATAGGGGGGGGGGTGTACATACGAGAGAGTGAGCTGGTCAATGTGCTGGAGGATGTGACTGACAAGGACATTCCTCAGGAGGTGAGAGGGGGAGGGGGAGGAGATAGGGGGGTGTGTACATACGAGAGAGTGAGCTGGTCAATGTGCTGGAGGATGTGACTGACAAGGACATTCCTCAGGAGGTGAGAGGGGGAGGGGGAGGAGATAGGGGGGTGTGTACATACGAGAGAGTGAGCTGGTCAATGTGCTGGAGGATGTGACTGACAAGGACATTCCTCAGGAGGTGAGAGGGGAGGGGGAGGAGATAGGGGGGTGTGTACATACGAGAGAGTGAGCTGGTCAATGTGCTGGAGGATGTGACTGACAAGGACATTCCTCAGGAGGTGAGAGGGGGAAGAGATAGGGGGGGGTGTGTACATACGCGAGAGTGAGCTGGTCAATGTGCTGGAGGATGTGACAGACAAGGACATTCCTCAGGAGGTGAGAGGGGGAGGGGGAGGAGATAGGGGGGGGTGTGTACATACGCGAGAGTGAGCTGGTCAATGTGCTGGAGGATGTGACAGACAAGGACATTCCTCAGGAGGTGAGAGGGGGAGGAGGAGGAGATAGGGGGGTGTGTACATACGAGAGAGTGAGCTGGTCAATGTGCTGGAGGATGTGAACAGACAAGGAGAGATGCGCTAGGGTAGGTGAGAGGGGGAGGATAGGAGGGGGGAGAGGGAGGGGGGTGTGTACATACGAGAGAGTGAGCTGGTCAATGTGCTGGAGGATGTGACGACAAGGACATTCCTCAGGAGGTGAGAGGGGGAGGGGAGGAGATAGGGGGGTGTGTACATACGAGAGAGTGAGCTGGTCAATGTGCTGGAGGATGTGACTGACAAGGACATTCCTCAGGAGGTGAGAGGGGGAGGGGGAGGAGATAGGGGGTGTGTACATACGAGAGAGTGAGCTGGTCAATGTGCTGGAGGATGTGACTGACAAGGACATTCCTCAGGAGGTGAGAGGGGGAGGGGGAGGAGATAGGGGGGTGTGTACATACGAGAGAGTGAGCTGGTCAATGTGCTGGAGGATGTGACTGACAAGGACATTCCTCAGGAGGTGAGAGGGGGAGGAGATAGGGGGGGGGGGGGGGGGGTGTACATACAAGAGAGTGAGCTGGTCAATGTGCTGGAGGATGTGACCGACAAGGACATTCCTCAGGAGGTGAGAGGGGGAGGAGGAGGAGATAGGGGGGTGTGTACATACGAGAGAGTGAGCTGGTCAATGTGCTGGAGGATGTGACAGACAAGGACATTCCTCAGGAGGTGAGAGGGGGAGGAGATAGGGGGGGGGGGGGGGGGGTGTACATACAAGAGAGTGAGCTGGTCAATGTGCTGGAGGATGTGACCGACAAGGACATTCCTCAGGAGGTGAGAGGGGGAGGGGGAGGAGATAGGGGGGGTGTACATACGAGAGAGTGAGCTGGTCAATGTGCTGGAGGATGTGACAGACAAGGACATTCCTCAGGAGGTGAGAGGGGAGGGGGAGGAGATAGGGGGGGGTGTACATACGCGAGAGTGAGCTGGTCAATGTGCTGGAGGATGTGACTGACAAGGACATTCCTCAGGAGGTGAGAGGGGGAGGAGATAGGGGGGGGGGGTGTACATACGCGAGAGTGAGCTGGTCAATGTGCTGGAGGATGTGACGGACAAGGACATTCCACAGGAGGTGAGAGGGGGAGGAGATAGGTGTTTTTTTTTTTTTTTTTTTTTTACTTCCGAAAAATTTCTAACATTAGAATTATCGGAAATATTTTAATAATCGGTACATAGTGTGTTCGTTTTTGTAAAAAAAAAATATTTTTTGCTACATTTTCATTTTTTTTTTTTTTTCGAGGGAAAAAATGTTTTCAAAAAAGAGTTGTCGTTTTTTGTAAATTGTTTTAATTTATGGTTTCAAAAGAAGTCTTGTTTAAAGGAATAGAATCCGAAAAAGAGGTCGTTTTTGTAAAATGTTTTCGAAAAAGAGGGTTTAGAAAAAGAAAAAAAAAATCGAAAAAAGTCGTTTTTGTAAATTGTTGTTTCTTCAATGTTTTCGAAAGAAGTCTTAAAAGAGAGAAAAAAATTCGAAAAAGAGGTCGTTAAAAAAAGAACAACAAAAATGTTTTTGAATAAGAGGTTGAATATTGTGTTCGTTTATGCAATGAAAAATAAAATGCTCAGATTTCAAAAAATTGTCGATATTGATCTAAAATATTACTTCTGAGAGTAATATTTCTGAGAGTAATACTCTTGTAAGTAATATGTTCAAACAATCAATATTGGAATTCGAAATTCTAGAGCTATAGGAAGAAGCTTGTATTCAGTTCATTTTTGTAGAAAAAGAAGAAAATTGCTCCGATTTCAAACTATTTTGTGTCTGTCGGTTGGTATGAAGATGAACGTAATCCAAAATAAATTTTAATACCTTGGTTTTGACCGACCTCAGTAGCTTGATCGATAAGGCGGAGGACTTGTAATCGAAGCTCGATGGTTCAAGTCCCGAGTTAAACAAATATTGAGTAAAGCGAGTTTGAGTAGTTGTGACGTCACGATTGAGAGAGAAACAATTTTTTTTTTTTAACAAACAAAATGAACTGCCAGCCTTTAACTGGTTGCTTAATACACAGCATACTTATCAAAAGACACAAATATGACAACTTTAACTTTTAAACTTTTTCGTTTTTTGGGAGAAAAGATACACAAAAAAATA